>CAUYUJ010014611.1:152500-252500 GCA_963575745.1 Prorocentrum cordatum
GGAAGGGGGGGGAGAGGGGGAGGGGCTCTGCCAGAGCCACGGGCGCTCCGATCGTCAGAGAGCTGAGACGCTCGTACGAAATCAAAGACCGACACGCAGCAACCTCCTCCAAGCCGGACGGGTCCTATGCTCGATGGTGTGCACTCTGACACGACAGGCTTGCGAGACCCGCGCGCACGCGGCGGCCTCGCCAGCAATGGAGTCGACGCACGCATTGCCAAGCACAAGCCCAGATGGCATTCGTGGCTGAATATCATCGGCCCCCATCATGCGCGAAGGAACTTGCATCGCAACCATGCGCGTGGGAGCTCGTCCGCTGGAAACCGGCAGTTCGCCGATCTCCCTCCAAATGTCAGACTCTGGACCCTCTGGTCTGGTGAAAAGCTCTGCATGCCACCCTCTCGCGACCTCGTCGCAATCGGTGGTATATATATATATATATATATATATATATATGAGCTCCTACGCTATTCCTGAGGGTCGCAGCCCCCTCCGAAGCACGGTCCGCGCATGCCCCGTGAAGGGCCCCATAAGAGAATCCACCGACCCTGTCGGCGTGTGGAGGACGCTCTTCCGTTCGTCGCCTTCGTCTTCATGGGCCCCGAATCGCCGAACGATCGGTCCAACCGTCGCCACTCCTTTCCCTTCCCCGGGCCCTCCCTGGGCTCTCCTCCTCAAGCGCGCCAGTCACAACGAAATTGAACAAGGGATACCCCTTCCTTTTGATTCCTTTTCCGCCAGGGGGAGGGGGTCCCGACCCAGAAGGGGTCCTGGGACCCAAAACGCTTCGAACGCGGACCAAGAAAAGCCGCAAGAAGCTTCCGAGCCGCCAAGCGAGCCCCGAATCGCCAAACGATCGGTTCGACCGTCGCCGCTCCTTTCCTTTCCCTGGGTCCTCCCTGGGCTCTCCTCCTCAATCGCGCCAGTCACAACGAAATTGAACAACGTCGTAGTTGAGCCGACGGGAAACCCCTTCCCTTTGATTCCTGAGCCTGTGGGGGGGAGTCCCGACCCAGAATACCATCCCTCCCTGGCGATCCCTCCTTGGGCTCTCCTCCTCAATCGCGCCAGTCACAACGAAATTGAACGACATCGTAGTTGCGTCGAAGGAAAGCCCCTTCCCTTTGATCCCTTCCCCGCCGGGAGGGGGGGTACCTGGTCTGTGGGGTGGGGGGTCCCGACCCAGAATGCCATCCTTCCCTGGCGATCCCTCCCTGGGCTCTCCTCCTCAAGCGCGCCAGTCACAACACCTCTTCAGCTTATCCATCCATGCCCTTTGCCTCTGCCTCCTCCTCCTCCTCGTCCTCCTCCTCCTCCTCCCTTGCCCCCACCTTTCTCCTCCCACTCCTTCTCCTCCGTCACGAAGCTCCTGCCAGTCATGAGACCTGTCTCATAACGCGCACCTATCGCACGATTGTCCCCGTGTGTGTTGGTACGCGCTCCTGCGCGCACCAACACACACGGCGGCCCATGAAAAAAGACACACGCCGACGACCCGCCACCCCCCTCAGCAGGATGCAGTTCTCCGAACGGCGTCAACAACCATCCAGAAGGCTCCCATAGTGGCCCAAGGGGCCCCAAAGAAAGCACCCCGGCAACACAAGAAATCCCCAAAGCGGCCCAGGAGGGCCCCGAAACATCTCAGAAAACATCCTACAACACCCTCGGGTCACCACAAATGGCCCCCAGGAGGCCCAAAAAGGACTCCCAAAGCACCCCCAAGCGGCCCAAGCCGCCATCCACAGCGCACCAGCGCCCGAGATCCAATTGGTCGGCCAAAGATTTGTCCCCCGCCCTCTGCCTCCCATTCCCGTCGAGAGCCCAAGCCTCGAGGGTCGGGGGCACCGGCCGCAAGGCGTTCGCAATAGCTTAAGACGAGGGATTGAAACTGGACAACGAGGCGATCGCCAACCCAACGCGCCTAAGACGGGGATCGCGGGCGCAGTGCCCCCCCAAGGCACCCCCAGCAACGATGAGGGGCTGTCGGGGCGCGCCTCGGCCCCGACGCCCAGGGCCCAAGACCCCACCCATCCAGGTGGCCCCCAAAAATCTGGGGGCCCAAGGAGTAGAGATAAACTGCGCATCCACAAATATGGGAAAGGCCCCAGATTCAGCAACTGCACGTGGGAAGGGGTCGCTGGCCCCAGTATATCCAGAGACCCCGCATTTTTCCCGCATTCCCATCGGCGGCGCAGAAGCGCGTCAGACCCCAGCCCGCGCCGCTCGCACATGTCACCACCGGGAAGACCAGCTTCCCGAGGTCGAACTTCTGGCCAGACGCGCCCACTAGCCAGGGGCACCAGCAACTCTGATAACTGTCGCCCCTTGCAAGCTGGCGAGCGATCTGAAATCGCGAGACGTAGTGGCTGTGTGTCGGCCCCGTTACCCAGGCTAGCCCTGCAGTGCAGATTGGCTGCGCCTCTCCACTGCTTGATCTCGCATGTCCGCTGCAGCTCGTCCAAGAATTGGATTGCCCTTACAAGCGCCTCGAGATCGCTGCTATGGAATAGCCGCAAATGTGCGTCGGAAGAACAATCATTTGGCGCATTCCAGTCCGCGGGCGAAATCGGCGACCACCCAGCTTCAAGCAGATAGAGAATCACCGTGGCCGCGGGCCCGCGGGCGCGCCTGGCCTTCTGCCGCGCGGGAAGGGGCGCTGATGCGCAACAGCTCTGGGCTTGGCAAGCTCGATGGGCCGATGGGGGCGAACTTCGGACGGCCGCGCCGCGAGCCACTGCGAGGCGCACTGCCGAAGGGGAAAGCAATCGGGGTCGCAGCCTGGCAAACGTAGGATTAATGCAGCGGTCAAACATCTGCCCCTTTTGGCTGGGCCATTTGCAGTTCCGTGGCGGCGTCGTTAAGCAGGCATCGCCGACCCAAATTGACCTTGCACGCGGTGCCCGTAGATTGCCGCTGCCTGCGGCGCCGCGCGCCTGGGCTTGGCCGGGGCCTGCCGACGGCGAGCAGCCTGCGAGAAGCGCCTGCGTCGGGCGCCAGACCGCCCTGCCCTCACAGACCGCCGCCGCGCTGCGGCGCGCCCGCGCCCCTTGCCGCCGCTGAAGTCGACGCCGAGGTGCGCCGCCTGAAGCGCTGCGCGTAGGCGATTGCCCTTTCGCCGCGAAGCACGCGCCGCCGCGGCGGCATCTTCGCGGCGAACATGCGATGGCACTCCTTTCGGCAAAACCCAGATGCAGCAGCTTGGACTCCTTCGCCGCGGCGATGCCACCGCTGACCACGAATGATCTCACACGCTGCCTAGATCCAGCCACTCGCCGAGACATGTCGCCCATCAGGATGCGCTGTCCAAGAAAGGCGCGAGCCTCGCAGAGGCGCCAACACACTCCTGCAATGCTGCATTTTCCGAAGGGCGCGCCGCTCCTCGGGCCCAGCGCCACTGAGCGCGCCACCCAGAAGGGCTCCGACACTGAATCCACTTGCTCCAGCACCCGCGGAGTCAAACACTACTCCAGAAGAAGAATAATTAACTAGTGGGGGCTTCAGCCAAATCGCATTCGGCGAAGGGGGGTCGAATTCGATGGAGCCACAGAAGGAGGCGACGCCCCGGAGGATGCGGCCGCGAGGGATCTGAAGCCGCGCATGATGATGCACTTCGTCCTCCAGAGCACGCATGAACGCCTCCCGCGAGCCGCTGTTCTTCACGATGGCCGCATCCCAATGGTCGGACTCCGCTTGGTCAATCAGCCGTTCTTGCGCTCGATCCCCGCTCGGTCTGCACCTTGCGCCATGCACCTTGCCAGCGCCATGAGAACTAGTCTTCAAAAAGCGCGAACATGTCGCGAGCAGCGTGGGCGCCTCCGTCTGGAAGGCGCTGGAAATCTACGGGGGGCATCTTAGTGCCGACGCCAGCCCGGGGTTTCATGCGAGTCAGGACCGCGCGAACTTCACCGACGACGAGAGGGGCGAGCTGCTCGATCTCAGCGCTGGCGCAAATCCGCTCGCAGGACCTCCCTGCTAGCAACGTTGGGGCGCCACTTGGCATGAGATTCCTCAACGTTTGTGATCGATAGTATCTCCGGGATGCGCCAGGACTAAAATGCTCGGGGATCTCGTGCAACTTGCCGAGCTCAGGCGCAGGACCCCCCACTGCTCTTGCAGTAACTCCACGGGCGTCTATGCGCGAAAACCATTGCTGTCAGCCACGCATAACCAGCTGCTGCCTTGGCGCGCCCTCTCGGGCGCCCGAGACGGAGGCCCCCACCCACCCACGCACACACACACCCACACCCCCCCCCCCCCCCCCCCCCCCACACACACACACACACACACACACACACACACACACACACACACACACACACACACACACACACACACACACACACACACGCACACACACACACACCATCCCAAACTTGCGAGTCGATCGGTGTCTAGGTCGGCCAGCCTTCGCGCATCATTCAAGAACGCGCCCAAACTACCTGCGCCCGCCCCATCCAGCAGTCGGTCTGCCAGTCGAGCAACTGTCGCTGACAGATGAGCAAGTTGAGCAGCGCCAGTCTGACGACGGCGATGCCAGAGGCCCGCTGCGCCACTTTGCGTGCGCGAGACCGTCGCGTGGGCATGCCGCCCTTCAGCGGTCGCTATCCGACGCGATCAGCCTGCATGACTGCCGCAACCTTGAGCTCGCAAGCGGGGAGACTTGAGGTCGCGACTGTCGAATGCCGCGCGCTCCGCCTTCTCGACCCATCCAGCGAAAACGCCCAGCGCCCGTGGAACGCGCGGGCCGCCAGCAGCAAAAGCAAGCGACAGTCTGATAGGAGGCCAGACTTCGCGAGCAGCAAGAGAACGCCGAGGAGTTCGAGCCAGCGCGCCCACCCGCGAGAACGAGGGCACGTAGAAGGGCGGGAAATGGGCAGGAGAAGAAGCAGCACCAGCAGGGGTGGGGCTGCTATCTCACCCCCCAGAGGCCCGACGATCCTTGGGCGCATAGCTGCGGCGGACTCTGCAGCGCCCCCCTTGCTGTCTGACTGAGCTCCTCCATGGGCCCGACTTCCCCGAGTTAGCTGCAGCTCCGACAGGGCAAGACACAACTCGTTAGCCCAGGGCCCCCCCTCCCCCTCGGGCCCGAATGCATAATCCAAGTCCTGGACATCAAGTCCGGAGTCGCAAACCGCGCCATCGACCTGTGGCAAAATCGACGAAGAGGGTTCGATAACACCAGAGTCCGACGCACAAGGGCAGGGCTCGCTGTGCATACCGTCTGCGAGAAGGTCTTCGCATTCGGCCCTGGCGCGCACGCGTGCTTCTCAAAATCACCTCGCTGATCGAGGCGCTCGACGCTGGACTTCGAACCTGCCGCTGCCGAGGCGGGCCAGCGAACCGCCTGAGGTCAACGCGTCGCTACAGCCAATGATCCCATCATGGGCTGGTCTCCAGCTCCTCGCAACTGCGCTCAGAACGGCGCGCGGGCCCATGGCCCCCGCATATTGGAAGTGCTCGATAATGCTCCAGATGCTGTGGGTGTCAAGACTTCTCCAAGAAATCAGGGTACCAGATATTCGACCGAGGTGGTTGATCAGTCTCTGCAACACCAGGGGATGGGGACTTGCCTGCTCGGAACCTCCCCCACCTTCTACGCTTCGCAGAGCGAATCGAGGCGGACGCGCGGCACTTTGGAAACGCTCGCTCGGCAAAATTACCATACATCGGCACCCGCGTATTCATCGTCGCACGGTGGGGATGCGCACCACGAAGGCTACGTTTGTCTCGGCATATGGCTCCAAAATGCTTTGAGCGTCGCTGGTTCGCTACAGCACTTGACTACTTCCAATCACTTGGACATCGCGGTCACGCAGCGCGAGTCGCCAGCGACCTCAACTGGGAACAAAATTGCGACGGCCTGCTCGGATTGGGTCAAAGCGAGATTACACAGGACGGGGCGGCCCCAGTCACTGCGGCGGCGGGCGCGGCCCGCGGGCGCCCTCGCGCGGGGGGGGCCACAGGCTGCCCCACCTGTGTTCCTGGGGGCGAAGTTGTTTTCAGTTATTCCTCACCACGCCCTGGCACTTTACCAGCTGGACATCAATTTTGTCAAAATGCATCGCTATCGCCTGAAGCATACCGCGTCCATCTTACCATCCAAAGAGCCGACCCACGAGGAATTGCGCCAACTCAATGAGCTACCCGACCGAGAAGTTGGATCACCGTCAATTGGGCCACACGTCTCTATCATCACTCGCTGGTAATACTGGCACGAGAGAGCGGAGACAGCTATGACCTGGCGGTGGACAAAAGTTTTCTGGATCTGGCTCGCGGCCCCGAACGTCCGAAGGGAGCGACGCCGACGCGGAGGCCTGTCGCGGCCCCAGCACGGCATGGGCCATATCAGAGCGCAGCGCAATCGACGTCTGCTACGATTACACCGCAGTTTCTGGTTGCAGCCGCGACAGGCCACGCCCAACACGGACGCACATACTACAAGACACTTTCGAACTTCGCCGCGGCCGCCTACGACGGCATCGCGGAGGCCAAGGCGGCGGGCAAGACGGTGGGCACACCTACCTACTCAGACGCATTGCGGTGGATCAGTTCGCCCATTACCAAGGAGAGCGTTCGTGGGAAGTGAAGATTGCTGAATGGTCCTCGGAGGTGCTGTCAGCGGCTACGCCTGCGTTCAAGCCTGTCTTGGCCTCATCTACCTGCGGAGTCTCCGACGCGCGCGAGCAGCGGGAGGCGCGGCGGCGACCGCCGCCGAAGCCTCGCGACCCAGAAGGCTGTCTCGACAGGTGGCGACAACATGCTGCAGCTGCGCCTTCCCCAGACAAGCAAACCCGATGATTGAGCCCCGTCCGAGGCCGACTTCTCAGCGGCCGCCAAGTGCTTCGAGGGCTGCGCGGGATTGGATGGTCGGCCTTTTCAACGAGATGCGTATCTTGGACAACATGCACATCGAATCCGTCGATGCGCGGTTTAATTTGAGGGTCGATGCGACCGCCCTACACGCGCGACATCGTGGATATCCACCTCAAGACGCGCTTCAATATTTCCCCCCGGAGGATCGCTGGCATTCCGAAGGCGGACAAGGATGCGGGACATATCTCGATGGGCAGCGTTTTATTACGCACCTGGCTCTGGACGCTGGCAGCCGCTGCTCCGACGCCCCCGCTGAATCAACTGGTCAGCCGCATGCGTGTTTCCGTCGCCCACGACATCAACCAATGATTCCATGGTTGCGAGATGGGCACGAACTGATGCGAGTTGGAGACTTCAAAAGCTCCTGGCAATATCAATCGCGAGATTGCAGGTGTCAGCATGGAGGCGCCAAGGTAGCCAGCAGCCGCCCGTTCCACATGCACCGCCGTTCGGGCTGGGCCCAGGCGCCGCAGCGAGAACGGGGAGATCGCCAAGCCCATCATGAACCCATATCGCGGTCCACTGCAAGGGTGACTAACTACGATGCCCCCTCGGCGACGACGCGCGCGCTCGCCCCCTGGCAGCCGCGCGGCTCGCCAGGGCGTTTCATGGGCGACCGCTACTTGATAGCATCATCGCCGGAGGCCCTCGAGGAAGGGCTCGAGGGCGCGAGAAAGTTCGACGCGGGCATCGGCTACAGCGAGAACGCAAAGGACAGGCAGACATGGTCTGATCAAGACGACCCTCCGCGAGAAGTTGAACACCTCGGAGTCTCGGCGCGCCCTGCCAACGCGAGGTGCGACATTGCACGTCGGCGGCGCTGGCGGAAGGTGATGACGGCCATTGCCATCTTGGGGTCAGTCCCTGGAAGCTGCGCGGCGCGTGCCCGCCTTGCTTTCGCCTGCGCGCGACCGTCATGGACGCGGGCTGCGCCCGCGCCCGCGCCGCCTCCTCGCGAGGCGATCAAGCTCCTGGCCAAGACGGTCTGGAGGGCGCAAACTACCTGGCGGCGCTTGGGGCGATGGTGGCGCCAGACCACGCGGCTGCATCCTTTTTTCTCACGTTCATTGCTTGCGTACGAGAAGTCGAGGGATGAACGTCTGATCTGGTCGTCCATCGTAGAATATTCGACGCAGAGACGCGCTAAGTAGTTGGGACTGGCATTCGTTCGTCTCCGAAGAAAGAGGAACTCTCGCGCAGGTGGACCCGCGCGACGACCGCAACGGGAACAACAGGTTCTGGACCGGTGCGGATAGGGCCCGGCACTTCTTGCGCGGCATCGCGCGGATCAGGCGAACGCAGTCAGCTGCCCGCAGTTGGAAAGATGCCGGGGAGGTCAACGACGTCGACGTCGAGGCACGCAGCGAAGTCTTTCGCTGTATGGTACCGCGGCATCGGTGGGAAGGAAGCACTGTCTGTCCACGCGTCACAGCGGCGCCGCCGCGTCCGAGACGAGGAGACAAACTGGGCGCAACTGTAAGTTCTGACGCTGCGTTACCTTCCATGAGACCCCCCGTGGTGGACTGCCCGCGCGTCGAGTCTCCGAGCGCGCCTGGCCACGCAGCGCGTGCCCCCACCTCAATTCTGGACGTCTCTTCCGAGAGTTCGGCCGATGGTAGGCGGATTGCGTTTGCGGCCGCGCTGGCAGCCAGAGACCGCTCCGGGATGCTGATCGCGCTGTGATCCATGGGCATTGGCGTGGCGAGAGCTCTGGTCTGGGCGAGATTATTCATGGCGCCGCCCCTTTGCCTCAGTCGGGGGCCCGTCGTGGAGGCGTGTAACTGCCTCGCGTGGACCTACCCCGTTCTCAAGATGTTCCACTTCGCCATTCTCTCGCCAGGTGAACGTAGTTATGGGTCAGTGCTCGCCTGTACTGCATGGCCTTTTGATTTTGCTCCTACCTGGGGCGCGCCGTCTGGCTCCCATCCCACGCGCGGTGCAGGCCATGACTGTGCGTGTCCTGATAGGCGAGAAGGGCCTGTGCTGTGCTGCGCGCGCGCCGCTAGACAGCGCTGCGCCAGGTACTGGACGGCGCTCGTCCGACATGGGAGGCTGTCTGTGGAAGAACCAAAGTGGGCCGCGACACTGCTCCAAATAACGCGTCGACCAGCAGGAGCGACTCTTGCGCATCATACATACTCCAAATGTGAGGATGTGGACAGACCAACTGCAACTAAAGTGTGATCATCGCCCATGTCGGATAGACCTTTGACTGTCCGCGTCTGTCGGTACTGACAAGACAGTAGGCCATAGACAAAGTGTGTGTGTAACGCGTATCACCACTTTCGCATTCTCACCTCTGGGTGCGCAACGGTCTGAGGCGTGCGAGATGCATCGTCAATGAGATCATCTTATATTCGCAATTGTACGCGCACATCTATTTGGTACTGGGCGACTGTCGGGATTGACCGTGCCTCAATCCTGGGGATGCCTAATTGGGTTTCCATGCTGGATCTGTGTTCGACTGGTGCTGTCGTGTCCCGGGCGCAGTATGTGTGAGTGAGTAGGAGGTGTGCTCGCGGTGTAGAATTGGTCAAAATATGTTGGTGTCGTGTGTTGCTACAAGTATGAATCTAGTGGCACATATCCACGTGGGTCAGTAGGAACAGCCGGAGTTGGGCATCGCGCCAGATTCGCTGCCTTGCAGTTGGTGGTGATATGGCGCAGTGTTGTCAGGATGATGTAGCTGCGTTCTACTATCTCGGACGGATGCGTGTCGCATGTAAGGCAGTCGCATCTGCGGTTGTTGTGTCGTTGGTCTAGTGCCCTGTGCTAATTCTGGTCGGCACCATGTGGTCACGTAAGTAGCGTCGCGGGCTTTGCTGCCCATGGTCTTGGAGTACAAGTGTCTCAAGTTGGGTATGCTCCAGATGCCGCGTTGTGCTCGGTGCTCCTTGTGTGGTCAGCATGGTGGCTTGCGCGTTGGTGTGGTGCGCTACTGTCATAGTATTGTCGTGCGTGTAACCTACGGTTATTGCTGCGCGCCTTGTGTAATTGAGATGCAGGGCGGTGCTGAATGCCCCAGTAATGGCCATTATGTAGGTCTCTGCTGAATCCAATCGTGTTGACATGGAATGTTCTAGTTACTGCTACGCCACCCTGTTTGATATCAGTGGCTCGTTCATGTGTGGCGTGCCTGTCTGCTAGGTCTGTAGTGTTTTTTTGCTCAGTCCTATGCTGATGCAAGTGTAGCGTTGCGTGGTGGGGTTGGTGTCCAGGTGGTGTTGTAAGTCTTACATGTGCCTCGAGTGCTTGGAAGAGGAGTAGTCTGTGCGATGGTTGTGTGTGTTGTTGTCTCGGGGTGGCGTCCTGTTCGGCGGGCAGCGCGACGTTGACAGGTCGTTGTTTTTGCTGTCGTCTGTAGCCTGCTGGTATGGCGACGGGTATTTTAGCGTCATGTCGTAGTCCTTTGCTGCGCTTGCCCTTGTTCTCCCAGTCCTCGTCCGCACGTGGTGATGCTACCCCGTTTGGCGGCATGTTGTCGACGCTCTGCATGTAGAATATGTAGCAGCCCAATACGTGGTACTTGATGTGAGTGGGTAGTCCTTGTCGCGCGTGGAATTGTTAGCTGCAGCTTAGGCATCGGAGGTTGGGGGGTGAGATCGCAATGGAACGGAGACCCCCAACCAGGAAATCGTTTCGTTTCGTTCGTGTCGTGCGTGCGGGCGAGGCGAAGCTGATTGGGCGCGCGAGAGGAATGAACCCGCCGCTGCTAGGGCGAAATCTAAACAAATGATTATCCTCCGTCCTTCCGTCCGTCTGGCGGTGGCTCGCGGTGTCCCGCGGTGTCCCGTGGTGTCCCATGGTGTCCCATGGTGTCCCGTGGTGTCCGCAGATGCTAGGGCGAAGTCAAAACAAATGATTCTCCTCCGTCCGTCCGTCTGTCTAGCGGTGGCTCGCGGTGTCCCGCGGTGTCCCGCGGTGGCTCGCGGTGTCCCGCGGTGTCCCGTGGTGTCCGCCGTTGCTAGGGCGAAGTCAAGACAAATGATTATCCCCCGTCCGTCCGTCCGTCCGTCCGGCGGTGGCTCGCGGTGCCCCGCGGTGTCCCGTGGTGTCCCGTTGAACGAGATCGATAGTGAGATCGTTATGAGATCGATAGTGAGATCGATGTGGTGCCCCGGGGTGTCCCGTGGTGTCCCAAAAAATGAGATCGATTGTGAGATCGATAGTGAGATCGATGTGGTGCCCCGAGGTGTCCCTCGGTGCCCCGTGGTGTCCCAGAAAGTGAGATCGATAGTGAGATCGACAGGTGTCCCGTGGTGTCCCGTGGTGTAAGATCGATAGTGAGATCGATCAAGAGATCGATGTGGTGTCCCGAGGTGTCCCGTAGTGTCCCGTGATGTCCTATGCTGTCCCGTTGCGTGAGATCGATAGTGAGATCGATAGTGAGACCGATCGTGAGATCGAGAGGTGTCCCTCGGTGTCCCGTGGTGTCCCGTTGAGTGAGATCGATAGTGGGATCGATCAAGAGATCGATGTGGTGTCCCGAGGTGTCCCATGGTGTCCCGTGGTGTCCTATGCTGTCCCGTTGCGTGAGATCGATAGTGAGATCGATAGTGAGACCGGTAATGAGATCGAGAGGTGTCCCTCGGTGTCCCGTGGTGTCCCGTGGTGGCCCGTGGTGTCCCATGGTGTCCCGTGGTGTCCCGCTGAGTAAAATCGATAGTCAGATCGATAGTGAGATCGACAAGTGTCCAGTTGTGTCCCGTGGTGTCCCATGGTGTCCCGTTGAGTGAGATCGATAGTGAGATCGATTGAGTCGGATGTTGTTTCCCCCTCCCTCTCCCCCCCCACAACCTCCTTATCACCCGAAGGGTGGTGGTACAGGTATGCTCCTAAGTATGTTGTTGTGTACATCGTCTGCTTGAGGATGCCTAACTTTTGTGGTCTTGGAAGTGCGGCCGCACTCGTAGCATTTGAACGCTGTTGCTTGAGTCGGTGGGCCAGGTTGATGCGTTGCGTTGTCGTAGTCGATGTGTTGCATTCTATGTGTCCACAGCGCCGTGCTAAGTTGGCCGCTGAAAACAATATGTCATACTTTCCTGACTTTGTTGACTCGGCTGCTGTACTGCATAGGTGCGTCATGTGCGTATTGGATCCATCGTTCGATGTTCCGGTGTCGCTGGGGGTCGTCGGGTGTGGTGGTGAGCATGGCTAGCCATCGTAGGTCCGCGTTGATGAGGTCGGTCCACGTGATTGGAGTCTCGTGAATGTTGGCTGCGTGTCGGTGCTGGTCGTGGCTAAGGTCAATACGTTTGAATAGTGTGCGGACCATGCGTAGTGAGTTTGGACAAGTATTTAAGTCGTCGTGGTTGGAGCTCTGCCTGGTAGTCGGTTCTGTCCGGCTTGAGTAGTAGCTGTGAGTCAGAAGTCGCTTCGTTTGGCTGCTGAAGGTGGTGAGGTTGAGTGGCACTTCTGTATGCTTGGTTGCGCGCTGTATTGAGATGTGCCAGGGTGCTGTCAGCTCTTGGATCCCATGTTTCCGCCTGGTAGAAGAGGTGGCAGTTGGCAAAGAGTGTCTGCCATACTTACTTTGATGCCTGTGCGTGGGTGTCAAATATTGAATTGTGTAGCTTTGAGTGGAATGAGTGCTGCTTTTTGTTTAGTAACTTGGTGGGTCGTTCGTACATTGGTGCTGCACGTTGGGCCGAAGTGGGTTACAAGGTAGTCGAACATGTGCATGATCGGAATGTTTAAGTCCCACGGTGGGCAGTAGATGCTGGCATCTGTGCGTGCAAGTCATTGTTGTTTGACCTGCATTGTACCTGGTCCTGCTAGGTGTAGTGTGAATATTGGTTTGCGTGGTTTGTAATTGAGATTGGAGCCGTAGCTCGTATGGTATGAGTGTCGGTGGCCAGGTCCGTCATGTAGTATTCCAAGAGCTCGTGTTCGTTGCACTGCGCCATGATGAACGTGTCGTCGACGAAGGCGATGCAAATGGCGTCATCATCCTCCTTCTCCTCATACTCCTCCTCCTTCAATTCATCCTCTTCCTCCTCCTCCTCCTCCTCCTCCTCCACCTCCTCCTCCTCCTCCTCCCAAGGTCGCCCATTCCCCCGTCGCAGATTCTTGGTGGGCGGGGGGAGGGAGGGGCGAAAGCTTCCTGCCCCGCCCTCCCCGCCCGCCGCGCGCCCAGCGTACGGGAGGGGAGGCGACCAGACGGGGCGAGGCGGCATGGGGGCTGAGCTTCGAAGCAAAGACGGGGCGGGAGGGAGGCGGGGGGGCGAGGGGGACGGGGAGAGGGAAGGGGAGGAGGAGGGGGACCCTTGTAAACCCAACACTCATCAACGATGTTGGACAAAACCCTCACCCCCAACTCCCTCTTCACAAGCTCCTACACGGGCTCATTTCCATTCAGGGAACTGCCTCGTAGGGAGACAACTGTTCGAAGACCCTGAAGCGTGCCAAAACGAACACCACATTTTGAAAACGACCCACCCTCCATCCGTGAAACTAAAGCGAACTTCCGCGGCGTTACGACGAGAACCACATATTGACAACGACCCGCCTTCAACCCGCGAACCTCTTCCAAACGTTTGGAAAACGAATGCGCGCGGCACTCAACCGAGAGACACATTTCGGAAGCGGCCCGCCCTCAATCCGTGAAGCTCTGGCATGTTTGTTAAGCGAATGCGCGCGGCGCTAAGGCGAGGACCACATATTGGAGACGATCCGCCCTTCACGTGTGAAGCTGTTGCCGCTGTTTAGCCTCAGGGTCATTAGTGGCCAGGGAATCTCAAGCGAAACGTCTTGCCCGCCGTTTCGACTTGCCTCGGGGTGCGACAAGGAAGAATTGTTCATAAGGAGAAGGAATGGAGGAGCATGAGGAGGATGAGGTGGGTCAGGGCTCGAGGGTCTAGCGCTGTACGTTTCTGTGCTTTTCTGCCTTGCAAAGGGCCTCTGGAGGCCCACGGAAACGCCCAAAAGGGGGCCCGCGAGGGTGGGATGGGACGGGCAACGGCGGGGCACGGACACGGAGCGTGCAGTCGACGCCTTGGCAACGCAAGGAACATGTGCCCCCCCTCCGAACCAACGCCGCTCCTATGTCCGGGAAAGCGTAACAAAAACGGTGTAGAGCAGAGGCGGGGTTGGGACGAACACCGCTCCAAACAACCCCTGCAGCAAACAAGCGTGAGCATCCAACAGGGCTCGCTCCCGAACCGCACTTTGGAACAACCCCCACTCTACGAACCCCGGATACGGTTCGACGCCGCCACCGCAGGAGAAGAGTGCCGAGGGGGGAGCGCGGCGCTGTGGACAAGAGGCGCGCCGCGAGCAGGGCACTTTTGGCTGACCTGCGCACGCGCTTGCCCAGTTCTCGCCACCGATATGCCATCTTTTGGTGACAGACCAGGAGGCAACAAAGGCAATGATCGCACCAAATCCTGCATCTCATCGTCTCTCCCCGTTCTGACCCTCTCCTCTTCCTCCTCCTCCTCCTCCTCCTCCTCCTCCTCTTCCTCCTCCTCCTCCTCAACCTCGTCATCTTCGTCGTCCTCAACCTCGTCCTCCTCGTCCCCCTCGTCCTCCTCCTCCTCCTCGTCCCCCTCGTCCTCCTCCTCCTCCTCCTCCTCCTCCTCCTCCTCCTCCTCCCCCTCCTCCTCCTCCTCCTCGTCCTCGTCCTCGGCGTCCTCCCCACCACCACTGCCACTCCGCCACCGTGCCCCCTGGCACGTTGAGGCGTGGCAGAATGCCAAGCGCTGTCTGGTGGCGTTTCTGTAATATTGTAAGGCCCCCCCTCTCGTCGCAGACCGTTGCACGATCCCTCGAAAACACGATGAATTTCGCGCCTCCCGATAACCCACTATATTGGTCCGGGCTGGGAACGGCGAGGCGGCGAGGCACATGCATGCACGCAGGCACGCACGAGGCATCAGGCAAAACTTTCGCCTACATGCAGTCAAAGTCTAATTACCTGATACCCAGGGCTGGAGTCATTCAGTGTTCGTCTCCTGGCGCTTGCCCTTCGCCTTGGGGCCTAGCGGTCGCACGACTTGGACTCCGTCTGTATGGCCGCCAACTGCAGACCCAAAGACTCCTTCACCTTCAGCCAGCATTGTCCGGGTAATTTGGCAGACTGTGACTCTTAACGACGGCCGCGTGGACGGTGGCCTCCTGATGCGCGGGGTCCTGGTCCGCGATCTCGGGCCTCTCGATCTCGGCGCAGCCCGTCTCTTCCTGCTTCGCGACGCCGATCTGCATTGCGCCCTGCCCCATCGACTTCTACCGGCGGAATCACCACCTTACCCAGGTGCTCGCGCCCGCTCGGCATGTCCATCTTGCTGGGCGAACCGCCCCTGACCTTGTCCGCGCAGTTCTGCTCTACCTCCGAGACTTGACTCACTCTGGCATCCTCAATGGCTGCCAGACACATGATTTGGACATGGTTCGTGCTGTTGTGGTAACTCAGCGTCGCCTTGAAGTTATGATTGCGTCGCGGGCCGTCGTCGCGTGCACCTGCTGGAAATTTTGCCACAATCCTCGTCGACGCCGTCGCGCAGCTCATCATGCTTGGGCCGCCTGTCTCGGCATCTGCCAGGGCCTTGAAGAGGCTGCGCGCCGTCTGGGGATCTCCCGCCGCTGAGAAGCCAACCGTCTGGACGCCGCGCCGCGAACGCTGGCGGAGGGGGGGCGCGATGGGATCAGGCAGGCTCGCCGACCAATCGCTCGAGGACGCCTTGCCGTGGAGACGATGGCGCTCTCTCTCTCTCTCTCTCTCTCTCTCTCTTGTTTTTGTGTTTGTTTGTTGTTTGATTTCTCTCTCTCTCTCTCTCCCTCTCTCGCTCTCTCTCTCTCTCTCGCTATCTCTTCTCTTTCCATCCTTTGTTTTTCTCTCTCTCTCTCTCTCTCTCTCTCCTCTCTCTCTCTCTCTCTCTCTCTCTCTCTCTCTCTCTCTCTCTCTCTCTCTCTCTCTCTCTCTCTCTCTCTCTCTCTCTCTCTCTGTTTCTCTATCTCTCTCTCTCTCTCTCTCTCTCTCTCTCTCCTCCGCTCTTTATATAGTTACAGCGGCCTCTTCTAGGGTAGGGCCGATGGCGCGCCGGCAAGTTGGTGGGCTCCCGAAAGAATGCAAGCCTGGAGTATATCATGAGCGCCTGATTTTTCCATTGTCAGCGCATCTGCCAGCGTCGACGACGCGGGGCCCCATCTGCCGCCGCCGAAACTCTGGGGGGCCCCGCAGGCAATCGCGAGCAACACTGCGCGCCTCCGGTCCTCAGGGCCCCCTGGGGATCCGATCATGTCGACGCGATCCTGCGCAGATTTTGCGTCGACGATCGCGATGGCCTCGAGGCCGCCCTCATGAATCCACACTGATTTCCCAGGATAAGCCGTGGAAACATCGAGCCCGCAAAGAAACGCATCGCCCACTCCAGATGCCCCAGACCGTCGGCCAATGCCGAAGCCTCTCCGCCCACAGATGATCGCACTGCCCGCCTGAGCCAGCAGCTTCTCCAGATTGAAGAAATCCATGGCGACGCCCGCCCCCGTTGCATCACCGGCGTCGTCGCACTTAGCCACATTGGGCCATCTTGAGACCGTCGATCTCCCCCCTGGCAAAGTCCGCGCGAGCCTTCCCCCTGGGCCCCCGGAACGGAATGGGCAAATACCTGATCGCAATGCCCTTATGCCGACGAGCTCGGCGCGCCAACGCGATCGCATAGCATGCCCCCTTCGCGCTCGGGCGCGGCAGCAACTGCCCGCTCTTGCCGACCTGCCGCGCATGGCCCGGCCTCGATTGCCAAGCCAACTGCCGGCCTGATTCATCGAGATCAGCGCGGGTGCCTCTTCGGGTAGAACCCTGCTCTCATTCGCAGCATGTCGCCATAGTTTCACTGGCTCCATTGTCTCGGGAAATGTTTTCTGAGATTGAGAAATCGCCCCGCCCGAAAGCGGTTGCAACCGAGGCCCCGCGAATTCTCCAGAAACGCGCCTCCGCCCCCTCCAGGGAAACCCTTGTTTTAGTTTGCCGATCACCCATCCCCCCCGACCCCGCGCCGCGTCGCCCGCGCGGACCCCCATCGGCCCGCGCGGCGCCCCCGGTGGCTCCCATGAGGACCCAGTCGGCACGCGCGTCGGTCGCGCTGGGGCCGTCTGCCCAGCGCGCGCCGGCCCAGTCATCATAAACCGACGGGGGTCGAGAGGGTGGGCCACGAGGCCACTCTCCCTGGCGTCGCGCGTAAAGTCGAGCGCCCTCTCCGTGGTTGATCGACCCCACTGAAGCCATTCACAAGCTCCTACAGCGGGTTAGGATAGCGCCCCTTTTGGATCACGGTTCCCGGGCGCCCCCACAAACGTGGGCCCCCCGGGTCGTTCTTCAGCTAGGAAGGCCTCGCGGATGTCCGAGAGACCAACTGAAAACGAGCAGGCCGCCAGCTGCAGCGCGGTCGCTTTGCTGGTCGCCGGGGGCGTCGGGTTCTGGGCCCCCCCTAGCCCTGACCACCTGACCATCTAGAGTGCATCTGGATCCTTGATGCATGTCACCTTTAATCTGCATCGTAGCTCTGCGCTCCCATCGTCTTCAGTCTTCAGGGTCAGCACCGGCCTCGATGGTGGGATGCGATCTGGAACCCCCCGGCGAAGCCGACGCGACTCCTCGACCAAGCGAGCGTTCCCAGCATTTTGATCCACGATGAGCTTCCGAAGCGCCGCCTGATGCGCCTCCCCCGCCTGTCGCCCCCCCCTCTCCGTCTGCCGCCACGGGCCCCGCTCGCGGTCCTCCTTCCTCCCGCGGGCCGGGGACCTCAGTCTCAATCGCTGTCAAAATCGAAGCCTCGTCGGCTCCCGCGCGCGCGAATGCACCGCGGTCGAACAGCGGAGTGTCGCTGGGGTTGGAGGGTTCAGATAGGACGAGGGCTGGAGTCGGAGAGACCTGGCAGCGCCTCTGGACGAGGCTGCTCGGACTGCGGCGGCTCGATCAGCCCCTCTGACTGGCGGGCCAAGTCTGGCCGCTTTGACCCGAGGAGAACTCGGCGAGAACCAGCCAAGCGAACTGGGCCCCCGGCTGGCGCGCGGCATGGATGCGGAAACGGAAACCGAGGGGGCCACAGTCGGAATCGGCGTGGTCGGCGGGGCCCCAGGAGTCGGTTCGATCGGCGACGCCCCCCTCCTCTGGGGGCCCCTCTGGAGGCCTAGCGGGCCCCGCGCGGACACCCGGGCGCCAGCGGTGGCCCCCTTCATCATGCGCCATGCGGCAGACGCGTCTCCGGCCTGAAACGCCATGTAATCTCAGCGGCGCCCCCCTCGTTATGAGCGAGAATCCCACGGCGAGCCACTGCGCGCAGCTGCGAAACACATCCCCCCGAATCTCTGCGCCCCCGCCGAGCGCCATCTGGCACGGAGAAACACCGCTTACATTGACATGGAGTTTCTGGCTTCCTGAAGCCGCGCCGCGCGCTCCAGCCGCTCGTTCCAATCCCGGGGCTGAACCTCATCAATTATCACCTGCTACAATTGTTCGAGCCGCTTCCAATGCACCTCCACCTTCCCATTTTGCTCCTTTGCCATCCCCGCCGCATCTACGATAACCGCCCCATCCCTGTCCATGGCGCACTGAAGCTCCACCGACGCATTCGCGCTTGCAGCATCCACCTTCTGCCGTTCGGGCCTCGCGCGCGGCCGAGCCCAGTGGCCCCGATCCGCGCGAAGTAGGAATGAGGGAAGATTCGGTCTCTCCCAGTCGGGGAGGCGCCATCGCGCGCAAGGATGATACCTCACAAACGATGTTCAGCAATCTCCGCCGCTCCCAGGAAAGATAGCATGGAAGCTCCTTCGCACACATTGCAATGGGCTTCGACGGATGCTGCGGCGTCGGAGGCGAACTATACCTGGCAATACCTGGCTGTCGTCGAGACTCGCAGTCATCGCAGTGGAAATTCGCTGCATGCTGGATGGCCTCGGGACTCGCGATCGCACGCGATGTCGGAGCGTCGTTGCCGTCGCCGCGTGACCTAGACTTACACGGAGTCGTCGGAGAGCCGCCCCGAAACTCTGAGGGCGCCTGGGATACGCCTCTCCTTCTTCTCCTTCATCGGCGCCCGAGCATCCCAGCCGTTGACCTTGTCAAACGACCCCATATCCTTCGCGCCACGCCGCGCTGCCGCTGGACGCGCGCGATGAGGCGAGCGCGTCCCCATCGCGCCCGGCACCTGGTTCATCGCGCCGAGAACTGGCACCTCGGCGTCGGCCTCGCGGCTCCGACACGACCCCGCTGAAAAAAGGTTCTCCAGGTCCTCGATCTTCAGCCTCGCGCCATCCACGGTCGCGCCCAGCTGGGCCGAGCAGGTCGACCTTGCAGTGCCCACTCTCATCGGCTTCTCGAACTCTGCTACTTCAAGTCGTCCTAGCCAGAGCCTGTTGTCGCTCATGTTTCGCTTCGCCTGGGACATCCTCATCACTCGCTTGCTGATCAGCACGCCCGCCTTGCCTTCGTCCCAGAAGTCCTCAGGATCCGTTTTGCGGATCCAGGAAGCCTGTTCATGATTTCTGCAGTTGCGCCGGATCGGTTTATCTTGGATCGGTGTTACCGGATCGGTTGTTGTCCCGAATCGGTTTTACATGGTTTATGTTACATGTATGTATGTATATATATATATGTGTGCTTGACCTATGTCTTTATGTGCATGCGTGCGTCGCGTGCGCGCGGGATGTTTCATCCGAAATTTCCGCGCGCGCGTTGCTATGCACGTCGGCCCTCTGGGCGCGGACGCAGCCGACCACGCTTTCCTAAAAACGGTCACGCGTGCGATCGATGCAACGCACGACGAGGGGGGGGGGGGGATTTCGCCGGGGCTCGACGGGGCGGGCTCGAGGGCATCGAGTTTCGCCCCCCCCCCCCCCCCCTCCCCCGCGAACGCGCGGCGCGACGTGCGCCGAACGAAATTCTGAGGGGGCGTGCGGGGCGGAGCGGCGAAGCCGCGGGGCAGGATTGCAAGGGCTCGATCGAAACGATCGACGCGGCGAGTCCTCGAGGGCGCAGCGGGGCGATGGATCGGTGGGCCCCCCCATGTCAATCCCCCCCATATCGATCGCACGTCGATTGATCGCAAAATTGGTTTGCACACGAGTGGCATCCAAGCATCGAAAACATAAACATGGGCTGTTGCGCGTGAGAACTAACCACGATATATACATAAAAAACAACAACAAGCGAGGCGAGAGCTCGAGTGAGGGTGACCCACGAGGAATAGAAATCACCCGAATAATGAACGAGGGACCAGAAGATAAAGAGAGAGAGAGAGAGAGAGAGAAAAACAAAAAGAGCGATAGCACGGGATATATATATATGTATATATATATATATAAATATACATCTATATAGAGAGAGAAAGAGAGAGAGAGAGAGAGAGAGAGAGAGAGAGAGCGAGGGACATAGGGAAAGAGAGAGAGAGAGAGAGAACACAACAACAATAAAGAGAGGGGGCGCAGAGCGAGAGAGAGAGAGAGAGAGAGAGAGAGACAGCGAGAAAACGAAAGAAAACAGAAAGAGAGGGAGGAATCGGTTATGCCGGCGCGGCGCGCGCAAGCTGCGCGCCCGCCGTGCGCGGTGGCCAGCGGGCCACTCGCGGCGGGGCAGGTGCGCCCCTCAGTCTCGTGGCCTTCGGCCTCCTGGCCTGCCCGGCCTCGTGGCCTGCTCGGCATCCTGGCCTCCAGGCCTCCTCCTGGCCTCCTGTCATCTTGGCCTTCGGCCTCCCGGCCTCCTCCTCCTCCTCGGCATCTACTGCCGCGAGCTCGACCAGTGGGGTGCCGTCCAGCCCTTGCCCCGCGAGCTCCAGCTCCATGACCGGCCATCGTCCCTCTGCGACGCTGACTGCGGTCGCTGCTTCGGTGCTGCAGGCCTCGCACGCTGCGGAATCTCCGTCTGCATCTTGCGCTTCAGCTCTTTCGGGGTGGCACGCACGGAAACCCATTCGCCGAAAGGTCCGCTGCTGGAGCTGGAGGCCGCACTCTTGCCGCACCACACCTTGTACGTCTTGCTCCAATCGCCTGCCCGCGCTGCCAATATCGCAGCGTTCCGCCCTTGGGTTTTCGACGGGTCTTCATCGGACAACTCTTCGAGCTCGTCCTCCGTGTTGAGCGTGGCTTTGGCGGGCTTCCTTTCAGGCGTTCTCGGGATCCGAGGCCCATCCTCTCGGCGGCCCTGCTGCTGCCCAGCTGCGTTGGCACGGGGGCGACTTCGAGATCGGGGCTGATCTCGCATGCGTGCATCTTTGCACATGGCGTCGGCTCGTAGGCGCTGTGCCAGGCTTGCCCGACCTCCTGGCGCGCCTTCCTCCTCGCTCTTGGTCTCTTCTTTTACCTCGGGCTCGAGATCCTGATATTCTTCGACCTTCACCTGCATCATCTCATGGACTTCGGCGACCTGGGCGCGAGCGGCAGTAGGGGGCGCGCCGCGCGAGAACGGCGAGAGCGAAGAGAGACCACGCGATGCCGAGGGAAAGATAGCGAGAGAGACAACGAAGTGGATGGAGAGAGCAGCAACAGACAGACGAGGACGAGATGAATATGAAGAGAGTGGATGATTTAGAGGGCGGCGACCTCCTTGGCGTAAGTGCGCACTGTCTTCCTGTACCTGCGCAATTGCTTCCGTGTCATCCACGGTATGAATGGCGATGTTTTTGTCCAGTTGGACATGTACGTCGCGAGGCTATCGACAACGATGAAAGTGCCACCGCGCGCTTCACTGTCGCTGCCGTAGGATTCCGCTGACAGCTTCGCCGCTTGGAACCAGAAGTCTCCCTCCACCTCCTCCTTCTTCGAGCTTTACCTGCTTGAGCTCTGTCGGTGGCTCATCGCGCGGCTCCTCCTTCACCTCGTCATTCGCGGCCCTGAGCCCAATCCCCTCTGGAGGTGGCTCGCCTGCCGCTCGCACGTGCGTCAGCCATGCTTCCACCCGCTTGATGTTGTGGGCATAGTCATCCTTGACGAGGTTGATTACCGCCTGACGTCTGAATCTATCCTGCGCCTCCTTAGATGACATCGCCCCGCGCGCGGCCCCGAACGGGGCACCGCGCGCCGCGCGCGCGGCTGCAAGTTGCGGCAAGATGGCGGCGACAGGGGGGGGGGGGTAGTGAAGATGGAGCGGGCGAGGGGATGGGGGCAAGCGGCGGCGTGCAATGGCGCGGGGCATGCAGGGAGAAGCTGACATTTTCCCCTTACCCAAACTCGAGCTAAATGGAATCGTCACTCTCGCTAGGGTCATCGCCGCGGCATGGCTGGTACATGTCCTCTATACGGTGGCGACAAATCACGCATGTGTACTTGGGTTCCCCCAAACACCCAGCCATCGTGGTGCGCGCGGCGCAGGTGCCCCACTGCGATGGCCTGCGGCGGCGTCTCAGCTGGGGGCGGCGGACTCCAACGCGAGATGGCGGCGGCGGTGGTTGGTGGCGGGCGGTGGGGAAGGAGCGGGCGCAGAGCGGTCGGACAGAGACAGAGCAAAACATGCGCGATAGAAGGGGGTGCGCGTAGGATTCGACCGCCCCCTCTTGCGACGCGCGTCTGCCCAGCGGGAATATTCTTTAACTTTGACGTCGTCTGTTTTCACCAACATTGCCCCAGCTGGCCAGCATTTGCGCTTGCGCCCCTTCCTCGGCTTCTCTTTCGCTACCTCGGTCCTCCCCTCGCAGCTCTCGTGCGAACACTTACGTGTGCGCATATCCCATGTGCGTATATGCATCATAAAAAAAAACAGCATTACGATCGCATGCACATGTTGGCCGACGAATGCTAGCTATCTGGGCGCAACACTCCCAAATCAGCACTGCCGAACCTCACCATGGCCAACACACACAGTTAACGCCATCATACTGCAAAGTCCCTCCCGCGCCCAATTCGTCAGGCGGTTCCCTTCGTAGATCTCGTACTCCACTATGTCATCGAATCGAGGCCCGTGCCGGAACGGAACTGGTTACTTGAACGCGGGTGGGGTCCTATGCCAAACGACAAGGTGGGGTTGGGGGGCAATGACACCGACCGCCCGTAGACATCATCCCCCCGATGTCACCCCCGCCGCGGCATGCGAAACCGAATCCTCCTCCGAATCGGTAGCAGCACGCCGAAGTCGACTGTATCCTCGTTGGAGTCGGAGCCCCAGCAGTGCGAATCCGCATCGATCTCGAGCGTGTCGCACGGCCTGGCTAATACCCCGCGCACAGATCTCACGTGGCTACCCCCCATCCTATCCCACCCCACCCCCACGCCGACGTTTCAGCGCACCGCTCACGCGAAGCTCTAGGACGGAGGGGCGCGGGGCGCCGCCGACATCAGTGGTGGCGCCATCTTCCATCTACCATAGCCAGAGGCCATAATTGCTCGTCGCCCCCGCGCCCGGGCAGGATGGCGGCCCCGCGAGGCCTGATCCTAAAAGAGTTCTGCCACGCGAGAGAAACGCAATGATATGCTCGACATGACCCCTTCACCCTCTCTACTCTCTGCGCACCCCACCCCATGAGTGACAACGGCTATGTTTAACGAGCGCAGCTGCTTGCGGCGCCCGTCATCCAGGCGTTGGCCTCCTCTGCGCTTGCGCCCGAACCGCAGCACATCGCCTCCGCCGCCTCCATCATCACCTCCGCCGTATCCGTGACCTCCTGGTGGGGTCTCCCAGCCCCCATCGGCCCCCTGTGAGGGCTTATGCTTTCATACCTCATTCATTCCAAATTTGTTACAACATAAGTTTGGAATGGGTTGGGTATGGGTTGGGATGTCCAGAACTGCACTGTCCCTGGCGTGTTGGTGACAGAGTATGAATGACAGGTGTGAGGGTGGTGGTGTTCGTCGACCTGTCGTCTCCTGCAGCTGCCTCGTCGTCGTCGTCGCCATCGCCGCCGACATCCATGGCCTCCCCCTCCATGCTGTCCCCGCGTATACCCGAGCAGCGTACCTGGGGTGGACATCCGTCGACGCGAAAATATGCGCCTCAATGTTCAGACACCCCATGATCCCAAATACGGGTACCTCCAGCGTGCTCCTGTGGCTCCTCTCTGCGCAAGTCCTTCGTGTGAGGTTCAGGGCCTCGTCTACGAACGTATCGTAAATCTTAGGATTTCCGAGATGCCAGCTCCTAGCAGTGACGTGGCCAAATGTGTGGAACTTCGGCGTTGGCTTCACCCCTGCTCGATCTGCGTTTGCCAGTGTGCGGTTGGCTGAATCCAGGAGGGTTTGGCATTGGTCGCGCGTCAGACAAGCTCCGCACTCTCGCACCGTCTGCACCCAGGTACGTAGCGCACGGGCGGCAGCCAACAGTTCCGCACCCCTGTAGATGGGACACGCAGCAAATGTTTCGAGTTCATATATTGCGAATTCCAATGCCACATACATCTCGGATGCCTTTAGCTTCAAAGTGCCACCAGCGTGCGTTGGCCCTCGTGCCGTCGGGGACATTTTGTCTGACAAGATGTTAACCCTGTTTTGGTGCGGTACTTGTTGTTTGTCGTAATACACGAGCGTGTCAGCCTCCAGCCTCGGATTTCTCTTTGCAGCGCTCACGCCCCACGGATTGGACCACGTCAGTCTCATCAATATAGCGCACGTGATCCGCATCATTATACCAAGGTATACTGTGTGCAGTGTGTCTATGGCGAGCGAGCGGGCTGGTGATGCACCGAGCTTGGTTGAAAACAGTGGGCACCTGCGTCGCACTGAGTCGATGCACCACTTTGAACAATCGAATCGGGACCTCCAAAACGTTGCAGTGAACGGCGCGCTCCTCGCGTGAAACTCTGTGGGTATCAGAAGCTCCTTGGAACAAGCCAAACGGCCCCCTGCGATGAGCCCATGAACGTTCGATTTCAAAACCAACCCAACTGTTTCTCTGGGTTCAATCGCCGCCCAAATCGCATTCCTCATACCTACAGAAGTGATGTTTACGAGTTTCTCGCACTTGCCGCATGCCAGTTCGTAGTCGTCGCGAGATCGGTCGGGCATCTGGAGACCATCCTCAGAAACAAGACACGGCACACACGCATGCATTACATCTTTTTGCACTGGGCAGATAGGACATGGTTGCCACGTATTACCCCACCCAGCTAAACCCATCGACTTAGCGAACTCTACCCAGTCACCCTTCACGCACAGGACTACACGCCGAAACCCGAGGCCGGCACCACTATCAATTGGGCGCAGGTGGACGGGCCACGGTGATCCGTCGTGCATATCTTGCGGGACACACCCGCCTGTCAACGCTTCGAGCTGCCACGCCGCAACCTGCAACATTCCATGGATCGAGCAATGCCCACCACACCCACAGTCGCACAATTCACTAGTTCGCATGAATCCCACGAGGTGCCTAGTATGCGATACCATGTTCACGACGCTCACCTGAACTAGATTATCCGCCAGCCGTAATATTAGGGCAGAGCGGTGATTGACACGCGAATTCATACTAAATCCATTCCAATTTCATACCAGAATACATTCGGAATGAAGTTGATTCAAATTCATTCCACATCCATTCCGGAATCATTCTAAATTCATTCTAAATTCATCTCAAATTCATTCCACATTCATTCCAAAGTCATTCTCGATTCAATCCGAATCCATTGCGACTTCATTCCGGATTCATTCCAAAATCATTCGAAATCCATTTCCGAATCCATCCCAAATCCATTCCAAATGCATTCCAAATTCATTTCACAACCAGTCCACACTAGCTGGTCGATCACACATCCCGCCATCACTATCATGGGTGTTGTGTGCGAAGCATGATTATCATACCGACCAGCGCATGTAGGAGTGTACCGTACCCCATCGATGTAGAGAGCCATGGGGCAACGGCCACTTCCCTGTATCCCTGACGCACCGCTCAACGCATACATGATCTTGATAACACGGCACCGGCAGCACGCTATCTGGATCACCACTCGGACCTTTCTCCAGAATACCACGCATATCCTGGGATGCGGTACCTTCACCAGCGACAATTCGAAATGTCTCCCTGAATACGATATCCCTGGATTTCAGATGAGCGTTTCTCCTGACGGTCGCGGGCAGTCGTGCCGTGTAAAGAGGTCCAGGACCTGGCAGATGTCGATCCATGTGTTGCTTGTATTTCCCTGCCTGCTTATCTGGCGACATCGCAAATGTGCTCCACTGCCCCCCCGTAGCGCCACAGCACTTCAAGTAATGACACAGAACGCAAAAATCTGTGGCATACACTTTCTTACATGACCCTTATAATGCCAACGACAGGTCAAACGCAACTGAGCCTGCCGCGCGCTTGCGCGCGCCACCTTTCCCGAGCGCAAGCTGCGGCCGTTTGAGTCGCCTCACCATGACCACTGTCGCTTCGCTTCGAGCTGAGACGGCTGCGCTGGAAGCGACGACTGCACATCCCACACCTCGCACCGCACATGTGTTGCAACAGCTCCTGTTTTACGAGGCACCGCGCAGATGTGCTCCTCGGCCGCTAACCCCAGCAGAAGGCACGCGGCCCTTGCCACGTCCAGCATAACGCTCGCGCCTGATATATGCACAAGGCGACCCCCCGCGCATGCATACGTTTGCAAGGCGCGCGTGCAGACGTCTGCGTGGCCACCCGTGAGTAGCCAACGCCATGGCCGAAATTCTTACAGACAACGCGGGCAAGCCCCAGGTGCGATAACCATATCTTCGGATCCAGATCCCCCGAGCGGCGCGGGGTACGACCCGCGCCGCGGCCCCGAAAATTTGGACCCGACCGCGCTACCGCCCAGTCGAAATCTGGTCAGACATCCATGCACACCGCTGGCGCGCAGTTTCCATCATTTCTTCTAAACTCATACCAAATTCATTCCGAAATCATTCTGAAATCATTTTCCTACTTTGTACGTTTTTCTAGTTCCTGGGGGGTTATCACAATTTCAGAAATTACCCGGCTGGCCGTTACTTTTCCCGACCACCAAGGGATTTGTGTGGCAGCCGTCTGGCGTTCCTGCTTTCTCCTGCAACTCTCAGGGTTGGCAGACTATCCACGGGCCTGATTAGCTGATTAGCAGGGGCAGCGCTGTCGGGCCAGGACAAACCGATCCAGGAAAACCTGATCCACTAAAAAAACCGGTCCAGAGAAAACCGATCCAGGGAAAACCGATCCAGGAATATCGACACAGGGAACATCGATTCGGGACGGGAGAACCGATCCAAAACCAGAAAAGAAACACAGGACTCAGCGACGGCGGATACAGACGGCAGATCACATGAGCGGTGGATCCACACGTTGTCTACCAGCCAGTTACAGGCTGGATCCACCATGTAACAGTGGATTCCATGAGGCCAGAGCTGGATGGTGTCACGTGGATCAACTATGCATGGACCCCGCCGTCTGCACCCACGTCTCGAGGCCACCGACGCGATGGCATATCATTAAACGAACCACACTCTCGGCAGGCGGTCGCGCGACCCATCTGCCCTTCCTGACCCCCTCATCCCTCTCGGCTCCCCGTGCTGGCCAGCTCAGGCTAGTCACAATCAGATGACCCAGAGTATGTGTTCTTATTCTTCTTGCGGCCCTTCTTGCTCTTCCCATCATTATCCTCATCCTTGTGATCTTTCTTCCTCTTCTTCGTGCTGCCCTTCTTCTCTTTCGGGTTCGCTGCCAACCTCAACCTCTCATCCTCATCGTCCCTCGCAAGCTTCTGGTTCATCAGGGTCCTCACTTCTGAACTCAATATCGTCACGCTCTTCGTCAGCGTGGCGTTCGCTCTCTGCGCGCACGTTTCGAACTCCTCATCTCCTACGCGGCGACGGGCATGGATGACGAGCGGTGGCGGATGATCAGGATAGACATGGGGAGGATGCACGATGGGCGCCGACATCATGATAGTGAACGACATTTGCACGCACACGCACGCATGACACACCCACCACACAACATTGCACGATGCATCAATTCAGGGATGATCCGCCTGTTTCTTGAACTTCCCTCCCGCCAATGCCATCATCGACATGGGGCCGTGCTCCGAACATTTCGCGCTCACGACCTGCATCGCGGTGCCCATGGGCTCGCGAAGTTTGCCGACTGCCTTCCAGGATGCGTCCTTCGACTTGATGAGCCCGTCGAGTTTGGCATAATGGCTGATGGCCCAGTCGTAATTGGATTTCAGCGCCCTGAGCTTGACGAGATCTGGATTCATCTTACGGGGCTTGGGATCGGGCTTCTCTTCATCAGGGTCGGGGCTGCCCTTATTTTCCTTTTTGCCGACCTTCTCCTTCTGTTATTTGGTCTCCTTCTCTTTTTCATTCCGTGTTTTTCTCATTCTCTTTCTCCTTATGTTTTTTTTTTTAAAAAAAAAAAAAAAAAAAAAATTCTCCTTGGCCTGTTCTTTTTTTCTCCTTCGTCGCTTTTTGTGAATTATCATTGCTGACCTTTTCCTCATTCATGGGCTTCTCCTGCTCGTGCCTCGCAGACTTCTCGGCGCCCCCCTCATCATGTAACGCAAATCGTATCAATCCCTTTCTTGTGCCCAGTGGAGCCGCGGTCCTCCTCACCCTTGTCTCTCTTCTGCGTAACCCTCGTCGTTGGCGCCGCCTCCACGGCACCTGCTGCTGGCAGCGCGCTCGCAGCTTCGCTACCTTGGAAGGTGCGCACCCACTCTTTGTGCCGAAGCCAGCTCTTCTTGAACGACTCGGTCAACTGGTGCTTGACGTTCAAGAATTCGATCGTTTCCGCCACGTCGCCCCAGCGGACCCACTTCCCACCCGTCAGCACGGCGTTCGGCGCATGTTTCAGCGCCAGGCGGAGACCTGCAGCGCCGCCGCCCTTGAGCCGCGCCAGCCGCCCCAAGGTGACGCATTCACCGATTCGTTTATCTTTTGTCTCGTGCTCCTCTTTTTGCGCGTATTTCACCGCCTTTTTCCATGTTTCGAACTCCTTCTTGAGCCAGTCCGATCTGAACTTCCGTTGGGCTGGCCATCCTTTCTCCGCTGCGTAGTCTCTCCTCAAAGCCTCCGACGCCGCCGAGGCCTTTTGCCATCGGCCCGCTACTTTGTTCCCACCCTTTGTCTCTGTGGTGAACCTGAAGTTCTTCGCCGCCACCTCCTCGTCAAATCGCTGCTCCTCCCTGTCCTTCTTGCTTACGTGAGCGTTCGTATCATCGTCGGGCGACTCGCCGTGATCGTCATTATCAGAGCAGGTGGGATCGGCCTTCTTCAAGGCTGTCAGCTTCTTGACGGGCCCGCAGTGGAACAGCTGTCCCAGCCTGATGCTGGCGCGCTCCGTCGTGCGTTCGTCGGGGTTCGGGTGCGAGCCCATCTCATCATTGATGGCCTTGATCTCCGAGTCGGTCGCCGAAATCAGATGACTCTCGCTGTCAGGGAACGCGTTCGAATACACGACGCTGGACGTTCCAATCGGTTCGCGGGCCGTGCCCATGATCCCCATCGAGCGGCGCCCCCCGATTGGCGCTACACCAGCGGAAGAGCTCACACCATGATAACTCGAACTTGATATCACTGAGGTCGGCGCTGGTTGTCCAAGTTGACCGTCTATCTGCACGCCAACGGGCGCTTCACCTTGGGGTGGCGCCGAGAGATTCGCACCGCCCTCATCTTCAGCGCACGCCGTCTCCT
Organism: Prorocentrum cordatum; assembly: GCA_963575745.1. Classification (NCBI taxonomy): domain Eukaryota; class Dinophyceae; order Prorocentrales; family Prorocentraceae; genus Prorocentrum; species Prorocentrum cordatum. Next base: position 181,913 of record CAUYUJ010014611.1, read on the forward strand.
GCTTATCCTTCTTTGCCGTCGTATCTTTCCTTGCCTTCTTCTTCGCCTCGCCTCTGACCGTCGACGCCGAGCGGCTCCTCATCTCAGCATTCCTCTCCATCCTTTTCTGGTCTTCTGAGTCCTCGACCCAAGGCTCGCGCATCAACGCATGCGTGTAGACACGCACGTGCGCTAGGCATACACTATCCGCCAAAACCTGGATGGAGGAGGAGGAGGAGGAACATGAGGGGATGAGGAACTTCGGTAAACAAGCGACGGGGCGATGGCAACTGGGGCGGGGGGGGGTGCAATCTTTCGATGCCGAATGTCGTCCAGCAGCAGCCTCGATGCTAGCGGCGATGCGCTCCTCGGGTTGGGGCGGCGGCCAGTTGCGGGCAAGCGAGAGATGGATCTAGATAAAGAGGGGGAGAAACGGAGAGAGAGAGAGAGAGAGAGAGAGAGAGAGAGAGAGAGAGAGAGAGCAAGGATGGGGATATGAATGAGTCCTGCTCTTCTTTCAGAGACGCAATACTTGCCAGCTTTGCATCTCGAACTTGCGAAGCGATGTCAGAGAGGCGCTCACCTCCAGAATCGCTCGCCAGCTCACTCGGCCCCGCCCCTTTCGCACGAGTAGCCTCGGCTTCCCCAGCCGCCCCAGGTGCTGTCTGGACATCCTCGCCCTCGTGTTTCTGTCCGTTGATCGGAACCTCCTCGACCTCATCAGCCTTTTCCTCCTCGACCTCATCAGCCTTTTCCTCCTCGACCTCATCAGCCTGTTCCTCCGCGGCATCGCCAGCCACCTTCGACTGTTCTGCCTTCTGGGCCTCGTCGTCGGTCGGCGGCAAGCGACCTCCTCCCAACGGCGAACCCTCGAGACCCATCCACTCGTCCATCTCTTCGCGCATCCTGCGGGTACCAGGAGTCAGCTCAGCCGTGCTCTGTGCAGGGGGACTGCTCGCAGGGCTGCTGGTGCTGCTGGCCTTGCCCCGCACTCGGTGGCGCTTCGGAGTCCTCGCGGCCCCTGACCCCCATGCAGCGTTGCCAGCAACGGCGCGACCGACCTCGCCGCGTCATCTCTCCGTCGCGCGGGTCGCCCCCGCCCTCGATCGAGAGGGCGTCGGCCATCTCGCGCGAGGGGGGCAGTGACGCAGCGAGGTTGGTTGCGACGCGCTGTGACGTGGCACCGTGACCTCCTCCATCGGCACCCTCTGAACGAACTGCCCGATGTCGGCCCGCGTGCCCTCCAGGGGCTGCAGGCGAGGCATGCTCGAGCCTACGTGGCTGCATGCGTGCCCTTCTGCAGCGTTCGCGCGGGCCCATGCCTCATCGCCCTCCCCATGCTGCCCGCGCTGATCATTGCTCTCAGCGCGCTGATCCTTCGCACGTGCTACCTGCTTCCCATCAACCTTCCTCATCGCACTCCCCTCCACCCACTCTTCGTCCATCTCTCATCCTTGATTTGCTAATCATATTCTTTTCGCACCAAGACGCAAGGCGACGGGCGTGCAGCGCCTGCCGTCCAAGTCAGAATTCAGGGCCGCGCCGCCCCCCGATGCCTCGGGTCGGTGGCGTGATCGCGCGCGACCCCCTCTCACTGGCAGAGCTTCTCTACCTCTTCGCTCCTCTGCCTCCTCGACTGGCAGCGCTCCTCTACCTCCTCACTGGCATGCCTCCTCTACCTCCTCATGGGCAGCATCCTCTACCTCCTCTGTGCGAGCCTAGCCGAATCCCGCTCCCATGTCGAAATCATCTCCTGAGGAAGAGCAACGGGCGCGGGCTCTCCTTGGGCGACGGCCTCTTCTTTGGCGGGCTCGGGCTTGAGCTTGAGGGCGCCGCTGTCTTGGGGTGGCTCTTGCTGGAGGATGCCAACGCCTCATCCTTGTTCTTCTTGGTGCGCTTGCTTATCGGGGTTGCCTCGGCCGCGGGGATCGCCGCCTTGGGCTCGGACGTCTTCTTGGCCCCCTTCTTTCCCTTCATGGCTGCGGCCGCCTTGGCTTCTTCACTCTGACTGCTCGACTTCTCGTCCTCTGCGCCATCTTCCCCCCCCCCCCTCGCCCTTATCGTTCTGAACTTCCTCCTCGTCTGCCTCCTGGTGGCCCTTATCAGCCGCGGCCTGCGCCTTCTCGTCGTCATCCTCAGCTTTCTCATCCTCGTCCTCCTCTGCCGCTGCCGCCGGCCTTTTGCGCGCCGCTGCTGCCGACCTCTTGCCCGCCGCGGCTGGCCTTTCCTGCGCGGCCGTCTTGCCGTGCCCGCCCTGGCGCTTGATGTACTCCTGCTTGGCGAGCTCGAACTTTTCGGCGTCGCCGTCAATGGTAAATTGATTCGCGAAATTCTTGATGCACTCCTCGGGCTGCTCGAAGTGCCCCTTCGCCGTGACTTGTCCGATCATCCTCGCCCTTCTATCGCCATCCGTCTTGATCCAGGCGGCGATGAGCACTCGCCTGTCGCCACCTGCTGCCGCGGGCGGCCTCGCGCACCTCGTCGCGGCGATCGCGTCGCCCTCTGCGTTCTCCAGCTGGGGCAGCTCATTGGGGCTCGACGAGCCAGGTATACCCTTCTGCCTGCTGGTGTCGTGCTCGCCCACCGTGTAGCCTGGCACCCTCCACTCCGCGCCGTCTGGCCACTCGAAGGCGAGCTCATCGACGCTCTTCTGCCTCTTGAGCGGCACCCTGTACTCTGGCGGTGACTTCTTGCCCCGCTGGCGGAAAACCGCCTGCTTGTTGGAGTCCCAGTTGTACGAGAATGACGCTTTCTGCGCCGCGGCCATCATCTCTGCTGCCTCCCGGGGGTAGAAGGCGCGCGCGCGTGCGGAAGAGTGCGTGCGCGATACAACTCATACCAAATTCATTCCAGAGTTCATGTTAAATGAATCTGGAATGACTGTAGCCAGAACTCAATAGAAGCCAAATGGAAGCTGAGGAAATCTTGAATAAGTTTAGTAGATATATACATCTACATCTGGCCCGACCTCACTCGCCTCCTCTCCCCCGCCCGCGCCATCGCAGTCGTCGCGTCGCTACCAATCTATCCCCCACCTTCTCATTCACTTTTCTCTGCCTCCCGTGTCCTGCGCCACCTCTGGGAAGTGGTCCTCCAGCCGCGCGTGCGCCTCCCTGTCTGGATCCCGCGCCTTGATGCCTGCCTGGCTCATCCGAAAGGAGGGTCGGTGGCTGGACCCCCCGACCGATACCGACAGCTCTACCAACCAGATGCCGAAATTAGACCGAAATCGATGTCCGATGGGGGGGGGGGGGGGGATTCGAGCAAGGATCGAAACGACTCTCTCTTTCTCTCTCCATATCTTCTGTCTCGCCCCACCCCCCCCTCTCCCCCGCGCTCTCTCCCTCGTGTTCCCAGGGCCCCCTCCCTGTCCATTCCCATATCTCCCTCTCTCTATCTCTCTCTCTCTCTCTCTCTCTCTCTCTCTCTCTCTCTCTCTCTCTTTTTCTCGTTATCTATCCATCACTCTCTATCTTCCCTCCCGATCCTGACGTCGTCTCTCTCTCTCTCTCTCTCTCTCTCTCTCTCTCTCTCTCTCTCTCTCTCTCTCTCTCTCTCTCTCTCTCTCTCCCCTCTCTCTCTCTCTATCTCTTTTTTTTCTCTCTCTCTCTCTCTCTCTCTCTCTCTCTCTCTCCCTCTCGTTATGTCTCTCGAGCTCCCTGTCCCCCTCGCCCTTCTCTCACGCCCCATGGCCAGCGGCGGTTGCGCGGCGACAACCTTTCTATTTTGGCGGCAACCTGATCTGCCCAGCTGGCGGCCTCCTCGTCAAGACTCCACTCGGCCTCTTTCGCCTGCGCATGGGCGTGCAGCGCAGACGACAGCTGGGACCGATTGAGCGTTTCCATCGGCGCAACTATGGCGCGGACCTTCTTCAACAACTGCTTGTGCTCTATCACGTCATCTGGGCTGTCTCCGTCCTCGGGAAGGGAGGGGGGGGGGCTTCCTCCTCAAGTACTCTTCCGCCCTCCTCAATTCCTCCTCACATTACCACTGCATCATCAAATCACCCTCCCATCATCGATTTGTCCCGCGTGTCCGTGTCGGCACACACTGTGCCAACATCGCGCGCGCACTGCATGAGCACCTTTTCCAGCTTCTTGCGCTGGTTGTTGTCGAGGTCACTCGTTATTTTTTTTCGCCCCCCTCGTCCTGATCCTCGACCTCTGGCGCCATGGGTATTCATCCTGGCCTCCTCTGCCTTTCTGGCCTCCTCTGGCCTCCTCTGCCTTTCCTGCCCTCTCCTGGCCTCCTCTGCCTTTTGGCCTCCTGGCCTCCTCTGCCCTCCTGGCCTCCTGGCCTCTGCCTTCCTGGCCTCCTGGCCTCCTCTGCCTTCTGGCCTCTGCCTCCTGGCCTCCTGGCCTCCTCTGATCCTCTGCCTGGATTATGGCGCGCCCTGGGGCGCGCGCGGCGGCGCGCCGAGCCAGACGGCTCGAAGGGAAGCGAGCGCAAGCAAGGGGGCGCGACGACGAGGAGGGGGGGGAAACGAAATATGAATAAATTGTGTATAACATGTAATATGTTTTTCACCAGATCGTTTTTTCTTGGATCGTTTTTTCCGGATCGGTTTTTTGTTCCAGATCGGTTTTCCTTCCGGATCGGTAAAACCGATCCTGAGGACCTCTGGGGTTTGCGTTGGCCGGGATCATCGCTCGCTTCCGGGCCGCGGAAACGATCCGCCGGGCCCGGCGTGCCTTCTGCACCCTGCGGGTCTTGCCGCCGTATAGCACTTGAGCCCGACGACCAGAGCGTCCCTTTCCCACTCGGGCGCGAGGCCAGTCTCCCGCTCGTACTCGAGTGAGCGTCTCCGATCCTATCAAGGCCACGCCACAGCCTGAATCCAGAGCACCGCATTCAGGAGCATGGCGCGCGCACGCCTCCACGGCGTCGCTCTCGCCCTTGCCCTCGTCGATGTCGTGAGGATGGTGCGCCCTGCTGCTCCAGTCCGGTGGGCCCGGCCGGATCCGGCGCTGCTGGCGCGGATCCAGTGGGTCCGGTGGGTCCGGCGAGTCCGGTGAGTCCGGCGGGCCCGGGGAGTCCGGTGAGTCCGGCGAGTCCAGTGGGTCCGGCGGGTCCTGTGAATCCGGTGCCTCTTCCGCTGGCGCCGGTGGGTCCGGTAAGTCCCGTGAGTCTGGTGAGTCCAGCGAGTGTGGTGAGGCCATATGGAAACTGTTTTCGGGCCCTGGGACCGCTGGAACTCAGTCCGGGACGCACTCAAACTCCAGATTCAAAGCCCGACCTGCACTCACACTCAGACTCCCCCCCCACACTCGCACTCACTCATATCTCATACTCAGACTCATCCGCACTCAGACTCACTCACACCCAGACTCAAGCACAATCAAACTCAATAGCACACATACCTATTCACACACAGACTACTCACACTCCTATAAGCTTAACCTCATACGCAGTCACACTCAGGCGCGTACTCATATACACTCACACTCCACTTCTCCTCCGCCCTCTCATTCTCATATTCCTCATCCTCCTCCCGCTACCCAATTCCGTTCGCTCTCCTCCTCCCCCTCGTTTTCCTCCTTCTCCTCATCCTCTTTCCCCCTCCTCGCTCCCCTCCCCATTCTCTCCCTGATCAAGATTACTCGCCTGGGCATCGTTGCTGGATGGGCATCGACTCACACAGACCCATTCACAAACAGACCACTCACACTCCTATAAGCTTAACCTCACACACACACACACACTCACACTCAGGCGCACACCCATGAACACTCACACTCCGCTTCTCCTCCCCCATCTCAATCTCGTACTCCTCATCCTCCTCCCGCTGCCCAATTCCGCTCGATCTCCTCCTCGCCCTCGTTTTCCTCCTTCTCCTCATCCTTTTTCCCCCTCCTCGCTCCACTCCCCATCCTCTCCCTGATCAAGATAATTCGCCTGGGCATCGTTCCTGGATGGGCATCGACTGCAGGGGCCGATAGACGCATTAGGGCCATTGGTGGCAATCGTCTGCCATCGTCTGCAGCAGACGATAGCAGACGACAGGACCAACTAGCGGCCGCCAGGAACCGCTGCAGACGATTGCAGACGATAGCAAACGATAGGTCCAGCTGGGGGCCGCCAAGAACCGGTGCAGACGATTGCAGACGATAGCAAACGATAGGATCTGATAGCGGCCGCCAGGGGTGACTGTCGTCTGCTACCGTCTGCAGCAGACGATAGCAGACGATAGGGCTAACTAGGGGCTGCCAGGGCCCGCTGCAGACGATAGAGAAACGGTGCAGACGATAGCAGACGATGGGATCTGATAGGGGCCGCCAGGGGTGGCTGTCGTCGGCCATGGTCTGCAGCAGACGATAGCGGACGATAGCAGACGATGGGACCAGCTGGGAGCTGCCAAGACCTGCTGCAGACGAAAACTGACGATAGCACGAAACCAGCTGTGGGGCCGGCAGGAACCGCAAGGAGGGGCAAACAAGAGGCAACAGGGCACTTGGGTGCAATCGTCTGCTATCGTCTTCTACCGTCTGCTATCGTCCATTATCGTCTGCTATCGTCTGCTATCGTCTGGCACCAAATAGCCAACAGCGTTTGCAACTACAATGTGTTTTTGAGCCTTTTCGCTTTTCGCTTCCGATGGGCTCTTGAGGCCTCAAGATGGGCCCAAGGTAGCCCAAGGGAGCCCCAACAGGGGCTGAAGAGGGCCCCAAGACGGCCCCAAGAGCGCCCACGAGCGCTCCAAGAGTGGCCAAATAGGGTCCCAAGACGCCCTTTTTAAGCCTCCGAATCCGCAAAAAGAGCCGAGGAGGATGGGGAGAATGCGCAGGGTTTGGCGAAAAGGAGGAAAAAGAAACATGGAGGAAGGATAACTAATAACAGTATCATAGCGGCGATGCCAGAAAAGGCAACAAAGAGTTATCGCTAAATTGTCGGCTTGACCGTCCTGCCATTCCGCCTGCATACCAGACTTCAAGGACCAAGGTGCATGGCGCGACGCGCCACTGCAGTCTGGTATGTATGTATGTATGTATGTATGTATGTATGTATATATATATATATATATATATATATATGTATCCAACGTGCCTTGCCCACGTAGTGTAACGCCCGGAAACTCCTGCATTTGAGAAGTAGCGCAAAACTCTGACCGAAACAGGTCTCCAATCTAACGGAATGTCCGGGCGGTCCTGGCCCCTCCTGGGGTAGGCCACGTGACCGCCCCCGTGGCGAAAATGACTGGAAAACGTCACCTGCAGTTTTCTTCATTTTTCTCGGCGGCGAGCGAGGGAGGAAAGGCCTTCTCAGAAGGTGGCGGGGCTTCTCAGAAACCCCCTGGCCTACTGATAAATCTTCTCTCTGTGTCTTCAGGGAAGGCTTAGACAAATTCTCAAAGGCCGTGGGACTTCTGAGCCTTCTGAAAGGGCCCGCCCCTTCTCACTTCCCCTCCAGGCTCGCAGCCGACAACAAGCTGGAGGCTACTGAACCCCGGCCACATGGAACGCAATGCTGACCAACACAAGTCCCCCAAATCAATGCTGGTAGCAGTGTGGGTGGTCCAGTTGGGGTTCGATCCATCTGATCTACTCAAAGCCCCGAAGCCACTGACACCCCCAACAATATTTCGGCTGGTCTGGGGGGGGACATCTTGCATTTCAAGGGTTCGAATGAACTGTGATGCAGTCCCTTCTCATAGTGTCGTTCGTCGTCGGCCTCTTTCGTCTGACATCGCCCTACTACCTCCCCAATTATCACCCGAAAGCAGCAGAGCTGAACAGCAGTTTGCGATGATGCCCTTTGCTTTCTCCCAAGGGCCACTCGGAAACTTCGAAGACTGTCCTCGGACCACCGAATCCAAGCCTTGAAGCGCGATGCGCGCTGACCAACAGCAAACAACGCTCGGTTGCACAATTTGGCCGTGTGATGAATGAACTTTGCTGCCTCTCCGGAAGAGTAAGCTAACGATGCATGTCTGCCTCGACCTGTACACGCAGCGTCCGCGAAAGGAAAAACCGTTACTGCTCGCGCCTGCAACCACCTGAAATGTGATCGCGACGCATGGCTCACAGGAAACCACACGGACCAGGAACAACGAGGAAGAACACACAGGACAAGTGGACGTTGTGAGTGCGTGTGCGTGTGCGTGTGTGCGTGTGTGCGTGTGTGTGCATGTGTGCATGTGTGTGCGTGTGTGTGTGTGTGTACGTGTGTGTGTGTGTGTGTGCGCGCGCGTGCGCGTGCGCAAGTGCGTGTGCGTGTGCGTGTGCGCGTGCGTGTCGTGTGCGTGTGCGTGTGCGTGTGCGTGTGCGTGTGCGTGTGCGTGTGCGTGTCCGTGTGCGCGTGCGCGTGCGCGTGCGCGTGCGCGTGCGCGTGCGCGTGCGCGTGCGCGTGCGCGTGCGCGTGCGCGTGCGCGTGCGCGTGCGCGTGCGTGTGCGCGTTGCGTGTGTGCGTGTGCGTGCGTGTGCGTGTGCGTGTGCGTGTGCGTGTGCGTGTGCGTGTGCGTGTGCGTGTGTGTGTGTGTGCGTGTGTGTGTGTGTGTGTGTGCGTGTGTGTGTGTGTGTGTGTGCGTGTGCGTGTGCGTGTGCGTGTGCGTGTGCGTGTGCGTGCGTGGTGTGTGTGTGTATGTATGTGCGCGTGCGTCTGTGTCTGTGTCTGTGTCTGTGTGTGCGTGCGCGCGAGTAAATCCCACCAGTTCTCTTGGCCGAGAATTGGTTTGGGGCGTTTTCTCTTCCAGCCTCCGTTCTTCTTTCTCTTCGGGCCTTTCGGGGAGGGGATTCGTGTTCCAACTGCCCCCTGTACCCTTTGGGTGTGCGGGAGCAGTCGCGGGCATATCGAACGTCCAAAACGGTCCTTACGAAAAAGGCAACAACGCATGGTTGTGTTCATGCGGTTGGCCTTCTAGAAACAAAACGGTACAAATAGCCCCCAATGTTCTTAGATCGACAGCATCCAAAAATATCCCAAGACGGCGAAAAACGCCCCCAATTCAATGCCAAGAAACCCCAAGAGGGCCAAAAGAGGCCCCGACAGGCCCCCAACGCGCCCCAAGGTTTCCCCTCCCCCAAAAAAACGAAGGACAACCCAATATATCCAAAGCGGCAACTACGGGGTCCTGGCTCACTGAAGCCCCCCGAACTATCCCGATGATGCTACGTTCCCCCTTGTCATCGCTCAAGAATGGGCTGGTGGGGACGCGCAAAAATTTTCGAATGTTTGGTTCCTGATCCAGTTCCTCCTCCAAGTGTGTGGCAGTTCCCTAGCCACTACTCCATCGCATGCTCTTCCACACCCCAGATCGAAGCAACTCGCCCAGGCGTCGTTTCTGGATGGACTGGTGGGGTTACACCGTGCGAAACGTCCAAACCAGAAACGACCAACCAGCTACGGATGGTGATGCGAATGCTGATGTTGATGCTGATGCTGATGCCGATGATCGGGACTCCCATGAGCGGTCGAGTTTGTGATAATGCGTCCCAGCTGGACCAAAAGCCCGCACTTCCATCCAGAAAAAAAACAGAATTGGTGGGAATGCGCATCTTTAGCAGCGCAGACATATTCCACCAGAGCTGGAACGTTGAAATATGTTGTCTGACGCTGAAACATAATGCAACATCTACACGCTGCTCATGTGGGACGATGTTTGCCATTCTTGTCCTTGGAAAGTGGCGTACGTTTCACATGCGATGAGCCACCATGCGATCTATGCCTGCTAGAGTGTGGCCTCTGCGTTTTGGCCGAAGCGCTGGCCCGCCGGCACTGATGGGTTTCATATTCCACCCGCGCGTCTGATCTACAGAAATGTCCGATCCCTCGGAATGTATCGGAGGCTGGTGGGCGAGATCGCAGTACAACGAAGACCCTCTACAAAGAAATCGTTTCGTTTCGTTCGTGTCGCGCGTGCGGGCGAAACGAAGGTGCGTGGGCGCGCGAAAGGGAGGAACCTGCCGCTGCTAGGGCGAAATCAAGACACATGGTTTTCCCCCGTCCGTCCGTCCGTCCAACGGTGGCCCTAGCGGTGTTCCGCGGCGTCCCGTGGTGCCCCGCGGCGTCCGCCGCTGCTAGGGCGAAGCCAGGACCAATGATTATCTCCCGTCCCCGTCCGTCCGACCGTCCGACGGTGGCCCCAGCACTGTCTCGCGGTGTCCCGCGGCGCCCCGTGGTGTCCCGCGGTGTCCGCCGCTGCTACGGCGCACTCAAGACAAATAATTCCCCCCCGTCCGTCCGTCCGTCCAGCGGTGGCTCGCGGTGTCCCGCGGTGTCCCGTGGTGTCCCGCGGTGTCCGCCGCTGTCGCGGCGAAATCAAGACAAATGATTTTCCCCGTCCGTCCGTCCGTCCGGCGGTGGCTCGCGTTGTCCCGCGGTGTCCTGTGGTGTCCCGCGGTGTCCCGTGGCGTGAGATCGATCGTGAAATCGATCATGAAATCGATACTGAGATCGGCGCGGTGCTCCGCGGTGTCCCGCGGCGTCCCAAAAAGTGAAATCGATAGTGAGATCCATTGTGAAATCGACAGGTGTTCCGTGGTGTCCCGTAGTGCCCCGTTGAGTGAAATCGATAGTGATATCAATAGGGATATCGATATGGTGTCCCGTGGTGTCCTATGGTGTCCGTTTGAATGAGATCGAAAGTGAAACCGATGGTGAGACCGATCGTGAGATCGAGAGGTGTCCCGCGGTGTCCCGCGGTGTCCCGTTTCCCGTTGAAAGAAATCGATGGTGAGATCGATCGTGAGATCGACAAGTGTCCCGCGGTGTCCAGCGGTGCCCCGTTGAGTGGGATGGATAATGAAGTCGATAATGGGATCGATAGTGAGATCGACGCGGTGCCCCGACGCGCCCCGTGGTGTCCCAAAAAATTGAGATCGATGGTGAGATCGATAGTGAGATGGACAGGTGTCCCGCGGAGTCCCGTGGCGTCCCGTTGAGTGAAATCGATCGTGAAATCGAGGGTGGGATCGATAGTGAAATCGACGTGGTGTCCCGAGGTGTCTCGCGGTGTCCCGTGGCGCCCCGCTGAGCGAGATCGACGTGGGATCGATAGTGAAATCGATAGCGAAATCGACCGTGAAATCGATTGACCGAGGCGTTGCCCCCCCCCCCCCGCCGCCGCATCGCCTGGAGGGTGGTCGTATAGGTAGAATTGTGGCCGCGCTCGTCTAGGCGCCTACTCTTGGCGTCGCGCGCGGCCGCGCTGAGCGCGCGCGCTCTCTGGCGCTCTGTCTGCAGATCCTTCGCGCACTTCGAAAGATGAGAAGCGGCGGCGCTGAAAACCAACCTAGCCACCACAAGAATTCGTAGCGCCACTCTTTTCGTCAAACTCGTTGACCTGCTTCAGTACGGACGCGACGCCATCCGCCGAAGGTTATCTTGCCGTCAGAACCGTCGGCGCACATGCCAGCCTTGCCGTCGAAAAAGGAAGAGGCGCATCCAAAGTAGTTGCCACCGGATGGCTATGTTCAGGCTGGCCCTCAAGACGTTGAACACACGGGGGTTGTTCACCATGAGGGCGCTGCTGGCGAACACGAATTTGGATGTCCTCGGAAAAAAGGCGTCAAAGAAAGCAAAACATGAGGCACCAATGATATGGCGCACCGTGCTGTACGCATTGACCAAGGCTATCACTTTCTTGGTGAAGGCGTCCGAGAGCAGTCCTAAACGCCGCAGGCGACAAGCAGCTTGCACGAAACCTTCAACGTGAGAGCCCAAGGCTTCCGAAGCACGCCGAAGCAAATTGCTATGTACCTCGTGAACGAGCAAGTGCGGCGCAGTCATGGGCGAATGGGAAGCGAGTTGTTCAAATGTTGCGAAACGCGCGTGGTCTTACAACCTTGCCAGAGCCTTGTGTCAAAAAGGCTACGGAAGTGATGCTGATGCTGATGCTGCTGTTGATGATGATGACGACGATGGCAATGATGCCGCACACGATGTGAATGGCCATGGTGCGGATGAAGATGATGAGGAAGTGTGCGCTCGCAGAAAATCGAAATCCCCGCCGTATTCCTGTTAAACAACACTTGGCTCTTCGTATGCGCTTGAACACTTTTGCTGTGTTGAGCGTGCTGAAAACCGAAATGTTGGGTGTTTTTGTTTTCTACGTGCGCGTGCGGAGGTTCTCACGTGGGCCGCGGAGTTGGCGTGGGCGCCGTGGTTTTTGAGTGTGTATGTGCTGTCCTTGCTGTCCTGAGTTCAGCGAGCGCGTGCAGAAATCTGGAAACTCTGTTGAACAGCAGAACGTCCCAACATGGTTTTAAAACCGATTGCAATTAAATGATTTGGGCATGCGCGTGCGGTGACGCGCGCATGTGCCTCGCATCGCATATTTTTCGAAGGGGCTCTCAGGAAAACAACACTTCTTAGATCAAAACATGCGCACCGCACAATTTTCTTTGACGAGGAAAACGGGGTCGATGTTGGCCACCTGCGCATGCTATGATTTGATATTCGACTGAGCGGTCGTGCGTAAAATAAACGGGTAAAAAACACGGCACGAGGCGGCGTCGAGGCGGCCACTTCTCGCCCCGGAACGCCAGTCGAGTCGGCTCACCGAGCGGCGACGAGGCGGCGACGACGGGCGGCCACAGGGCGTGAATACACGACACCAAACCAGCGCGTGAGGCGGCGACGAGGCGGCGACGGGCATCCACCTGGGCGACGATCGAAAACGGGTCTTGCGCGAGATGACGTAACGACCTTACGCGGCGGCTTGCGCGGGTCGCCGGCGCGGCACGCTTCATTGGAGACGAGGGCGCTTACGCGCGGCCTTACGCGGGCGGTTCGCGCGCCAATGTCGGTGAAGACGAACCCGGTTCTTTTGAGTCGCTCACTTGGCGAGAACCTGGAACACCCACTCGGTTGTGTAGGACACCAATCAGAACTCGACAGTGCAGGCGGTCTGGGGAAAAACACACCAGCGCTTGTTTTCTCAAATCTGGTCTCAAGCCCACGTCGCGCATGTTTGAGGTACTCTCAGAAGCCTACACATTGTAACTTGCCAGGTGCAGAAACGAGTAGATTAAAGTACAAGAAACTAATAGCTTGACTTGTCGAACCTTACACTTCTAAACATCTGTCCGTCACCGTTCAGCTGGGCACGAAGTGGAGTGTCCTCAGGTCCATTCCCATCGTCTGACTGCCCTCTGATGGGCCACATCGCCGCGGGGCACGACGTGGAGTGTCCTCAGGTCCATTTCCATCCTCTGACTGTTCTCTGATGGACCACATCCCGAGTTCTGGGCGCTCCTGGGCGCTCGCCGCGTGACTTCTCCCAAGGCTGGAAGGCCCTCGGGCTGGCCAGCGGGGCCTCTAAAAGGCTCCCAGGACGCCCAGCATGGCCTCAAGACGGCCCACGAGGCCCCCGAGATCCCTCAAGAGGGCCCCAAGAGGATCCTTGAGAGGGCCCAAATTTGCAAAAAAGAGTATTTACTCTCGGTTTCGGAAGCATTTCTAAGGCTCCCAGACAGCCCTCGAGACTCCCAGGATCGCTCCAAGACGACCCCAGATGCTTTCAAGAAGACCCCAAGACGGCCCAAGAGGGCGCGAAGACTGCCCAACAGGCTGGCCCGAAGAGAGCCACAAGACGATGAACGAGCTGAGATTTCGAGCCCATCGCCCAAAGACGAACCCCGAGACCGCGAGCAATCTCCAACGAGGCCCTCAAGAGGCCCCAAGAGGCGGCAAAGAGTCCTTAGAAGGCCCTCGGGAAGCCCTAAGACGCCCCAAGAGGGCGGCTGCAAGAGGACCTCCAGGATGCCAAACTCATTGATTTCTCTTAGGTTATTTTCTGATTTCAGCGTTCTCGCCTTCAAGGGGCCCGCAAGACGGCCCGAGAGGGCCCCAAGACAGCGCAATAGGCTCCCAAGACGGACCCAAAACGGACCCACGACCGCCCAAAGAGGGCCCCAAGACGGCCTTCGAAGGCCAAGAGGTCCCGTAGAGGCCTGCAAGAGCAAGAGGACATCAGGAGGCCTTCAAGAGGCCCCAGGAGGCCCGCAAGAGGCCCCTCAGAGGCCTCAAGAGGCTTCCTGGAAGCCCCGAGGCCCCTAAAGCGCCTGGAGAGGCCTCTTCTTATTCCTCCTCCTTCTCCTCCGCCTCCTCCTCCTCCTCCTCCTCGTCCTCGTCATTCTTCTCCTCCTCCTCCTCTTCCCTCTCTGCCTTCTGTCTCGTATTCTCCCCAGTGCTCCCCCAAGGGTATTCACAACGGCTGGGAGGAACACACAGCCCATTAGCTTGGCCAGACTTTGGCACAACGTTTGGCCGCACGGGCATTTCCAAAAAGTAGGGGGCGGTGGTCATTCGCCGGAGGCGTCTTTCATAGCTGCGGAAAACAAACTTCAAAATATTCAAACTCACAAACGGACGTTCACCTTCGACCTTTCCACGGTATTGAAAGTACACTCCCTCCGCACACCTTCTCGAGTTTCGGAGAAACTGTCTCCTCCTTTGATTCGTTACTTTGTCCGCCTGGAGCGTAAAACATCTCGTTTGGAGCGTACCCAGATATACCAGGGCGTGAATACAGCTACCGTTATGGTGTCCAGATGCTCGAACATGGCGCAATGTAATGATACATATACGAAGACGTTGCTTGCGATAAGGACCAACAACTTGTACCAAACTCAGGGTGGTGCTGGGAGGTGTGCCTCGTGACGGCCAATGCGCGGGAGAGCACTCGCGGGGGGAGACTGAGGCGATCAGCGAGCGGATATTTTGAAGAGAAGAAAAAGCCGCATAAACATAAACGTGTGCCGCTCCGCGCGGATTTCTTGGATCTGCGCTGGACCCCCTCCCTGGCGCGCGGAGCGCGCAAGGGGCGGCGCCGGAGGCGCTGCCGGGGGGCCTAACGCGGATCCCAAACATCCGCGCGGAGCGTTTACGTTTATGCCGTTTTTTCTTGTTCGATTGGGTGCAGTTATGCCAGGATCTGGCGCAAAGACGGCTGACCTCTTGTGGCCTTCCGCGCAGCCATCAAAAAAATGCGCCGCAATCCGCTTGATTCCCTTGCAGGGAGGGCACCAGCAGCCGAGCACGAGAGTTCTGACAGGACCGAACTGTGGCTGGCGACTCAGAAGTTTGGCCATCTGGACGTCTGCTGCACGTCCCTCATCAGGCCTCCGAATGGAATCACTGAGTTGTCCTGGGGCCTCTTCCGCTGTCCTGAGAGACCCCTTGGGCCAGTCTTGGGCCACCCTCGGGCCTTTCCGGCGCCCTCCTCGGCCACCTCGACGGCCTCTCTGGGCCCCAATGGCAGATTCCAGGAACACGCTGGACAGCCCGCTGTTCGGCTGCAGCCTGCGCTCTCTCCCTGAAGCCGCCCCCGCTCGTCTGAGCTTGGAACGAAAGAGTCCCCGGCGCTTCCTGTCAGACGTAAGCTCAATTACTGCAACGCTTGCGAGCCGCCCGCTCCAGATTTGCGCCCAAAAGGACAACACTTCTGGCGTTTTGCGTCATTCGCCATTTCACCCGTCGCTGTTACGACATCCAAACGAGAGTCGATTCGCGCTTCCAGGAGAGGCCAGAATCGAATCGATAAATCTGATGGGCGATCGAACTGACCCGGATCGGCGGAAATCGGCAAGCTAGTAAGGCCTCCATCCGAAGTCGAGTCGAATCGGAACTGGAATCGATCAACATCGAATCAAATCGAGTCGGAGGAATCGAAATGAACCCTGCGCTTCAAATCATACGATGCATCCGCGCTCGCGCGGCCACGACCCCGTACTGAATACAGTGGTCCCGAGCTCGCGCAACCACTACCCCTTATGAAAACGACTCCCTGGCTCCGTCCCTTCCTCCGATTGCTACCCTTCCTTCCAACGCCGCCAACATGTCGGCAGACCATCCAACTAACTATCCGACCATCCAAACAGCCTGCCCACGAGCAAGCCAGCCAAACAGCTGGCCAACTAACGAGGCTGCCAACGTGCAAACCCATTGGCAAATCAATCAAACAACCAATCCAGCCATGCAGGTGATAGAAGGGAGGGCCGGCGGGGGGGGCAGAAACCCTTCTGATAATTCCAAAGTCCACATAAAGCTTCGAGCGGCTTTTTCACGTCCCACGCCCTCCCATGCCGCACTGGGGGGAGGAAGGGCAGTAGCGACGAAGACAGAGAGAGAGAGAGAGAGAAAAGGAGAGGGAGTGGAGAGAAGGAGGGAGAGATGAGACTGTCAACCACACGAACCAAGCTCCAAGGTAAAAGGCAATACCTTGGGAAGTCGATGCTGAAACAATTGCGTCGGCGCCCATGTTGACGAAAATAGCTAAGAACAAATCTAAAAAGCAAAGATGCAAGGTCTGCCTTGCTGAAGAGTTCCATCATTGCCACCGTGGTTCACTGATGGAGGGGGAGAGGAGAGGGCAGGGGAGAGGGAAGTTGAGAGAACCCTCTGTATACATATAAAAGTATATACATACACGCCAGAAGTACATACATGTAGATGTTAGAGCCGCCACCGTGCCCCCTGGTACGTTGAGGCGTGGTAGAGCGCCAAGTGCTGTCTGACAGGGTGACTGCAGTCTTCTACAGGGGCCCCCACCTCTTCGGGAAGCGCCTCGCTGCGTGCACCGGCCATGCTCCCGTGGGGTCCTTCGGCGGCCATGGCGCCTCCCTGGGGCTCTCCAAGGTTTCCATGACGGGGGGAAGCAGACAAAAAGGCACACACTGGTTGTTCCTCGCTGGCTACGGAACGATTTGGCCCTGTTGAAGGCCTTGTTGAAGCATCTCGGGGCTATCTTGGACCTGTCTGGAGGTTGTCTGGCCTTGTCTTGTTAGGCCTCGTATACTCCTGTCTTGTCGTGTTGTTGTTCCGTCTTGTCTAGCCTGATCTTGCACTGCCTGTTCTTGACCGTTTTGGAGGCGACAAAACGCGGGCCTCCCCTGGGTCTGGATAGGGGCCGCGAGCGGTCAAAGCTTCCGAGATGGCTCCAAAATGGCCCAGCATTGCCTCCAAAATGGCTCAAGACAACCCAGCGTGGCTCAATATATTCACCAGCATGCCTCGAGGCCTGCAGACGGCCCTTAACGCCAGAGCCTGCTCATGATACCCCCGAGAGGCCCACAACTCCAAAATTGTATAGTTGTCCGAACATGCGCACGCACCTTCTCACCATTTCGCTTCCCGCGGGCCTCAAGATGGCTCCAAACTCGCCCAGGAGAGCCTCCACAGAGAGGCCGTAAGGGTTCCACGACGGACTCCAAGATCCACAAGGGCGCTTCGCCCCAACAGGGCCCCAAGAAGCGATCTTTCTGATTCGAAAATGGCAGCGCTAACTGACGCCGCCCCCGTTTTAAATTCGACGTCCTCCAAGATGGCCCTTCAAGGGCTCCCCGAAGCCACGACAGGAGTCCGAAGCAGCGGCCCCCAGGGCGTCCCAAAATTGGCCCCGATAAGCTTCGAATAGGCTCCCCGATCGACAAATGTGCGATGGCATACGTGGTCGTCTCCCGGGCCTGCTCAGACTGATCCCAGGCTTCCACTTGACGGCTGCACCTCTCGTTGTCCAGCTGTACGTCTTACACTTCCCTGATCGAGGCACCTCGCTTGTAAATCGTTTCCAAATCGGCCGCGCGTGAACTTTTTGATCGCGACCGCAGGCGGGCGCCCACGCGGCGTCAGAAGGGTCGAACAGCAAGCGAGAGCCAACGGCAATCAACGCGCAAATGTCGCCGGCAAAGCGCTGGAACAGAAGGCCACAATGGTGGCGAAAGCAAGCGGGCGATGCGCAGCGGCAACGCGGCAGAGGCGGGAGCGAAAGAAGACAGCAGAGAAAGAAGGCGAAAAAGCGAAAGGACGAAGAAGGAACAGAGGAAGAAGGCGAAATCACGAAAGGAAGGAAGAGAGGCGGCGACGAAGACAAAGCCGAAAACGGGGGAAGTACAGCCGCGGCTCAGACATGGAACAAGCAGAAGACCGCCCACACCTTGCAGAGCCCCCAGTACTTGACGTAAGTAGGCAGCCGGGCCCAGAACCAATTCGGTCGGATGCCGAAGCCGCGTAAAGTAAGGGGGCCACGGAGCCGAGGAGTGGCCGACGGCGGCAGGAGCAAGCGGTTGCGCGAACGCCCTTGCTGAAGAAAGGACCGCAATGCCCCGGGCCATCGCCAGGGCCAGCACAAGGGCGAATGACGGGGGGGGCCCCCCATCCCTCGCGCCCGGGGGGGGGGCGCAGGGCGAGGGGCGCCCGTCAGAGAGAGGCAGCGGACAGCCGCCGAGAGCTCGATGACCTGCGTGGGGGAAGCGCCAGAAGCCGAAGGAAGGCGGGCGCGCGCGCCAGCGCCGCCTAAGAGCAGCCAGGGGCCCAAGGAGAGCAGCTAACAGCCGCGGTGCCAGATGTTTCGCCCGAGACAGCCCGGCGCCCAGCGGGGGGAAGCTGGCGGCCGTGGATTGAAGAGAGAAGGCACAACCAGAGGCAACCTGAGGCACGACCGAAGTGCAGCTAACAGCCGCAGAGCGTTGGGGGGTTGCTTCACCTGCGACATGCAGGTCCTCTGGTAGGGCGCAGCTAACAGCCGCGGGATGGTGGGAAGAAATTTCGCCTGAGACGTTCAGCTGCCCAGCGGGGGCGCGAGTGACAGGGGCGGGCCGGGGGGCGCGGGCCGCGCCTGCTTGGTCTGTTGGGGCGCAGCTAACAGCCGCAGGATGCAGGGCGAGTTCCGCCCGAGACGAGCCGACGCCTTGCTGGGGCGCAGCCGACAGCCGCAGCGCGACGGGGGGGGGCGTCACCTGAGACAAGCCGCCGCGCGACCAGAGCGCGGCTGACGGCCGCGGTGTGATTGGGGGCAACTTCGCCTGAGACGTGCTGGTTTACTGGTAGGGTTCAGTTAACAGCCACAGGAATGTGGGAACTGGCTATCTTCGCCTGAGACGCGCCGATGCCTTGCTGGGGCGCAGCTAACAGCCGCATAATAATGGGAAACAGGTTGCACCTGAGACAAGCCGCTGCTCGACCGGAGCGCAGCAAACAGCCGCGGTGTGGTTGGGGAAAACTTCGTCTGATACCTGCCGGGCTACTGGTAGGGTGCAGCTAACAGAGCCGCAGGAAGGTAGGAAGCGGTTATCTTCGCCTGAGACATGCAAATGCACCGCGCGGGGGCAGCAACCGGAAAGGGAACCGGGTGCCGCTGCTAGCCATGAACTGGGTGGAGCGGCTAGCAAAGGGCCATCGAGCGTGTCCTGCGGGGAGGGGGAGAGCGCCGCAGCCTGGCCCGGGCCGGCGCAGCTGACAGCCGAAGCGGCGCGGGGCGGGCGGCAGAAACATCGGCCGGGGGAGACGGCGGCCGAGGCGGGGCCCAGAGGGCAACCAACCAGAAGGAGGGAGCGCCACAGAGCAGCCTGCGGGGGCGACCCGGGGGCAGGAGAACGACCCAGGCGAGCCCGGTGGGCCGGCCAGGGGGGGCGCGTCCACCAAGGCCACCAAGGCGCGGGGTGGACGCAGAACGGGAGGGCCGCCCTGCGGCTGCCAGGCTCTCCCGGGGGGCAGAGCGGTGCGGCGAAGATGCGGGGCAGCAGGGGGCTGCAAAGTGGCTGCCCCACAGGCACTGCCAGCGATGGGGGCCGCAGAGGGGCCAGACCCCCAGGCCGCTTATTGCGAGGCGGGGAAGGCGGCAGTCATCCAGGGGGAGAGGGGCCGCAAGTGATGCCCCAAGGAGGGGGCCTAGTGCCTGGGACGGGCCAGCGGCCCCAGCCTGGCGCTTCCGAGGTAGCACTAGCACGCCAGAGTGCAGCGCGCGGTGGCGGGCCGCCCCCGCGAATCAGAGGGGCGGGGCCCGCCGGGCCCAGAAGGCGTCGTCACGGGCGACCGGGCCTAGGAGAGTGCCCCAGACGGGCGAGTGCTCGGGGTGCTCCTGGGGTCCGCTGTCCTGTTTCGCCTGGCGTCGCTCCCTCCGCGCAGCCCTTTGCCTTTGGCTCTGTCGGACTTGTCCGCGAGCCTGACCCTCGCGGATGCGCGCGCGCCGCCCCCCGCCGGACTCCGAGCTGGAGTTCTGCGTTCATCGTGGAGACGTTGTGCCTGAAGCGGGCCCACTCGCTGAGGAAAAGTGAGCAGGACTCTGGCTGTTGGAACGTGGGGTCGGCGCAGACCCTGCCTGAGTTCGGGAGGCACTCGGTCGTCCACTGATGCCAAAGGCCAATGAAGTAGTCACCCGACCCCCGTTGGAGCCTCTTCACGGTCGCAGCGGGCGCCTCTCCAACGGGGGGGCGGAGGGCGACTCTGTCGATGGGGGGTGCTGTAGACGCACTGGTTAGTCACGGGATCGCGAAGATCGCATGAGCCTTCGTCCTGGGAGCTCCTGGAGTTGCGCTGGCCAGGGGCGGCGTCGGACTGGGCGTCGGCGCGCGAGGGCCGAGGAACGGGCCGCGGGGTGGGGGGGCCACCGCGCTCGGTGGCGCGTGCCAGTGCGGGCCGGCTCCAGCGCTCATCGGCTTCCCAGCTGGCCCACGCTGTCCATTCCGTCCTATGGCTGCCGCAGGGGCTACTGCGGCTGGTCTCGCCGTGTCGGCGCGAGCGGCGCTCGCGCCAACCCTCGTTCCAGCCGCGTCCGTCTCTCGCTCCCGCGGCCGGGCGGGCCCTGGGCATGCCGGGGGAACGCGGGGCACTCCGCTCAGGCAGGCGCGCGAGGTTCCTGTCGTCACGCCCAGCGAGTGCGGGGGAGGGGCGAGTGTCGGTGGCGGGCGAAGCGGGGGTGCCCGGCTTGTCTCCGTGCTCGGGGCTACCCGAGGAGTGGGTGATCACCGCCGGCTCAGAACTCGGTGACGGGGAGAGAGCAACTGGAGCCCCTTCGCGCCCCCTCGGCGCCGCGGGCGGGTCGCTTCGGGGGGCCGCGCAGGGGCCTCAGGGGCGCCGCCCACGCGCCCCGCAGCGCCGTCGTTGCTCAAGCCGGGGGGAGGGCTCCCCGGGGCAGCAGGATGGGAGCGTGGAGCGGCCAGTCCGGGGCTGGCGACCCGCGCGCGGGCGCCGTCAGGGGAGTGCGAGATAGCCCGGCGGTGGCACGGTAGGCCAGTAACACTGCGCGCTGAAAAGGTAGGGAAGAGCCGCACGCCCTCATTCCAGTCCGGGCCAGGCGGCCAGGGGAGCGGGAGCCGAATGGATGGAACTCAACAGGGAGGTCGGCTGCCTCAGGAGTTGCCCGCCAGGGCTGGTCCGCCCATCACCTCTGCTGTGCTTCCTGCTGGAAGGAAGGCCAATCTGCTGGCACTGCTCCTGGGTGTCATGCATGGGGGCCTCCTGAGCTAGTTGCTGTAGGGTCCCAGGGGTGAGCTTGTCTGAACTGACCTGTGCCGGGAAGGCAACGAGGGCCTCCAGCGCGCGTCGCAGGGGAGACGGGCCGCGCGGGGTCCACTTGCTGAAGTGCTGGGGCCAGTTGTCCAGCATGGAGGGGTTCGTAGATAGCGCGCAAAGAATTGCGACCGCCCGGGCGGCGGCTAACCGCATACCCTGCCAGTGGATGCGCGCGGGGAGGCAGGAGGGCGCCACCCGTTCACCATAGACCATCCCCAGAAAGGACCGGAGCTGAAGCGGTTCCCAGCTTCCGGGGTCGTCGGGGCGCACCGCCCCCCCCCCCCTGCGATGGTGTAGCCCCGCCAACGTGTGCCCAGGAGTGGGCGTAGGTCACGTATAAACGCGATGATCCGAGCCTCGATGGGCCTGGTATCTGGGTCGTCAACTCCCTCCTCCTCCGCGGCTTCCAGGAAGTCGAAGTCAATGTTCCTCGGTCCAGGCCCATTGGGGGAAGTTCGCCTCGGGCAGTAGGCGGAGCACCTCGTCGGCTTCACTGGTCATGGTAGGATGAGCGCCTGGCTAGAAGGCAGAACTGTCGGGGGCGCCTTCGCCCGGGCCGAGCGGAACGGGTTTGGCGCCGGAGGCCCGCTTGGGCGCGAGCTCGTCAATTAGTGAGCACTCGCCGGGGACGGGCGGCGCGGTCCGTGGCTTGTCGGCGGGGGCGGGGGGCAGCTTAGGTGCGAGTTCAAATCTAGTAGCTGATCGACTGCACTGGGCTCGACGCCCCACGCGTGCACGAGACATCCAGGTGGCGTTCGAGTTGCGGCTAGTCCAGGCAACGGGCCGATCTGCCCACGCAGGGGCCCCCCCCGCCTCCGCTGACCCAGACCCTGCGTCGGCCTTCCATACGAAGCAGCCGAGTGCAGGCGCGCCTGTTTCCCATGACAGAGGGGGGGCACTGGGGGAGCAACCGTCGCGCGTCGCCGTGTGCCGCTTGGTCTCGATGGCCGTAAACCCGAACCTGTCGTCGTCGATCCGAGTGGGCGGGATAATGGTGTTGGCGCGCTTGGGGACGTGGAGGCCCATCGGGGCCACGAGGAAGTCGCTCAGGTTGCACGCAGCCGTCGCGGTAGGAAAGGCCGAGACCGCGAGCCGGGAGGCGGCGGGGGGAAGCTCGCGCGCGGCCAGGGGCTGGGGAGGGTTCCTGGCCAGGGCAACCGTCTGGGCGCTGTCGTTGAGGGAGCAGTCCGCGGATGCCACATGGCCGCCTTGCTCCGTCGCCGCTGTCCAGCACGAATCGCAGAGCCATGTGCAGCCCAAGCCGTTCGCATGCGCCTGGGGGCGGTTAGTCGCGAGATGTGACCTGCTGTTGTCGTCCCACCAGGTACCCTCGAAGTGCTGCAAGTGGGGCTTGTAGCAGGCGTCGCATCTGTACCTGGCCGCTTTCCGATCAGTGCTGAAGCGAGTGTCGCCTGGTGCGAGGTAGGGTGGGATCTTGCATACGTTGGGGGGCGGAGCCAGCGGTGGGGCTGTCCAGAGGGGCGAGGCCGAAAGAAAACCCACCGCAGAGGAAGGTGGCCTCGGAAGGGGCAGTCCTTTGGTCCAGGGGTACACTCCTTGCCTGTGAGCTCGTGGTTGAGAGAGCAGATGCTGCACTCGGTGCGTGAGAGGGTGCGGATGTTGGCAGGCTTCGCGATCTTCTCCAGGACCAGCATCGGGGCCTTGAGCTTGAAGGGGAAGGTTTCCATGGCCGCGCACGTGGTGGACAGCCAGCATCCTTCGCTGATGGGTGGTGGTGGTGGGCGGTCTTGACCAGCCTGGCCGCCTTGGGAAGCTTGGACGGAGGGCTGGTCCCAAGGGGGGGTGGCCCAGGGGAGCTGGGACTCAGGCTCATGCGAGGGGCCACGACGAACCACGAACCACGACGAAAATAAGGATACCCGCGGCCCAGGGGGGCTGTCCTGGGAAGCCTGGGCGGAGCAAACCTCCGAAGAGTGGGTGGCCCAGGGGAGCTGGCGCTCAGGCTCAGGGAAGGGGCCGAGGGGGACGAACCACCACGAACCACGAACTACGAGGAAAATAAATATGTCTGAGCTCTAGAGCACAACTGTGCAAAATAATAGTTATTATTATCATTCCGGAATTACGAGAACCGGGTTCATTATTCCTGGGACATTGTAAACCCCAGTCAATATTCCTGGAACATTATGAACCCAAGTTAATATGTTGTTGGGGTCGATATCCCAGAAAATATAATACAGGGTTAACAATGTTCCGGGGGGAACATTATTATGAACCCCACTCAATATTCCCAGAACATTGAAACCCAGGTTCATAATGTTCGGGGGGAGACATTATGAACCCGGGTCAATCATCCTGGAACATTATAAACCCCGGTTAATATCTATGTGGGATCCATTCTGGAGGAGGAGGAGGAGGAGGAGCAGGAGGAGAAGGAGGGAGGAACGACCAACCCTGAGCAAGCGTGCCCTTCGGTGCGCGGCGTTCGCAGGGGCGCAGGGGGGGGGCAGACCAAGGCGCTGATGCCGCCTAGCGGGCCCGCACCAGAGGCCACCCCGGCGAAGGCTCACTCTTACGTACCCGTAGCGCGAATCGGTCGTTTTCGACCTCCTCCTCCTCCTCCTCCTCCTCCTCCTCCTCCTCCCCCTCCTTCTCCTCCTCCTCATCCTCCTCCTCTTGTTCCTCCTCCTCGTCCTCCTCCTCCTACATCCTTGTCCTGCTTTTCCTCCTGCTCCTTCTCTTCCTCCTTCCTCCTCCACCTCCTCCTCCTGCTCCTCCTCCTCCTGCTCCTCCTCCTCCTGTTCTTCCGTGTCCTACCTCCTCCTCCTCCTCCTCCTCCTCCTCTCCTTCCTCCTCCTTCCTTCTCTTGCTCCTCCTTCTGCAACATCCTTTTCCTGCTCCTCCTCTTCCTCCTGTTCCTCATCTGCTCCTCTCTCCTTCTCTTCCTTCCTCCTCCTCCTCCTCCTCCTCCTGCTCCTCCGTCTCCCCTCCTCCTCCTATTCCTCCTTGTCCTACCTCCTCCTCCTCCTCCTCCTCCTCCTCCTCCTCCTCCTCCGCCTTCCTCCTCCCTCCTCGTCGTCGTCCTCCTCCTCCTCCTCATCCTCCTCATGTCCACGGTATATTCGTCGTTTCTGGGTGGTTTCTGGCGCCGTTTGCTACCCTTCCCAGCGGCCATCTCATCCCCGCTGCCACATCGACTGATTGCCCCGTGGTGCGGAGCGCAATGGTTTTTGTTCAAGCAATCTACGTGCCGTTTTCGAACGGCCTCCGAAACGTCCATTGGAGCCTAGACCCCCCAAAATGCCCGCCCCCCCTCTCTCCCGCTTCCGCTCTCGTCAATCAAATGTCCGATGCCGTTGTTGTGCACTTTCCAACTACTACTGGTTATGGTTCTGCATGCAAATGTTTTACCGTTTTCGCTCTCAAGAAACAGACTTTCGAGAACGGGGAAACAGCATGTCTGCAGTCTCCCAAGCCCACTCCCGAGGAGGGGGCGGCGGAGGAGGACGACGACGACGAGGAGAATCTCTGGACGATAACGACAAGGAGGAGGAAGAGGAGAAGGATGAGAACGAGAAAGTGGAAGAACAGACGGGAGGTGAAGGAGGAAGGAAACAGAAGGGGCGTATGTGGCGTTGCTCATGCGATCGACAGCGTTCTCGAGCGATGCATCATCGAACCTTTCTCATCATTCTCCTCCCTGTCGTCCAGGTCCGCACCACCCAAAGCGGGGCCGCCCATCCCCCCTCGAAGCAAAGGCGGGTCCTAGAAGTAGCCGCTATCTTCGACGCCGCCATCTCCTCATAAATCTGGCACCTGCGGTGCAGGCCCGCGCCACGCAGAGTCGGGGGTGGGGGGAGGACAACGAAGGGCAAAGTGGTGTCTGTGCGGAGGAACTCGTGGCAGGAGAAGGGGAGGGGAGGAGGGAGAACGAGACAAGGGGGAGGCGACAAGCTAGGTCCGCTCGGGCCAGATCTGACGTTTCAACCCTCCCTCCCATCCC
This sequence comes from Prorocentrum cordatum, assembly GCA_963575745.1. Lineage (NCBI taxonomy): Eukaryota > Dinophyceae > Prorocentrales > Prorocentraceae > Prorocentrum > Prorocentrum cordatum. The sequence continues at coordinate 207,084 of CAUYUJ010014611.1, forward strand.
TTCCCATTGCTTTGAACTCGTCTGTGTTCGCAGAGTCGGGTGTTGGGAAAGACCTTGATCCCGAAGGGGCAGCCTAATCGAAGAGGACCGCAACCCCTGGGAGTCAAGAGCTGGGAGGGCACGAACGAGCCGGAGGAGGAGGGGGGACGAGCGAAGACGGAGGGAGGAGGTCGGACTGAGGGCGACGGCGAAGAAGGAGGGCGAGCAGTGGGAGAGAACGACCCCCTCTTGCTGATGCATGAGAACGGCCAGCGCCGCGTCGAGCGCGTCGTCCCCGTTGCGCGGAGGCCCTCTGAACATCTCCTTATAGAATGCGGCCAGCGCGGCAGCGGGAACCCAACTGGTGAGGGCAGAGCGCAGCATCCGCACGCACTGTGCAGTTGCGGGGGGGGAGATGGAAGGAGGGGCGCCTCAGCATCGGACGACTGACACGGGGTATCTTCTCGATGATCCTCAGAACGTGTGTTTGCCCACTGAGGCCCTTCACTACGACGAAAGCGATGTGATGATCGACTGGTTGGGTTGAAGGGGGTAAATGCACACTGGGCTAACACACGGCCTGAGAATCATCGATCTTCGCGCAGCTGCTCCAAATCCTGCGTGGAGCTCCCTGAGTCCGGCAGCAGAGAAGGCGCGCCGGGGTAACTTCGAGCTGGGAGCGGCGATGCACCCTCGACGGCTCTGCGAGTGGACCCCGACAGCAGATCCTCGCGTTCCTGGGCGGGGTGGGTCTTCGGCCCCGCCCCCCCCTGAACATTATCCTCCGCCGCCGGCCCAGCGGCTCGGGTTCCGGCGAGGCAGCCGCTCCCGGTCTGGAGCTAGCAGGGACCCAACCTCCGACCACGCATGACGAAAGCTGCGCCCGGGGAGGCGGTCGGGAACTCTGGGGCCCCGATATCGAACAGAAGCCACGTCGGCGGATGATGTCGGGGGAGAGGACGCGGCGCGACTGCCACATCGCACTGCCCTCGGCTACACGCAAGAGTGACCCTAGGCAAGAGTGACCTCTGGTGCGCGGCTTTCGGGGGGCCGCGGGGGGGGGGGGGGGGCGTCCCCCACCGCGCAAGACGCTAAAATCGCGGCGTTCGGCGATCGGGGGAACCAAAGGTCACTCCGGCGAAAGGTCGCTCTTACGTGCATTCGATCATCCTCCTCCTCCTCCTCCTCCTCCTCCTCCTCCTCCTCCTCCCGGAGCTCGTGCGCCCGGTCCCCGTCGGCATACGTGCGCAGTGGCGCCCAGCCTCGGGTCCTCGCCAGAGCCGTCCCGCAGCTCGCCTGCAGCCCTCGCGCCACCATGGGGAGCGCTGGGCAAGGAACGGAAAAGGGGCTTCTCTGGCCACGGCCAGCCTCGGCCACCCTGAGGTTCCCCGACCTCGATCGAAGGAACGGCCCAAAAACCGGAGCCTCTCCCGGGCCCACAATGGCCCTTGATTCGGCGTTTTAACTGCACGACCGGCTCCACTGGCGGACAGGATGAGGGGCAGCGTCCACACCCTCCTTGGCAGGTCTGGGCTATCGGGCGATCAATGGGCGATTGAGGGTCGTTGCATCATCCACCTCGTATGCCTATCCTCTAATGGTTTGGGGTCATAGCTCGGGCCTCCGGCAGCCGTTCGGGACGACTCAGGCACCCCCGGAACGGAGAGGTCTCCATCGCCCAGCCCGCCGCACGGGGAGAGGCGGAGACGGAGGAGCTGGAGCGGGGGTGCGGCCGGGCGGTGGAGCCGAGAGGCACCAAGAAGGCTCCTCCTCCTCCTCCTCCTCCTCCTCCTCCTCCTCCTCCTCCTCCTCCTCCTCTGCAGCTGCCATCATCGCCGTGCTGCTGGACACCGACTGGCGTCCTGAGTCGCCCCAGCGATGGGTGCGGCCCACGGGGCCCGAGTCAGTGGACGAGCGGCTCATCCCTGGGCCCGATGACGACGGGTTTGCTGTTGCCGACGCCTCCGAGCTGCTCGAGGACATGATCGGTGACTTTCGTCGTCGTACGTGGCAGCGTGCAGCCCTTCATCCTGCTGGTGACAGCCTGGTCAACGGCGCCGACATGATGCACGTGCAGCGGGAGCTCCAGCGCTTCATGGCCAAAGGCGTAGACCGTCGTCGTGGTCAACGGCGGCCAGTGGACCCGCGAGCGTCAGCAGCAGGCAGGCTACGACTCGGAGGCGTTGTGCCAGCGGTGCCTGTCAGAGAAAGAGACGTTGTTTCACCGAATTTGGAGCTGCCCGTGCAACACGGGCCATGCAGATTCTGATGCAAGTGAATGGTTGCCTGGTCGCGCTCGAGCTGGATGGGAGGAAGACCCTGCACTTTGGATTCGCAGTGTGTGCCCGTCCGAGCTGACCGCGCCGATCTTCGACGAGTGTCGGGCCGACTGGGTCGAGGCCTACGGCGAGCCGTTCGACCAGTGCAGGTCCGAGCGCGACCAGGTGCTGCATGTCTTCGGCGACGGATCTGGCGGCCCGCATACAGCGGACCCGCGTCGGCGCCGCATCGGAGCTGCTGCTGTTGCTCTACGGCCTGACGGGGAGTCGTGGACGCCAGCCGCCATCATCATCGGCGGGCTGCGGGGGCTTAGGCAGACTGTACCCAGGGCTGAGTTGCTTGCCCTTGTGCTGTAACTCGAACGGTCGACTGGAAACATTCGCTTCCACACAGAATGTCGCTCGTTGCTCGACGGTTGGAATGCCGGGCATTTGACTGGTGTATCGGGAGCAACGGAGACTTGTGGGTGCGTGTGAGGGCCGCCCTTTCAGCTAGAAGATCGGTCCCAGCTGATATCGGAATAGTCTGGATTCCGAGTCATTTTGACGAGAATGTTGAGCGCGTTGAGCGAGAGGGTCTCCAGTATGTTGCTCTAGGCAACGTTTGTGCTGATAAGGTGGCTGGGGACGCAGCCCGCAGGGCTTCCCGATGCATCGTCGGCAGTGAGCCTCGGACCGACGAGTGGGATGTCATCGCCGCCCTTCTGAGGCGTCGGGCTTATCGAGCCCTCACGAACACGATTACCCAAGACCCTTGGAAATCGGATCGTGTCGAGCGCACAGCTTTCCTGTGAGAAGGTTCAGGGGCGCTGGTTTTGCACGTGCTGTCGCAAGCTTGTCCCGTCCGCCCAGGTCCTGGATGCCGCTGACACGGTGTGTGCGTTCCCCCCTCCTCCCCCGACTCACGGGGGAGGTTTTGTTTTCCCGAGGGGTGTCTCGGCGGCCCAGGGTCCTGTTTCCGTGGGCGGCGTGGAGATGCACGGCTCGCACTGCATGCAGTCCTGGCCAGAATTTTCTCTGTTCTTCTGCCCTGTCTGTGGCTAAACGGCCTCTACTGACTGCAGGCACCTGTGCGCAAGCCGTGTCAGCACGCACCTCTCCTGCCCCCGAGGGGACTCCGAAGGCTGTGCTCGCAGGCGGGACGTCGGGGCCATCCGCAGGGGCTGCGGGGGGAGGGGCCTCTTCGGGCGCAGGGAGGGACACTGCGTCCCCAGGTTCCGATTCCTATTCCCCTCTTTCTCACCCGAGCGTTCCCCCTCGGGGGTTCCACAAAGCCTCGGGGACACACGCAGCCCAATAGCTTGGCAAGACGTCGGCCCAACGCCTGGCCACTCCAAAGCAGGGGGCGGCAGTAGTTCGCCGCTGGCGTCTTCGATCCCCCGCCCCCTAAGTATGCTTGCCACAAGGGATGCTCGGCGCGCCGAGTTGCAATGTACAGCTTCTGGCCCTTCCGAAGGTTCCAGGTTGCCTTCGGCCCGACCCGCCGACCCGCGGGAACGCCCCGGGAGGCCAGTAATGAGTGGACTCCGTGGGGCTTCCGCTCATGAGGGCTCAAAGAGAGCTAGCTCTTGTGCCCTCAAGTCGGCCCAAGATGTCCCAGCTGGCCTGGCACTTTCAAAAGGCAGGGGGCTGCGGTGACTCGCCGCAGGCGTCTTCGATACTTGTTGAATACTGGGCGCTTTTGGTACTCGTGACTTATGGTGCCAGGCCCATCCAGCGCTCTGGCGAAGCTGGGCTGCAGACCTGTTGCCTCTTTAGGCTCTTTGATCCCGCGCGGCTACGTACGACGGCGCTCCTCAACCTCCCCGTCGACCCCCCCTTCCGCCTGTCCTGCCCCAGAGCCTCTTGGTGGGGCCTAGCAGACGACGACGACGACGACGACGACGACGACGACGACGACGACGACGACGACGACGACGACGACGACGACGACGACGACGCGCGGGCGCCTGCCGCCCAAGACAGGCCCCCGCGGCGCGCGAGGGCGCAGAGCAGCAGGACGGAGCCCACGGACAGCGCCGCCAGCGCGGCCGCGCGGCCGGGGCGTCCTCGAAGGAGGGCGGCGGAGACGAAGCAAAACGAAGACCACGACCTCGTCAGTTCCTTTTCCATATAAACACCTTCTGCCCGTCGCACCCCGAGGCCGGTCGAAAGGGCGGGCCGGGCGCTTCGCCTGAGACTTCCTCACCACCTATGACCCTGAAGCATCAAATTGGCAACAGTTTCACTCATCTTTTGCATGTGGCTCTCTCCTTCGCGCCTGCACATTCTTTTGAAGAATTCGTAAGAGCTTCACGGATGGAGGGCGGGTCGTTTTCAAAATGTGGCTCTCGCCCTAGCGCCGCGCACATTCGATCTAGAAATTTGCAAGAGCTTCACGGATTGAGGGCGGGTGGTTTTCAAAATGTTGTTCTCGTTTTAGCGCCGTACACATTCGTTTCTAACCAATGCCAGAGTTATGCGGATTCAGGGCGTGTGATTTTCAAAAAAAGGCTCTCGCCTTAGCGTCGAGAGCATTCGTTTTTTAATGTTGCAAGAGTTTCACGGATTGACAGCTTCCTTTCCAAAATGTGGCTGTCGCCTGGGCACCGCGCAGAGTCCTATTTAAACATTGCAAGATATTCACGGACTCCCATGGTCAACGGACCAGAAATGGCGCTTTGGAAAGATTCCGGATTACGAGGGTGCAGCAATTACGTTGATTCGCGGTGTTGAAGTCCCAGAAATGGCGTTCTGGCGCGATTCAAGATCGTCAGACTCAACAGTCAGGTTGATCCGTGGCCTTGGAGTCCCAAGAACAATGTTTTGGCACGCTTCAGGTTCTTCTAATGGTTGTCTTCCAACGAGGCAGCTCCCTCGGTGGAAATACACCGTTGTAAGGGGCCTATGAAGAGAGAGAGCTTGGAGGGAGAGTTGATTCCAACATCGTTGATGACTCTTGATTTTGCACTGGTCCTCCACCTCCTCCTCTTCCTACTCATCGTCCTCCTCCTCGTCCTCGTCCTCATCCTCTTCCTCCTCCTGCTCCTCTTCGTCCTCCTCCTCCTCCTCCTCCTCCTCCTACTCTTCTTCCTCCTCGGAAGCGACAGACCCCACGGACACCGCCTCCTCCTCCTCCTCCTCCTCGGGAGTGCGATGAAGGGGCCCAGGGGCACACACATAAACAGACACGCATCCCAGGATTCCCCTAGTTTCCGATATTTTTCTGGAGTTTCGTCTTTCCCCCCCCCACTTCCAATGTGGTCCCATGTTATCCTGGGAATCGACAGTTCTTGGGGTCTGTGTGCTTTCCCTTCCTGGGCCGTCGGGGGGGCGGAGGGTGAAGATGAAAGGCGAAAAAACGAGGACCACGACCAAGGCTGAACGTGGACACGTCGGCGTCGATCTTGGTCATGGCCCATCTTGGCCGTCGTCAACTCATGGATCGTCCTCGCGAATCGGCAGCGGCGGCCTAGCCAGGAGGGGGAACTAGGAGGAGGACGACGAGAAGCACGAGGAACCAGAGGACGAATCATAATAATAAGCCTAATAATAAGCATAATACTAAGAAAAAGACGATTCGGCCTTGCGTGTGGTATCGGGCCTGACATAAGCAGAGGAGGAGGAGGACGAGGAGGGGGAGAAAGAGGAGGAGGAGGAAGGGGGGGCACGGCAAAGGAGAATGACGAGCACGATGGGAACTCGGCGTCACCATCTCGATTTCCCCCCCCCCCCTGGGTTCGCGGGGTTTCAGTGAACGTCTAGCGCCTGTTGCCCCGTTTTGCCCCGATCCTTCCACCCACTAATGTCCTGTTCCGCTCGCATTCCTCCTCCCTCCTCCCGCTCCTCATCGCGATCCCATGGAAAGACTACGCAACCAATGAACAGAATGCATGTCTCTGCGAATGCGGCGTAGCCCCCTTCTACGTGTTCGAATCGCCCATCCATGCACAAACCAATATGCATTGATTCCATCTTGCTCTGTGTACCGGCGACCAAGTGGCCCAAACCGTTCCAAGCCGACTCCAAGACGGCCCCCATAGGCCACACGATGCCCCTGCGAAGCTCCCAACACGCCCGAACGATGCCAAAAGAAGGCTCCAACGCATCTGCAGCCGACACTGCCGCACAACGCAACCAAGGACCCCAAAACGCAAACACTGCCTGACGAATCACGACAGCACTGAGCCGCCACGGCGCTTGCGTGGTAGCGGGGCGTTACGGTGATACTTGTCTGGTGGGGCGTCGTAACTCCGCCCGAACGTCGCCAATATGTCTCGACTGAACCTCATCGGGGGAACTCGGTAAGCTCATCGCGCACAAGGCGGCGACAAATAGAGTGCGCTGAAGACCCGCGCTTGTTCAGAGAGGGGCGCTGAACGGGCGCGAGCCTTGAACTCAAGCCTCATGTTGCTGCGCTGGCGCGTTGGCGCGATAGTGGACAGGGGGGGCGTCGCAAGCAGCTGGCCCAAATAAGTCAGCCTGCACGAAACAGCCAGCACATCATCCCTTTTGACGCGAGCCCCGCTGGCTGAAAATCCATGCGCAAGACCGCGTCACACTCTCTCCCTCCCTCTATCACTGTCTCTATCCCTCTCTCTCTCTCTCTCCCTCTCTCTCTCTCTCTCTCTCTCCCTCTCTCTCTCTCTCTCTCTCTCTCTCTCCTTCGCTCTCCCTCTCTATATTTTTTTCTAGTTGTCTCCCTCTCTCTCACTCTCTCTCTCTCTTTTTCTCTCTCTCTCTCTCTCTCTCTCTCTCTCTCTCCTCATATGTATACACATAGGTGTATAAATATATACATATGAATATAACTATGTATGTGTGTATATATATGTGCGTAGTCACGAGCTTTGAGTGTGTCCTTTTGGGACAAGCTCGGTTTCTCTGTTCAGGCCCAAAAAAACTCGGATGAAGGTCTGATTCATGTCTGCACTGGACTTCTGATTCAAGTCTGGCTCTCAGCGCCAACTCTGATCTAGGTCTGACTGGAACTCCAATCTAACTCTGGCCCAAAGACCCAAGGCTGGAGCTCTGATTCAACTCTGGCCCTAAGACCCACGTCTGATTTAGGTCTGACTGGGAACTCTAATTTAAGTACGATTCTGGTTTGGTTTGGGCGCGCCGAAATCAATGTCGCGGCGTCGACCCAGAACGTTGCCGGGTCGGCCCTGTGCGCATGCGTCTTCAAGAACAACAGAAGGAATGCGCTAGCCAAGCGGCGGGTCATGGCTGGGGGCCCAGCCGCCAGCTGCCAAATACTGCGAGCTGGGCCCGCCTGCGCACACCGCCCTACGGCAGCGCCAAAGCTAAGGCCTGCGCGGGGGGCACGGGGCAGCGCCCCCCGCCCGCGCAGCCCTGCCCCAAATTGCTCAACTGCAGCTGGCACGAAAAAAGGCCCACCCGAGGCTCGCCCCGCAGGGCTGCCAGCTGCCGCGCCGCGAAAGGATGCGCTGCGCGGTGCCCGCCCCGACCCCCGCCGCCCGCCCGGGGCAGGTCGGGGGCGGGCAGCGCACGGCGCAGAGGAGAATCGCCGAACTTATCGGAAGGCTCGGGAGCGCGGAAGTACCCTGGACGGTTTCTGAAAGGCTTCGGGAAATGGGCAGGGCCCGGGAGGGGCTCGGAGGGTTTTCGAAGGCGGAAGTGGCCTGGGAAGGCGCTCGGCGAGGTTGGGGGGGGCTCGGGGGGCCGGGGAGGACTGCTCAGAGGTCAGGAGTAATATCGAAAGCCTAGCAGGGCTTTGAAGGTGCATGGGGGGTTTGGCTTGGGAGCTTTTCGGTTGTTGCCAGAGGGTGCCGAAGCGTTGGGGCCGCGCCCGGACGCTCGGAAATGGGTTCCGCAGGACACGGCGGGCACTGGGGGGGCACGGAAGGTGTCAGATCATTTTGGACCACAGCGGGGGCTCCTTCGGGCGCGCACGGGGGCGACTCTTCCAAGCGGCGCTGGCAGGGGAGCGAAAATGTGTCAGAATCGGTTCGCGTTGTAAGCGGGCTGGTTTTGCCCGGCTGTTGCCGGGCACTTTCGCTTGCTCAGACACGCCCCCCCGCCCTCCGATTTTGCGTCGTCGGCGGGGGGGGGTCGCGCATGATCGGATTAGCGGTGGTTTTTGCTTCGCGGCGTAGAGCGGCTGCGGGCCGAGTCGCCGCGCTGCCCGGCGCCGGCTCGGAGGCGCGGGGAAGGGCGGGGGAGTTCCCCATCGGCGTCGGAGGCGGCGCGAGGCCCCAAGAGATTCCCAGAGCTCCGGCGGGTGCGAAAGGGCCGGGCGGGATTTCAGCGGGGTAGGAGTCGTGGCTTGGGGGTCGCCATAAGGCCGGCGCGGGCGCCGCCATGGGGGCGCCGCGGAGGGGCCTTCGGCGGGCCTTCAAGGAAACCTTCGGCGATCTCTTGGGCCGCGCCAAGATTGTTTTGAGTCGTCTGGCGTCGCGGTGCTGTCGGGCCGCCCGGCGCGTTGGAAGGCTGCTTGGGTGGGTGCATCTGGGCAGCGGTCCTGGAAGCGCCTCGGCGCTCCCCGGGGCCCTTGGGCGGCTTTCCTGGGCCATCTGGGGGGCCCGTCGGGCGGTCCAAAGCCTCGGCGCTGTCTCGGGGGGATCTCGGGGCAATCCTGAATCGCTCGGAAGCCCTCGCTGGCCGTCTCGGGGCGATGGGGCGGGCGAGGGCGCGAAAAACGCAGAATAACTAACATAAGGAGCGCACGTGGCGCTGCTCATCAAGATCCCGGGGCAAATCCAATCTTTTTTAGGGGGTCGGGTTGGGTAGTTTTGAAGCGGTCCTGGGGCTGCTCGGGGCCCCTGCGCGCGCGTTTGAAATTGAACTTCGGGCCCTCGCGGGAGGGCCGCGGCCGTTTTGGAAACCATCTTGGGCAATCTGGGCGTTCGAGCGCGAGGTGCGCGCGCGCGTCTACGGTTCGACCCGCCGGCTGGAAGGCCGCCCGGAATCCGTTGAAGCGCCGCGCGGGCGGAATCTCCGCGAGCCCCTCGGGCGACTGTCTTCTCGGCCCTCAGCCCGCCCCGCCGCCGCCCCCGGCTTCTGGTCTGGAGCCGCCCTAAAAAAGGCGAAACGCATAGAAGTAAATATGAGGCTCCGGCATCAGAATCTGTTTCGGGGGGCGCCCCGAAGTTGTCCGCTCTTGGCGGCCTTTTGCAGGGCGCTAGGGCGATTGCTCTCAGTCCTGGGGCTCACCTTCGGGGGGGGGCCCTTGGGCCCCATCGAAATTTTCCCTCCGGCCCCGTCCCTGGGGCCGACCAGTTTTTCGCGGTGGCCGCCAGGGCGGTTCGGAGCGATATTCTAAGCTTCTTGGGTTTTCTGCGTTGTCCTGGGCGCTCTCCAGGGGGTCCACCGTGCGATGCCGCTTGAACTCTCGGGCCAGCTCTGGGGCCTTCTAGACGGGGGGATTCCCGCCGACCCCTCCTCCTCCTCCTCCTCCTCCCCCTCCTCCTCCTCCTCCTCCTCCTCCTCCTCATCCTCCTCCTCCTCCTCCTCCTCCTCCTCCTCCTCCTCTTTTTCTTGCTCCTATACTTTGGCCTCGGGCAAGAGATGGCCCAGGATGGACAGGGCGCCCGTCAGCGGCGCGCGCCTTCATGCGGCGACGACGCTCTGCGAAAGCAAGCGGGGGCTCGGAAATCCAAGCGGCGCGGGGGGGGCGCGCGAGGGGTGGCGGGGGAGGAGGAGGAGGGGGGGGAAGAGGAGGAGGAGGAGGAGGAGGAGGAGGAGGAAGAGGAGGAAAATGGGGGAGGGGGAGGAGGAGGAGGGGAGGAGGAGGAGGAAGGGGGAGGAAAATGCGGGAGGAGGAGGGGGAAGGAGCAGGAGAGGGACGGCGAGCGAGGAGAGAGGGCAGGGCGGCACCGAGGAAAGTGGAAAAGACGCAGATCAGAAGGGCCGAGAATGAGGCGGAGAAGGAAAAGGGAAAGGATGGCGGGGGCGAGAGCAGGCGCGAGGGCGGGAACGAGGTCGGAGGACCGGACGGGCGGCCCAAAGAGGGAGTGAAAAGGGAAGGAACGAGGGCGGGAGCGAGGGCCAGAACGAAGGCGGGGACAAGGGGCAAGGGTAGGAACGATCGCGAGAAAAAAGGCGGAGGCGCGGGCGGGAACTGGGGCAGGAACGATGGCGGGGGCGATGGGCGAGAACGAGGGTGATAACGAAGGCGAGAATGAAGGCGGGAACGACGGCGGGAACGAAGGCGAGAACAATGGCGGGGACGAAGGCGGGAACGAGGGCGGGTACGAGGGCGAAAACGAGGGCGGGAACGAAGGCGGGAACGAGGGCGGGAGCGAACGAGAGAACGAGGGCGAGAACGAAGGCGGGAACGAGGGTGGAAACGAGAGCGAGGGCGAGGGCGGGAACAAGGGCGAGAACAAAGGCGGGAGCGACGGCGGGGACGAGGGCGGGAGCGACAGCGGGCGCGAAGGCGAAAACGAGGGCGGGAACGAAGGCGAGAACGAGAGCGGGAACGAGGGCGGGAACGAGGGCGAAAACGAGGGCGAGAACGAGGGCGAAAACGAGAGCGGGAACGAGGGCGAAAACGAAGGCGAGAACGAGGGCGAGAACGAGGGCGGGAAAGAGGGCGGGAGCGAGGGCGGGAACGAGGGCGGGAGGGAGGGCGGGAATGAGGGCGGGGAGCCGCCTCTGGGCGCCTCCGGTATTCCTCTGGGCGCCTCGGGAATTCCCCCGGCGGTTCCAGGGGACCTCAAGGGAACCTCCAAGGAACCGGAACCTCCGGGGAACCTCCAAGGAACCTCCGGGGAACTCCTGGGGAACCTCCGGGGGACCTCTGGGAGATCTGTTCGAGGTCTGTTTGAGGTCTGTTTGAAGTCTGTTTGAGGTATGTTTGAAGTCTTTTTTGGGCCAAACTCTGATTAAGGTATGTTTGAGGTCTGGCCGAATCTCTGAAGTCCGTTTGAGGTCTGGCCGAAACCCTGTTTCAAGTCTGATTCCCCCAGGCGGCCCTCGGTCTCCCCGAGGGGCGGCCGGACGGCCCCGGAACGAGGGCGAAAACGATGGCGAGAACGAGGCTGGAAACGAGGGCGGGGACGAGGGCGAGAACGAGGGCGGGAACGGAGGCGAGAACGGGGGCGAGAACGGGGGCGAAAACGACGGCGGGAACGAGGGCGGGAACGAGGGCGGGAACGAGGGCGGGAACGAGGGCGGGAACGAGGGCGGGAACGAAGGCGGGGACGAGGGCGAGAACGAGGGCGAGAACGGGGGCGAGAACGACGGCGAGGACGAGGGCGAGAACGGGGGCGGGAACGAAGGCGGGAACGAGGGCGGGAACGAGGGCGGGAACGAAGGCGGGGACGAGGGCGAGAACGGGGTCGAAAACGGGGGCGAAAACGACGGCGGAAACGAGGGCGGGGACGAGGGCGGGAAGGAGGGCGGGAACGAGGGCGGGAACGAGGGCGGGAACGAAGGGGGGGACGAGGGCGAAAACGGGGGCGAGAACGGGGGCGAAAACGACGGCGGAAACGAGGGCGGGAACGAGGGCGGGAACGAGGGCGGGAACGAGGGCGGCAACGAGGGCGGGAACGAAGGCGGGGACGAAGGCGGGGACGAGGGCGAAAACGAGGGCGGGAGCGACGGCTGGAACGAGGGCGGGAACGACGGCGGAAACGAAGCGGGAACGAAGGATGGAACGAGGGCGGGAATGAGGGCGGGAATGAGGGCGGGAACGACGGCGAGAGCGAGGGCGGGATCGAAGACGGGAGCGAGGGCCAGAGCGATAAGGGAAGGTGGAAGGATAAGGGAGGGGACAAAGGGAGGAGGGCGAGGAGGAAAGGGAAGGGGAGGGACGGTGGAGGATAAGGGAGGGCCGGGAAGAGGGGGAGGAAAGTGGAGGATAAGGGAAAGAATAAGGGACGGAGGAAAAAGACAAACTGAGGACGAGAGGGGGGGAAGAGGGGCGCGAACGGGGGAGGATGGAAAGGGGGGGAAAGGGAGGCGGAGGAAGGAGGGAGGGGATGGACGAGGTAGGAAAAAGAGCGAAAACGAACCTGTCGGCGTGTGTGAGAGCTTTTCCGTTCGAGTCGTCATCTCCGTCATTATTTGTACTCGTCGTCTCTGTCCTTCCCTTTCCCTGGGAGACCTCTTCCCCTGGGCTCCAGCCAAGCCGACCTTGAGCAACCTCGTAATTGAGTCGAAGGGAAGCCCCTTCCCTTTGATCCCTCCCCCGCCGGGAGGGGGGGGGGTAGCGACCCCCCCCCCGGGTCAGATACGACGCCCCCCCCTGGGACTCCTCTTCCCCTGGGCTCCAGCCAAGCCGACCTTGAGCAACCTCGTAATTGAGTCGAAGGGAAGCCCCTTCCCTTTGATCCCTCCCCCGCCGGGAGGGGGGGGGGGGTAGCGACCCCCCCCCCGGGTCAGATACGACGCCCCCCCCTGGGACTCCTCTTCCCCTGGGCTCCAGCCAAGCCGAACCTCGAATTGAGTCGTAATTGAGTCGAAGGGAAGCCCCTTCCCTTTGATCCCTCCCCCGCCGGGAGGGGGGGGGGGTAGCGACCCCCCCCCCGGGTCAGATACGACGCCCCCCCCTGGGACTCCTCTTCCCCTGGGCTCCAGCCAAGCCGACCTTGAGCAACCTCGTAATTGAGTCGAAGGGAAGCCCCTTCCCTTTGATCCCTCCCCCGCCGGGAGGGGGGGGGGTAGCGACCCCCCCCCGGTCAGATACGACGCCCCCCCCTGGGACTCCTCTTCCCCTGGGCTCCAGCCAAGCCGACCTTGAGCAACCTCGTAATTGAGTCGAAGGGAAGCCCCTTCCCTTTGATCCCTCCCCCGCCGGGAGGGGGGGGGGGTAGCGACCCCCCCCCCGGGTCAGATACGACGCCCCCCCCTGGGACTCCTCTTCCCCTGGGCTCCAGCCAAGCCGACCTTGAGCAACCTCGTAATTGAGTCGAAGGGAAGCCCCTTCCCTTTGATCCCTCCCCCGCCGGGAGGGGGGGGGGGTAGCGACCCCCCCCCCGGGTCAGATACGACGCCCCCCCCTGGGACTCCTCTTCCCCTGGGCTCCAGCCAAGCCGACCTTGAGCAACCTCGTAATTGAGTCGAAGGGAAGCCCCTTCCCTTTGATCCCTCCCCCGCCGGGAGGGGGGGGGGGTAGCGACCCCCCCCCCGGGTCAGATACGACGCCCCCCCCTGGGACTCCTCTTCCCCTGGGCTCCAGCCAAGCCGACCTTGAGCAACCTCGTAATTGAGTCGAAGGGAAGCCCCTTCCCTTTGATCCCTCCCCCGCCGGGAGGGGGGGGGGGGGCGACCCCCCCCCGGGTCAGATACGACGCCCCCCCTGGGTCTTCCCCTGGGTCCAGCCAAGCCGACCTTGAGCAACCTCGTAATTGAGTCGAAGGGAAGCCGCCGGGAGGGGGGGGGGTAGCGACCCCCCCCCCGGGTCAGATACGACGCCCCCCCCTGGGACTCCTCTTCCCCTGGGCTCCAGCCAAGCCGACCTTGAGCAACCTCGTAATTGAGTCGAAGGGAAGCCCCTTCCCTTTGATCCCTCCCCCGCCGGGAGGGGGGGGGGGTAGCGGGGGGGGTAGCGACCCCCCCCCCGAGTCAGATACGACGCCCCCCCCCCGTACCGACCTTGAGCAACGTCGTCATTGAGTCGAAGGGAAGCCCCTTCCCTTTCCCTTCCCCGACGGGGGGGGGAGAGGAGGTCCCGGGGGGGGGTCCCGGGGGAGTCCCGGGGAAGTCCCGGGTCAGATACGACACCTCCCTCCCCCACCTTCTCGTCCTTCTCCCCGTTCCCCCAAACCATCCCACAGCCCGTGCCTCTTGCTGCGCATTGCGAACAGGGTCGGCGGCACCGGCCGTCAGGCCTTCGCAATAAGGGACGGAGGAAAAAGACAAACTGAGGACGAGAGGGGGGGAAGAGGGGCGCGAACGGGGGAGGATGGAAAGGGGGGGAAAGGGAGGCGGAGGAAGGAGGGAGGGGATGGACGAGGTAGGAAAAAGAGCGAAAACGAACCAGGGTCCGATAAAACGAGACCACGACCCAGGGGCCGACAAAAAACAACCGAGACAACGAGACAACAAACCAGCGCCCGAGTAAACGAAACCACGACCCAGAGGTCGACAAAAAGAGACAACGAGAAAACGAACCAGGGCCCGAGAAAGCGATAACACAACCCAAGGGCCGAGACAACAGTAAAAACGAACCAGGGCCCGAGAAAACGCAACAAAAACCCAAACACCAAGAAAACGAGAAAACGGACAACGAACCAGGGCCCGAGAAAACACGATAACAACCCAGGGGCCGAGAACACGAGAAAACGATAAAACAAACCAAACCGAGAAAACTAACAAAAACTATAAAACGAACCAAAGCCCTAGAATCCGAGACCACGACCCAGGGGCCCAAGGGCCGAGACAACGAGAAAACGAGAAAACGAACCTGGGCCTGAGAAAACGAGACTACGACCCAGGGGCCGAGAAAACGAGTAAACGAACCAGGGCCAAAGAAAACAAAACCACAATCCAGGGACCAGGAAACGGAGAACACGAGAAACCGAACCGGGGGCCGAGAAAACAAAAAACGAACCAGGGTCAGGGAAAACGAGACCACGACCAAGGGGCCGAGAACACGAGAAAACTAAAAAACTAACAATGGCCCGAGGAAAAATGACGCCACGACCCAGGGGCCGAGAAAACAAGAAAGCGAGATCGCGAACCAGGGCCCGAAAAACCAACACACAAAAAAACATAATCCGAGAAAACGAAGCAGAAAACAACGAGCCAGGGTCCGAGAAAACGAGACCACAACCCAGGGGCCGAGAAAACAATAAACGAGAAAACAAAACAAGGTCAGAGCAAACGAGACCACGACCCAAGGGCACAGAAAACGCGAAAACGAACCAGGGTCCGAGAAAACACGACCACGACCCAGGGGCCGAGAAAACGAGAAAACGTTAAAAGGAATAAGGGCCCGAGAAAACAAGACAACGAACCAGGGGCCGAGAAAACAAGATAACCAAACCAAAACGAACCCGAACAGAGAAAACGAGACCACGACCCAAAGGCCTAGAAAACAAACGACGAGAAAACGAACCAGGCCCCGAGAAAACGAGACCACGACCCAGCAGCCGAGGACATGTTTTTGATCCGCGGGTCGAGAGCGAGCCTCTTCCAATAGAAGCTAAGCGGGCCACGCACAGCTTTAATTAGCAGAGGGGGGCAAAAGAATGCGGGGCCTCACGTCAAGGCCAGGAGAGGGCAAAGCCCTGGGATCAGGCGGTGCTGAAATCGAAGTGCAGGAAAAGGTACGCCTTGGACAGGAACCCGGTGGCGAAGTCCTAGGAGGCGAAGAGCCGGTGGTGGTGCCGTCAGCGGCGCTTCGAGTACACCAGCCCCATCAACTGCGGGAGAGGACGCGCCACGCAACCAGGACGACGCCCGAGAGGAAGCAGCCGAGGAAATGAGAAAAATCGCGAAAACGACCCACGACCCAGGGGCCGAGATCACCAGAAAACGATTGGTTCGAGAAAACGAGACCACGACCCAGGAGCCGAGAAAACGAAGAAACGAGAAAACGAAGCAGGGCCAGAGAAAACGAGACCGCCACCCGCGGGCCGAGACAACGAGAAAACGAGAATACGAATCAGCGTCCGAGAAAAGAAAACCACAACCCAGGGGCCGAGAAAACGAGAAAACGAAGCAGGGTCCGAGAAAACTGGACCACGACCCAGGCGCTGAGAAAACGAGAAAACAAGAACGCGAACCAAGGCCAAAGAAAACGAGACCGCGACACAGGAGCCGAAAACACGAGAAAACACGAAAACGAACCAGGGGCCGAGAAAATGAGAAAACGATGAAAGGAATCAGGGTCCGAGAAAACTAGACTATGAACCAGGGGCCGAGAAAACAAGAAAGCAAGAAAACGAACCAGGGGTCGACGTTCTTATCCAATTTCGCAATCTTGCACTGCGGTGCGCACCTGTCGTCAAGGATTCCGCCATTTTGCCAGAGCCCCGGAAGGGAGGGGGGGAGGTAGCTTCGGAAGCCCCCCCTCCTTTGCACAGGAGGGAGCGAGCGAGCATGCAGCAGTGCAGTCGAAGACGATAGCACAGAGCATAAAAAAAGAGAGAGGTTGGCACGGTCAAGAGACCGCGCCCGAATATATGAAGAGCGGGGCCCTGGGCCTTATGGGATTGCAAGGCCAGGGCCACGCAAGCTCAATCAGAGCTGTCAGAGTCCCCACCACCCGCCTCCACCCCCGCCGCCCCCCCAGAGACGCAAGCCGCCTCCTCGAGGCTCGGGGCGGCGGCGAACTGCAGCGCCAGGTCGCTCGGGTCGGTTGGAGGGGCGGAGGCTTTCGCCTCGGGGGGAGGGGAAGGCAAGGTAGCACCCGCCCTGGGATGCTTGCCTCGTGCAGCGAGCGCCAGCATCCTGAGGTGCCCAGCGCGAGTGGACCTGACGCGCGACTCACCTCTACATTCCTTGCTGAGTCCCCGACAGAAACCATCTGGGAGCACAAGCGAGCAAGCACATGACTGGCATATAATTACTCGCCCGTATCTGATCGGGCGATGCTGCAAATTGCGAAAAACATCGAGGCCGTCGTCCGAGGCCGACTCTCTTGGCCTGGGGCAGGAGGAGGACGAGGAGGTCCCCAGGGCCCCAGAAGAGGAAGGAGGTAAACCAAGGTCGGCCGACTCAGGCTCTAATGACATTTCTGCCTGCTGGTCAGAAAACGCGCCTCCAGGGGAGCCCCTAGGAGAAGAAACCGCGTCAGCAGCAGCAAGGGCAACCCGAACGGAAGGGTCGCCTGGGCTGGATTCATGCTGGCTGAAAAAATCACGCGCTCGCCACGCCTGTATCACGTCGGGCTGGCAAAACCTACTGGCTCCTGTTCGGAGCCCTTTAAGAGTGTACTCTGTGGTGGCGGACGCATTACAGTTTCGGCATCGCCACTCTTGGCGGGCTGGGATGAAACTCAAATCGTGCTGTACAAACGTGACCGACTTACCTAGACTATGAAGCTTTGGCGGCATGGGTGGGGGCTCTATGACCTGGCCCACAATCCCAAAAATCTGAACAGCTCTGGAGAGATAATCCCAAGTGCGTTTCAACTTCTTAATGTGGGCCCGCTCGGCCGCGACGGCCACCTCAGGCACGCGATGCATGGGCGACCCCGCACGAGCAAAGAAATCAGCCCACAAGTTGCCACGCCAATCTTCAAGGTGGCGCTGAGACAGGTGCATCACATCCTCGAGTTCCCTATGGGCGGGGACCCAGGTGAAAGTGGGCCTCTCCAGGCCCTCGGTCACCGCAATTATCTCGCGCCAAATATCTGCGTGCAAAGATCGCGCCCCCGCGGCCGACGGATCCCAAGAGGCTCCTTCCCTAACAAAAGAGAGGTGGTCACTACACACCTCGACGCCAGGGGGTGCAACCTTGATCGCCCACAATCCAGCAGACCGCTCAGCCCTAGGCACAGTCTGGCGCCCAGGCAAGGGCCCGAAAAGGGCCCGAAAGGGGTACCCACAGGGCCCCATCTCCACGACAGACCATCCACACCGTCTAAGCTCAGGGCTGGAGCTCGCCAGCCCTGAGCCGTCAGTGTAGACGCGCTGCCCCCACTCTTGGTGGGTCGCACCCCAGTGAAGCACCGGGCGCTCAGGGGAGGGGGGAAAACTAAGCGGGTAAAACGGGAGCCCATACGCAAGCTCCAGAGTGTCCCAATCGGCCACCAAGTGTTTAAACCCCTCATCCCCGAGTGCTTCCCTGTGCTCAATGACGTCATCTGGAAGAGCCTCTATTTCGAGATCGCCAGGGGGGGAGGTTACAACAGGGCAATCATATAATTGGTGACCAAGAGTGGCATTCACAGCAGGGCAAAAATCACATTTTGGCTCAGCCCGCAACCTGGCAGCATGCTTCCGCGCAGGCGTCCAGCAGCCTGCACCCAGCAGCAGACGAGCACATCCACGTCGGACGGGATCTCGTATGCTCAGGATGCCTATCCGCAACGCCCTGCGCCAGACCTGCTCGTTGCCGAAAGCCTCTGGAATATGACTGAGGACCCGTGCCATCTGCCAGCGGCCGACTCCCTCAATGAGCAGCTGCTTGAGCTCCATTGGCGGGGTTGTGAGCAGGTTTACCGTCCTGCCCTGGTCGTCAAGAAAAATATGTGCTGCTGACATATGCCACTTGATGCGCTCCAAAGTTAGGTAAGTCGCGGAGACCGGGCCCAAACATTTGCCCCAGGATGGAGCACCATTGAACCTCTTCTCGATGGCCATGTACGCATGCTGCAGCTCGGCGAGCGAAAAAACTTGGTCCCAAACAGCACTGGCGTAACGCGCCGCCAAGTTGGTTGTACCATCAAACACGGGATCGTACTGGCTATCTG
The DNA here is from genome assembly GCA_963575745.1 of Prorocentrum cordatum. Taxonomy (NCBI): domain Eukaryota; class Dinophyceae; order Prorocentrales; family Prorocentraceae; genus Prorocentrum; species Prorocentrum cordatum. The sequence goes on from CAUYUJ010014611.1 coordinate 225,651, forward strand.
TCTGCGTGCAAAGCCATGCCGTAATGGAGGCATGGTCGCGGGCCCCCACCAGGGCCGCAGCAACAGATCTCAATCTAGTCATGGTAGTCTCTGCTATCCCACTGACTCCAGCACCATGCGCAGCCGAAGGTAGGAGCCCCGTCCGCCAGAGCGTCCGCACCTTGTCTTTAGCCCCTCGGACAAGTGCCTGGAGTTTGGAACGTTTAGCCATCAGGGCCGCCAATCTCTTGCGCTCCTGAATACGTCGCACCCGTCCACCTGACAGCTCATGCCCAAGATTGCGCATGTGCTTATATACTTTGATACGGTGACCACGAGCAAGCTTCGAAGCCGTCCTCCGCGCTGCATGTCCTGTAGCCACGCAGCCCGACTTGGTGGCCTGGATTATTAGTCCATACTCGAAGACCTGCTCAGTGAACCACCTGACAGCAGTGAACAATACACCAGCCTCTTTCGCAGATTTACCAACCCATTGAAAACTGGCATCGTCCATCAAGGAACGCGGGATCACGCTGCCATACAGCCTCTTGAACTTGAGGAGGGTCTGATGGAGCATGAGGTGTATCATAGTTGTAGCGTGCGTACATCCTGCAAGTATGCCCTGATTCGAAGTGTACGGCAGGGAGAGAGAGCCCCAACCTTTGACCACCCGCGGACTCTGGTAGTTGGCCAAGATTAGCCATAAAAGCCGAAGGGGGAAATTGAGCTCTTTAGCGCGCTGCACCAGGCAAGGTAAAATAATCATCTCGAAACACTTGTACATGTCGATCAGCACGGTGATGGAGACCTCCTGGCGCAGCTGCGCCAGTTCTGACACAACGTTGTGCGAGAAAGCAGCATCGACCGAAGTAGCACCTGCACGTGAGCCCCAGAAAGCATCATTTGAGTTGGCCACCTCCCAAGCTTTGGAGAGCGGTCGGCGTAGGCGGCCCCATATTCCCACGATGGTCTGGATGAGGGCGATTAAGCGATGCCCTCCTGACTCCTTGGGCAAACGCACCATTCGAGTTTGGATTCGCTCCTCAGGCCAAGCGCAGAGCTGTTCGCACTTGTGCAAGAGAGAGATAAGCGTAGCGAGGCCCACATCCGACACCACGTCGAGGCACCGCGGATGGATATTGCACTGCCCAAGGGCCGTTCTCGCTGGGAAACGCCTCAAAACCCATCTCAAATCTAGCAACGGAATATCTGGCAACTTGGCCCAAGTGTGAAAATCAGTCGGCAAATCGAGCGGCTTCTGATGATGAGTGGGCCAGATCGTAGCCCACGGGTCGAGACATTCATCAGCACGCTGGTAAGGGTGGGGTCTATCAGAATACTCAAGGACCTCTTGCAGCTGACGTACTTTGGCAAACCGATGTGCTTGACGCGCTCCTCCCTGGAAAGAGGCAGCCGCCCAGGCCTGCCACTCTTGGGTCTTGAAATAGCCCAAAACATGGATAACACGATCTACTTGTTCCAGCACTTTCTGGACGTCGGACTCCAATGTAGGCGCACAAAAAGTGACACGCATATTCTGGATGAACTTGCGATCCTCGACATCCAAGAGCGGCGGTACCCACTTGTTCCGCGAAGCTCTGTGGAAGAAACCCTGGAGGTCCCAGGCCAACTTAGTGAACAACCGAACCTCATCTTGCAATACCTGTGCATCTTCCTCACGTATGAGGTCGGCCTGAAAGGAACCGAAAGTGCTGAGCGCACGGGTCCAGTCCGAGGCCCGCTGGAGCTGGATGCCCGCAACTGGCAACATATGGCGTGGAAATACCCCAGGCTTGCAATCTCGATGCTCTGGGAGAATAGATACGCTCTTTGTCATGCGCATCTTCATAGCCCGCATATGGCGAGCCCAACGTCCCAGAATCTTGTACGCTGCCAACCTCTGTGGTGGCCTCGCATCTGGAGCTCTCAGCTGCTTCCACTCCCAAGTAGGGGGGCCTGCCCGACCTTGGTACCTGCAGCGTCTCCGAGAGTCAATGATATCATATCGATCAAGGACCTCACCTTCCAAGCGAACAATAACAGCATCCCAAGCGGCAGCAAGCTGGTGTGGGTTCTGAGCGTCATCAATCAAATCCTGCGCAACTTGCCACTCCCGAAGAGGCGGGAATCTAGAGCACCCTGGGTGAGGCACAGGGTCCACTGCAAGGGGCTGGACAGGTACTCTCATCCACATCACTTGTTCAGACTGCATCATCGTGACGGAGACGGGCAAATGCGGGAAGAGATCAGTGTCCTCCAGAACCTCGCAAGTGCCCGCCTTGATGGCCAGCGCTGCTGACATGCAGATGTAGTCGTACATGGACCCAGGCTTGCTCTGCAAACAAGTCGGGCACGACGGGTGCACGACGATGCCACTGAGACTGTTGAAGAAAGGTCGAAGAAGGTAAATGTCCATATTCCAATCTCCTGCTATCAGCCAATTCCTGCCCTGAGCTTCGAGCGAGGTGATGTATTCAGCAGCCTTGGTTAAGATGTCAATATTGGCGTCACTGAGGCCCTCGCTAACCCGAAGGTAGATGCTGATCCTGGTGATGCCGCCGTTGGGCCCCCAGAAAACTTGTGCAGCCAAGAGTCTCCCTGGGACGATCTCCACGGGGCACTGGGGCGCCTGGGCGATGGACGCACGCGCGGGCGCCAGGATCGCCATGCCGCCGAAGGTGCCACCTCGATCAGTCTGTGGCGCTGCTGCCCACAGACCAGTAAAGCCCGCTCGAGCAGCCTGGTGCTGGACGTCAGCAAGACGAGCGGCGTCCGCATGGTGCTCTTGCATGAGGAAGATGCTGGTGGCCGCCCACGGGGACTTGAGCATGTCTATCAAAGGCCCATGTGAGCTGACATTGGCAGTGACGACATGCTGGACGCTTGTCGTGGCGGCGCCAGGCTGCGCCTCAGCAGCTCGGCTCTCAGGAGGGGCAGAGGTGGCTGCCGCAGAGCTCTTGACAGACTCCACGGTGTGACAGCACGACACCAATGCAAGCACAAATACGGCCCGTCGTGGTCGAAACCGCACCTTCACATCGCCCACTCTAGCACCAGACTCCCCTCTCCCCAGCTTCGGCCCTGACGAGAGATGTCCCAGACGGGCCGAGGGCCCCCGGGCCTCCTCAGACGCAGCCCAAGACGCAGGGTCTCTCGGGGGAAACACGAGCGGTGGCGGAGAGCCTGGATCTGATATTAGATCCCATTGGTAGTGGCTGAAGTGGTAGGCCAGCGCAATGCCTGCGCAGACGACCCAGCAGCTGATGGACACAACTCCGCTGGAGAGAACGTGGTAGCTGATCACGACAGAGCGCACGACCAGCTTGACATCAAAATACGACGATAAAGTAAAACTCCCCATTAGATGCACATACAGCGCCAGCATGAAGACCAGCACTGCGAAATCACGAAACCCAATCCACTGCATCATCTGCTTGAGGCAACATGTCGGGTCCACGCCTCCGACGCCAGGCGCAAGGGCAAGCCCCAGAACTTTAAGGCTATGCCGCCCGACGTCATGGGAGGGACATGCCGACAAAGCCACAGCATACACAACTATGCCCAGGACGAATGAATTAAGCAGAGCCTGAACTTGCACCAGGTGCGGCACTGTCCTGGCCGACACGGCGCTTCTTGGCATAGTTCTCGGCAGCGGCGATCCACCTCTTGGCGGCGGCTCTGATCTGGTCCTCCTCCTCTGGTGGTTCACTGCCTGTGATGTCACGGTAATATGCTTTGAGCTCCTCGATGTCGTCTGTGTCCATGGGAACTGCCGTCGTGTCTGCCGCACGCACCTCCTCGGTCGACAGCATGTCGGCTCTGGGTGGTGCAGACGGTGGCGCAGCATGCGGCTTGGCCTCGGCCTTCGTCTTAAGCTCACGCAGGGCTGCGAAGGACTTCTCGACGACATCTTTGAGGGTTTCATCAGCTCCAACTCCCGTGAGGAGCTCTCCCAACTGCTGGACCGACAAGTCGAGGGCGGGCACCATCGTGGTGAGATTGAACTGGCCTGGGACGGGGACAGGACCTTTCGTGGCGACGGCATGCCGCTGCGCTTCCAAATCCATCCTCTCCGTGGCCAGCTCACTGGCGAGCTTCTCAGCTTGGGCAAGCTGGGCAGCAATGTCGGCTTGCTGCTCCTGGAGGCTAGCGATAGTCTTCTGCTGCTTGGCCTCTTGGAGCTGAATGGCTTCAATGCGAGTCGTCCAATGCTGCACCTGGGCCGCATATGGCTTGCTGGAAACCAACTTGGACTTGATCGCATCCCTCTCCGCGATGAGGTCGCTCTTGGCCTTGATGAGGATGGCCTCCGACGGCGTGCCGAGCTGCCGTAGTGAGGCGGCGATCTCGTTGAGGCGCTTGTGCTCAGGGTCGGTGGCAGCCTCGGCCTCTGGCAACAGGGCTGCGCCACCTGTCGCCTCCTTGAGCTTGTTGTCCTGCAAGGCTTGCTTGAGGCGCAGGATCTCGGCGTCCTTGTCCCGCAGCACTTGCTGGGAGACCGCGAGCTGACCTTTGCCTGCACCCTTGGTCTGCGACAGGCTGATGCTGGGGGCCTTGGGCAGCTTGTGTCCGCCGAGCGCTGGCCCCTTCGCAGTGTGACACTGCGTGCAAGCTTGCTTGTCACCTCCATTCCACCAGCGCTCCGCCGAGCGCGGGTGAAGGCACCAGCGGCAATACCACGGGCCGGCGGCCCACGCCCTGCGCGTGCTTGGAGCAGAAGATCCATTGGCCATCACACACGTGTGAGCGCAAGGGAAGCGAGCTGGGGACGTTCGGTCCCGAGTGTGCCTGTGAGTGAGTACGTAAGCGGTGTCTCCAGCCTGGGCAGGCGCTGGGGGAGACACGAGCGCGGTGAGGGCCGCAGGTTCCCTCTTGCCAGAAAGTCAAGTCCTGAGCGAAACGCTACGGACTTGAGCCAAAATGGATACGGGCCTTTGCACAGGAGGGGGGGGAGGTAGCTTGAAGCCGCCCCCCTTGTGTCCAGACCACAAAAGGAAGGAGGGGTGGGGGTTGCTTCCGAAGCCCCCCAACCCCTTGAAAGGGAAGCCCGGGCTCACCTTCTGCTCCAGAAACTGGAGGGAGGGGGGGATTGCTTCGAAGCCCCCCCCCCCCTTCAGCCAGGGCCCCCCTAGCTTAGAAACCCTTCAGAAAGGAGGGGGGTAGCTTCGGAAGCTCCCCCCCCTTTTCGAAGGAAGGGGGGGGGACAGCTTGAAGCTGGGTCCCCCTTTTAGTATTGTTTGAGCTTTTTTACTTAAATGTTTGAGGCTAGTTTGCCTCCAAAACACACACACATTCAACACGAGTTCTCTCTCTGTCTCTCTCATCCTCCCATGCCAAGCTTCCATCGCCAATGCCACAACCTGCTCATGTATGTGATCTACGGCGGTGCACGTGTAAGAAAGCGCATGCTGCGCTCGAAGAGATGAGGGCGGAGACGAGAATGGAGAAGAGACTGCGTGATGAAGACTTCCCTCTCCCCTGCCGCCCCATCTTCACCCGTCTCCTGTCATGTCTCCTCCCCTGTGCACTTCCCTTGGCCCTCATGCGTTCCTTCGTCCGCGAGCTCCGTTGGAAACTCCTCGGCCTCGTCGGCCTCAACCTCTCCGCGCGGCACGATCTTTACCGCAGTCTCTGACATTCTCTTCCTCCTCCGAGGCACCCCGCCCCTTCCCCGTCCCTCTCCCCCCACGTCACCCCCGTCTCCCACACCAGTCCCCTTCGTCGCCGATCCACCTTATACTCTTCCTCGCACGACTGCTGAACTTACTTACTTCTAGTGCCGTCACCTCGCAACAAGCGTCACAAGCTCGGCTGGCAAAGAATTGCCAGTCAAGCCTCCTCTCGGCATCGCTCGGACCTCCATTTCCCGTGCACTTTTCGATGTCGTACGTTTATTTTTTCGCAAGATGACCCCAGATGCTCCTTGTTGGTCCTCGACGGGAAAAATGCACACGAATTGTCCGTCAAGCCTCCTCGACATTCTCCTCCGCCCGCCCCGCCTTCTTCCCTCATCCCCTCCTCCCCACACCCCCATAGCACATTCCCATCCCTCCTCGCTCCCGCTACTCTCTCCATCCGCTCGTCTGCTGTTCAGCTGATTGTCCGCGAATCCTCCCCTCCCCCATGAGAGGCACGACCCAGAGTATTGTTCCAGAAGTGGGCTTCCAAATGTGGGCCCGTACGCACTGCCCTAAAGAAGATGAGTGGGACGTCCAGGATATTGCCCAGTCAGTGGTCCTTGCTTGTCCTAGAATGAACTGCCTTGCGGTGTAGAGATTATCTAATATCCCAACGATGCACGGCCATAGGGTCCCACCCTGTGGGAACCCGCTCTAACGGGTCCCATCTCGTAGAGTGGCACCCATAAAGATCCCACCATGTTTTCCTTTTCCAAAGAAAGCCGACGCGACCCCAATGAGGAGAAACTCCCCATTGCATGGACGCAGTACTTGGCACTGCTTGGCATTGCCTTGCAATGCCAGAGAATCTGAGAGACGAGACGATGGAACCTGAAAGCCCTACAAAGCAACAAGACTGGGGAACCCCCGAAGGGAAGGCCCTGTAAGGAAACAAGACCGGGGACCCCCCAGGGAAGGCCCACTTAATGGAACAAGACCGGGGAACCTCGGGGAATACCGGGGCCAACCGCGTCTGGCACCCATCGGTTCTTCGACAATAAGTGAGAGCCCCTTAGGCAAAGCCTCATTGAGGAAAAAGACGAAGCAACCCTTCGCAACGCCTTGCCTGGATACTCTGCACAACGCCGCGTAAAGAAACAAGACTGGGAGATCCTTGGGGAAGGCGCTTTCAAGGAAACAAGACTCGGGAACCTCAGGGAAGGCCATGAACGACTGGGCCTGGCACCCACCAGCCCTTCATAATCAAGTGGGGACCCCTCAGGCAAGGGGGGAGGGGGGGACCCCAGGCTCCTTGCCAAAAGGAGGGTGGCCCCCGTCCCCGGGTTCCCAGACATCCGCCGATATGACTTTTTTCGATCGGCGGCCTCAAAGGTCCCGACCCCTTGCCCAGGCGTGCTGTTTCGTCCCAGACCTATTCTTGACCGTCCCCGGGCCCGATATCGGGCCCCCCGGAGGCCGAACTCCAGGAAGAGCCGCCAGTTTGTTTGTAATCATATCCTCGGATCTCTGGCTTCCTTGCCGCCTGCCAATGTCGCTTTGCTGGAGGGGTGAGCGCCGGGGTGGCTCTGCCAGGGCTGGGGGGAGGAGGGCCCCCAGGCCCGTTCCCGGAGTTCTCGCCAGGGTGCGCCTCCAATCCCCGGGCTGGTAACCGCCCGCATCCCCAGGCATCGGTGGGGCGGGCCAGGGAGTTTCAAACGGTTGTCTTCGACTGGGGCAGTTCCCGCAACGGGAAAACCTTGCAAGGAATGGTGAAGAGGGAACTTGGATGGATGGTGTATTGCAACATCGTTGATGCGTCTTGGGTTTACACTGGTCCTCCTCCTCCGCCTCCTCCTCCTCCATCTCTTTCCTTACAATTATGTTGCTCCCGTTGTACTTAAGAATCACATCCCAGAAATAATTTCGAGCAACCAGAAAAGTGTCGAAATAATGTCGAAACAGTGTCGAAACAGTGCCGGACGAGTGTCTCCCAGGGCCCGACACGTGAAAACCCTCGAGTTTGGGTACTTTGTTGGTGCTCGAAATTATTTCTGGCAGTCAAGGCTAAAGTAGGTTGGAACATCATAACCTTACACATAACTCCTCACTGTCGCGCCCGCAGACGTGTTGGTAGGGCGGGCCAGATTGGTAACAACTCCTTTGATGGAGGGCGGGTCGTTTTCAAAATGTGGCTCCCCCCTTAGCGCCACGCTCATTCGTCACCAAAAACTGCAACATCTTCAATCGTGGAGGGCAGGCCATTTTCAAAATGTGGTTCCCGCCTTCGCGCCGCGCAAGTTCGTCTGAACAAATTAAGCAATTCCACGGTTAGAGGGCGGGCGGTTTTGAACATGCGACTGCCGCCTCAGCGCCGCCTGCACTCATCCTGACAATTTGCAACACTCAAGGATGGCGGACGGCTCTGCTTCAAAATGCGGCTGCCGCCTCAGCGCCGCGCACATTCGTCTTAACAATTTGCAACAACTTCAAGAATTGAGAACGGGTCGTTTTCAAACTGTGACTGTCGCCTGAGCGCCACGCACATTCGTCTTAACATTGTGTAGCAATTTCACGGATGGAAGACGGACCGTGTTCAGAATGTGGCTCTCGCCCTTCGGCCCGCGTAAATTCACCCTACAAGTTTGGAACGGCTTCACGAATGGAGGACAAGTGCCTTTCAAACTATGGCTGTTGCCTTAGCGCAGCGCACATAAGCCTTCAAACATTGCAACAACTTCAAGGATGAAGGGCGGATCGCTTCCAACATGTGGCTGGGGCCCTAACGGTTTGCAACAATTTGGGGGGCTCGCACGGTGGACGTCCCAGGAATGGCGTTCCCGCTGGATCTAGGATTGGCAGGGCAAACCAGTCAAATTGGTTCGCGGACTTGAAGTCCCAAGAACGGTGTTCTGGCACGAACTAGGATTATCACGACGCAAATGTCATGTTGATTCGCGGCGTTGGAATCCGAGGCATTGTGTTCCTACAAGACCTTGGAAGGAAAGCGTATTACAACATCGTCGGTGCGTCTTGGGATTGCACTGGCCCTCTCCCTCCTCTATGCCTTTTCCTTGTACATTACTTCTCACTGTCGCGCGCGCCGACGTGTCGCTAGGGCGGGCAAGATGTGCAACAACTTAACGGATAGAGGGCGGGTTGTTGTCCTCCTCCTCCTGTTCCTCCTGTTCCTCCTCCTCCTGCTCTTCTTCTCATTACTATTCTTCTTCTTTTTCCTCCTCCTCCTCCTTCTCCTCCTCCTCCCCCTCCTCTTCCTCCTCCTCGTTTTCGTCGTCGTCCTCGATAATATAATCGTCATTATCCTCCTCCTCCTCCTCCTCCAACTCCTTCTCCTCCTCCACCTCCTCCTCCTCTTCCTCCGTCACCTCGGCTTTTCCCGACACGGCGGGCTTGGCAAGGATCGGTGCAGGTGTCCTCTGGGGGAGGGACGAGACAGGGACGGCGCTCCGACTCCTCCCCCTCGGACGTGCCCGTTCGTGGACGTTCGGCGGCGCACAGAGGGGGGTAAGGGAGAGGGGGGAAGGCTTCTTAGAAGGAGGCTGCGTCCTAGAAAGTGCGGGCCTTACCTGTAGATGGAAGGCCCGCGCCTTCGAAGAAAACCCTCCCCCTCCCCCGTACCCCTGCTCTGCGCGTGGCTGACGTTGGGGGGGGGGGCCTGCTCGATGTCGGCGACCCCCTCGGGCTCGTCCTCCTGGGCCTCCTAGGCGGTGGCGAGGCCGAAAAGGACAGCGGGCGAGAGGGGAGGACAGAAACAGCATGAACATGGGCATTCGGAGCTTCACGTCGATCTCTTGGGTCGGCGCGGACCCCCTGTGCCCGGCGTGCGAACCGCGCCAGGGGCGGCGCCGGAGGCGCCGCCATGGGGGGCCATCGCCGATCGAACAGATCCGTGCGCATCTCCGGATGACGTTGACGCTTTCGCAATACAATCAACCCTTTACAATAAGGATGCGAAGTAAGAGCGCAAGGGGTTCGGAAGGCCATGTCGACACCTTGCGAGCGGGGCGCGGCCAGCGAAAACGGCCGACGGATGGGCCGAAGGGACAAGGATGCAAGGGTAGCCTTGGAAAGTCGTTCGTCCTTACTATACGGCTTGACTCTAAGGAAACAGGCCGTTCCCAGCGCGGCCCCCCCCAGGCTCGCCCTCCTCGGCCGCCTGCAGGGGACAAGGGCCGAACGCGAGCGGGCGACAGGGGAGGACACAAGTCGCAGACGGCGGCCGCGGCCGATGCCTCCTCCACACAGCAGGTGCCGGGGCCCTGCGGGGGGACAGGGCCAGCTCCCTGGACCCCTCCTTCCTGTCTTGCACAGGCCGGGAGGCACGAGCACGTGCCTGTAGCGTCAGCGAGGGCACGGTTGCCTGAGCAAGCCGAGCCCACGTGCAGCTGACCATCAGAGAGCGACCAACATGTTTGAGGTCGGCACATCGCGGTAGCACAGGCAGAACAGGATAACGACCTGGATCCCCCAGGGGACGATGACCCAGGCGGGCGAGTGGGCCTGCTGAGGCCTACGTGAGGACGAAGGGGGCCAAGAGGGTGTCCAGGCCGATGTCGAGGAGGCGGCAAGGCACGATCCGACCTCCTCCTGCAAGGTTGGCGCAGCCAGCAAGAGGAAGAGAGAGAGCAAAGACAATATGGTGGTGAAGCATGAGTCGAGAGCGACTGCAGGAGAGGGCCCGCGTCGGGGTGGCACTCGGCTGCCACTTCCGCCACCCACGCGGGACCCCCTCCACTTGCCCTCGCTGATGCCAAACAGGAGCTCGGACGGCGAGGGGCAGCAAACTGTGGGTGGCGGCGGAAAAGGAAGGGGCGAAGAGCCTCCGAACTAGCCTCCGAGAGGCACCTCCATCGCCTGAATTCCTGCTCCAACGTTCTCCAGAGATCCTCCATCACCTCAGCCCCGCCTGCGATATGGACAATTAGAGAGCGAAGGCTACTGAACAAATTCTGCGCGCCGGTGAGTGGATCCCATACGGCCCAATGGATCGCCGCTTAGCACCGCATGGGCCCTCGATGCCATCTCGGGCGTTCCCTGCGGATCGCACAGCTCAACGGAGCCGCGCGCCACCACCCCTGGCACACTCAACTGGCCTGGAGCAGGAACAAAGGCCGAGGGAGGAGGCGGAGGCATAAAGGCAATAGTGGGAAAAATCATCAACCACGAAGAAGCAAGGCCTCGCTCAAGAAAGCGCCTGAAATGAGGGCGCGAGAAACTCGCAGCACATCGAGGAATAGTGTCGCAACGGAATGCCTGCTGGACCCTCCTCCGATGCACCGCTCAAATAGTCCTGCAAACAGAAAGCGACACGGTTTAAGTGCACGTCTCCAGGGGCGCAGTTGGAGCGACCCAGCGGATGAGGATCACTGGCCAGCCAGTCCATGACCTTCTTTTTTTGGGGGGGCCTCGAAGTGGACTGGACCAACCAGGACAATGCAACCCCGTGAATCGATGACCGACTGGCTCCTTCGCGTGCCTCGACCTAATCCGCGTCTGTCGAGGCCATGGCGGGGCTGTCCCTGGCAGCGACCGCGCGCGCGGAGAGGCTGACCGTCGCTGGCGACGGTGCCAACGTGCGCGAGGGGGCAAGCGGCCACTCGCCAGGGGTCAGTCGAGCAGCCGCTGCATGTCCACGATGATCACTGCGGCAGCGATTCGCATGCCTTGACAGCTTGAAATCCAGGCGCATATGGGCAGATACCACCATCGTAGCGCAGTGGTCAAGAGTGCCCAGCATGCAGAAACCATCTGCTCCGCAAAAAAAGCGCCTGCCCATCGAATTCGCAACCTCTGGCGCCACTGACGGGATGGCCCGGGGCACGTCAGCCGCCGCGACGAGGTGCGCGGGAGCTCCTGTAGCACGAATCGCTTCCAAAAGCGCCCAGGTCTGTCGCAACTGCTCATTCTCGCCAACTAACTTCTCGCCACTGTTTTCACCCACTACTCGAAGCCCACGTGGTTGATCAACTGTTCGAAGGCCATTGCACTCCGGGTCGACCCTCGAAGCTTAGCCAGGTGCCCAAAGACGGAGACAGCAATAACCGTATACCGATCCCTCGGATATCGCAGATACCAGCTCGGCAAGTTGATTCTGCGACCAAAAAGCCAACTCTCCATCGCCCATGGCGGCCTCGATCCCAGCAACCTGCAGTGACTCTCCCTCCATGGCCCCCAACCATTCCCCTGCGTCACGCATCGTGCTGCGCCCCGGGAAGACACAGTAAAACGCCCGAGCGTCGCGGGGCCGCCGCCGAAATATCGGCGGCTGAGGGGGCGCCACCTCCATCTGCACCTCGGGCGACCCTGGCGGGCACCAGGGCTCACCTCGACCTCCCCAATGGTATCCACGCTCAACCTGTTGGAACGCCTGACGGCAGTTGTAGCCCTGGCGCACCAGCCGCCGCTCTCTCAAGACCTCATCGTCGAAGCCTATCCGCCTCCTCAGAAGTGGAAAATCACTTTGCTGCGACGGCCGCTGCAAACGCCGACCGTCAATGCGCCGACGGTGCTGTAGCAAATTCGAGGGATCAGCAAACTCTGTTCCGCGCGCTCGATGGAGTGAGCCTGCCGCCGCAAGCTCCGCCGTGCCCAGCGGCTGGCGGTCAATCGCGCGCTTGAGCAACGCTGGGATAGACTTCGTCGCCCAGCCACAAATATGCCACACATAGCGATGTCCAAGAGAGACCTGTGCCTCTCTGCCCACGTGCATCGGACTGAGCCCGTTGGCCATGACGCCGTGCGCATACGTTCTAGGTCCACCGCTAGGAATAATCGCCAAGTTCGCTTGACTCCTTCTAGGACAACCCGCGGGGTCACCCCTTGGCAAATTCCAAATCACCTCCTCAACGACCATGCCATTCGGTTCACCCTTGTCGCGCGTAGCCAGCCGCGAGAGGTCCTGCCGCAGCATCGTAGAGCATGAGCCTTAGATGTCAGCCACTTGGCCCCCAAGGAACCAGAGCGAGGCAGGCGCCCCGACGACGATATATCCAGAAGGCGCCAGCCGCTTCTTCCACATCAGGTGCTCGATGCGAACGCACCGCGCCGCGCGCAACACCTCATAATCCAAGAACTTCTGCCCCGACGCACCATGGTGAATCTTGCCATGGGCCGCCCGATGAGAGAGCAGCCGCGGGCCATCAAGCTGGCGCAGAAGAGATGATGGCGCAGCCCCCCAAACCTCCACGGCGTAAAGCAGATGCCCGCCATTGCATGTGCCAAGTTGGTCTTGGCAGGCGTAATCATACGTCCAAAGTTGCGCATTCGCCGAATATGAGCTGCCGCGCGCCGCTAATTTCTGGATGGGCGCTGCCGCCTGCGGCCTCCAGGAACCGCCGATGTCTGGAACCGCCCCAAAGTAATTCGATGCCCGAGCCACGTGTGCCTGCATGCCTCATATAGCTGACTTTATGGCCAGATCTGGATCCGAGATGCGCCGACGAAGTCCAGGGCCGTGATCGGGGCCAAAGATGCTAAACAAGCTGGACTTGGAGCGCCCGCAAGCGACCGTGAAGCCGTGAACTGGCACTAGCGTAATAAACCTCATCCACTGTTCCGCTTGCCAAAAATACCGAGCCCATGAGCGCAATGGGGGCCTGCAAGAACATCGCGTCGTCCCCGAAAGACATGCCATGCAAAGGATCAGCCGGCGTGCCCTCTGAGAACACCGACGCATAGGCCTCGGGGGCCAGTGGGAGGCATGCACCAAGTCGACGCAACGCAAGGTCCACCGCGCGAAGAGGTCGGCAGAAGGCCGCGTTGAAGATGGCGTTGGCCAAGAGCCCCCAGACGGAGAGCCTCTCCGAGACCTCGCTACCGTTGACTGCGCGCCCCAACCGGCAGCGCGAGCAAATTGCGCGAAGCCCCCGCGCAATCCAGCGCCGCTGGCTGGCGCAAGATAACGGGGAGCAGCGGCGCCATGCTGATCGGCAGCTCGCGGTGGCACTACGCGCGGGCGATGTGCCCACCGCAGTCTTCGCCCAGTGGCAACACAAGACTGCGCACTACCGAGTACAAGGCTGAGGCAGAATCCACGCACATGGCAAGGCACTGCGCCACGGCCCTGTTTCTTCGCCGCCCTCAAAAAGGACGGCCCTTCCCTGGTCTACCTCCGCACTGCGTGGCCCGAAGCAACATGCCCCGATAGCTGGAAGCTTGGTCGCGCAGAGAGCAGCGCCAACATACGTTCGCCGCGCTGTTCAGCCAGATGGAGCGACATCGAAAACAAACGCGCATAAGTGCCAAACCATAAGGATAACGGACACATTATACCGCCATTACATGTGCACGGCCCTTGCTGGTAGACGCTGCTCCCGGCTAAGATGGGACGATCCAGGCGCGCCGTTGCCCGGGGAAAGATCCGCATATCATATCCCTTGACACCATCCTGGCCAGCAGCCACACGCCTCGTCAGCTCACGGATAGGATCACCAACCATATGCGTAGTGGGCACCAGCTCGGCGTCGATTTCAGCAGTCTGAGCATCGTGGTGAAGGTGGAGACTATGCGCGTCGGCGAAGATAGAGTCGCCCACGCCCTGTACATCCTCAATGCCTGCAAAATGTCCTAACACCATGTGGTCAACCTCCACTGATGTTCCAGCCGCGTGGCCATCCTTGAGCCGCGACATGGGGCGGCGCCCCGCTCGTCCAGCTCGACCGCCGTACCTCGGCCTCACTTTCATGAGGCGCCAGTCGCCGTGGCTGTCACCGCCGAGCGCGCGCGCATCCATCTGCCTCGCCAGCTCCCCCAAATGCGGCGCGCGACCCTGGTCCGCATCATTGCGGGCGGGCCTCGCCGCAGCGAGGAGGACGCGCATCAATGCAATCGCGAACGCGTCGTCGTCGAAGGCGGGATAGGCAAGCTTCGCGCCGCGTGCCATCCTCCAGCGGGCGATGCGATCGCGGCCCAAATTTCCACGCGCAGGGTGGAGTCGAGGGTCTTCCATATGCGCAAGCAACGGCGACCGTGGAGGGCCCGAGGCGGCGCGGCGTGGAAGCCATCTGTTCGCTCGGGTAGCACAGCGTCGTAATCGACACAATACCATGGTGGAGCCCGAAGTGGAAAAACGTCAACACCGAAAGACGATTCATACTAAAACGTGCCTGCGTCGCGGGTGTCAGGAGGTTGGTCGCTATATCTGAGTGGTCGTTGACATCGAACTCCCGCTCTGGCACGTCAACCATAGCGAAGATGCCGCCAAACTTATTGCGGCACCGCGTGCTCTTAAGCTTGGCGTTGCCCAGTGGGGCTTGTGGTATGTGCCTTGGTGGCTCCTTCGCGCTGGCGAGCTGGAACGCCGTTGCTACGGGGTAGTGGCCACCCCCTTCGCGGCGTGAGCCGAATTCGCGATCCACCCAACACGCCCGATAAGTACTGCGAAACAGAGCATCGATAATGATGCTGCCCTGGCGAGGCAGGGCCTTGGCGATCGAGCAGCGCGCGCGCCCCGTCGCGTGGGAACTAAAAAAGAAAGGCGCGCGCGATGGTCGCCCGAAAGCTTGCGCCGCGCGGAACGCGGGCCATCATCCACCTCTGGCGCACAGCAGATCGGACGATTGTCGCCCACACCTGGTGCAATGGTTTTGCCTCCAATCACCTCGGTAAGATCTATATCCGCATTGGCGTCGCTGAAGATGATGCTGCAGCAGCATTTGATGGCGTGTTCCTCGATGCCTGCCCGCCACGCCCTAAACGCAATATTTCCGCGTCGCTTGCGGGGCGCGCGAAATGCATGGATAGACTTGCCCATGCCAAGGGTGCGCAAACACGCCGCGAATGCGCGAGCATCAGAGCGCGCCCGCGAAGAGCCACGGTCACTTCGCGGGCCGCAATCGCGAGCACCTCCGCCCCCAACGGCGGCGCCGTCTGCTCTGGAGTCAGGGGGGCGACGGCCGCGCCGCCCCGCCCTCCTGGCCTCCTTGGTGCTGCTTCTCCTCGTCACCCTCGGAGACAAGTAGTAACTGCCCATCGTCCTCTGCGCCCCATTATCCTTCAGCAATGGGATAACCACCGCGGGTGCCATGATTCCTTGCACCGCTCTCGTCGCCAAGCGGCTTCGTCTCGGATTATTTGAGGGCGCGGCCACGCTTGCGAGCTAACTGCATGCACCGAGCGCTGCGTTCGGCATCCTCCTCGACTCCCGATGTTCCACCGGTCTCCGCCACTGCAAGGCCCTCCTCGACAAACTCCGAGCCATTCATCCTTCTCGGCCTCTACCAATCCACGCGCCTCTTCCCCTGTCTCTGCGCGCTCTGACGCGGGTGGAGAGATTGCGCCTCTGCGCTGCTACGCGAGCTGCTCCCAATGCACCTGCCCCTTACTGATATGGCACTGCTCCTCCTCCCTAGCTTTTCACTCCGCTTCCGGCTCCTGGTCGCGCATCTGCACTGCTGTGAAAACGTCGCGCGTCGTGACGTCGTCCGCGCTGCCCATGGCCCATGGTGGCGGGCCGCTGCTGCACCTAGGGCGTGCCCGAGTCTGCCAGCTGACCCCCGAAGCATTTCGATCGCGGCTTCGGCTCGCCCCGAGAAGAGCGCGACCCGCTTGCCGACGCCGACGCAAGCCTGGCGACCACTGGAACAACTTCAAGCCCAAGGTAGCCCCCGACGTCTTGAACGGCGCGGCCCATCGCTCTACTACGCAGCTGAGGTCTCCGCCCCTTGGACTGGCGCGCCCGGGGCCCTTGCAGGCGGTGCGCGAGCAGCAGCGAAGGCATCCTCCGCGCGCAATTGCCGCGGCCACATCTCAAACTCCAACTTGCCCCTCTCCGCCCCCACCTCGCCCAGCATCTCGGCGACCCCCTCATTCTCCAACGCGCCGTCGACTGCCGCGGCGCCAGAGGAAGAGATGCCGGTGTGCAAGATGTCGTTCGCTCGCAAAAAATCTGTCGGATTCCATGCTGTCAGTCTCCTCCTGCCCCCTTCTCCTGGCAGGCTTCCCCTCGGATGTGGCCCGCTCTCTGGCCCGGGCACCTCTCGCGGGCGTCGCCGACGCGCCCGGCGAAGTGGGCCCGAAGCTGGCGGGCGCTGCCTGCGCTGAGGCTCGCATCTGACGGAAGATGGGCCATGGCCTCCGCGAGACGGGCGGCCCCTTCGACGCGCGTGCGATTGCGAGCTTCGGCCTGGCATGCTTCTTCAACCATTCTCGCGCACTCCTCCTCCACTCCGGCGAGCCGTTCTGCGGGCCCCATCCACGTGCGCCGAAAGTCCCGATCGCGCAGTTGCTTCTGGCCCCCCAAGAAATTCAACATGGCCCTGCGAGCCTTCCCGATCTGAACGAACTCGTTCTCCTGGTGCTTGACCGCATCTTCTGCATTTTCCGCGCAGGACAACTCGCCGCGCTGCGTCCTCCTTCGCGCCCCCGCGCTCGCGCGTTCTCCCCCCGCCGCCCCCTCGCCCCCTGGGCCTCGCGCCGAGCTGGGGCCGCGTGCTTCTGAATATCTTTGTTGGCCGCATGCGCGCGCTGTGCTGCCGTGCCCCTGCCGCGCGCAGCTTGAATATCCATCTCGCGCCGTTGTCGCTGGATCCCCGAGTTGAAGCGATGTCAGTGCGCCGATGCTGCCGCTTCCTGTGACTGAATCCACTGCTCCTGCTCCAAATGTTGGTTCATCCCCTCAACTTCCGACCTCGTCACTGGCGCTGCCCCCTCGACGCGGACTGAGGCAGGGCAGCTCTGAATAGATACTGCCGGGGCGGGGGCCCCGCGCTGCGGGGGGGCCCGGGGGGCGCTCGCCGTCGAACCTGCGATCGCAACGCTTGGGGGGGGGCGCGGGAGCATTAGGGGCTCCGCCCGCAAATTTCAACCCGCGAGCTGCCAGTGCGCGACGCACCCCTGCCTCACGTAGCTGCCCCCCGCAATCATCCGACGCCGGTCGAAGGACTCCTCGCGGGCGGTGCCGGGGGCGCTGAAATTATGGAGGGCGACGCTCGAACTGGCACCCCGGCAGCATCCTGGTTTTTGTCACGCCTGCCAAACTGGCCGACCCCATTCCTCGCGCCCGCCACTTCCGTCATGGATGCCGAGGAGTGCTTTCGACTATGTTTCCAAACCGCTATCGGGGTGTAATGGCTGCTGTTGCCCGGTGCCATTGCTGACCTGGGCGACCCTGCCCCCGCCGCGCCCCCCGTTCTCGACTTCAACGGGATTGCTGGAAGAGGCGGTGGCGGAGGCGGAGGTGGTGGAGGCGGTGGGTCACCTACTGGGTCCGCCTCTGCAGCTGGAGCTGAGTGCGCCGGCGCCTCCCGCCTGTCATGTCCGACACCCCGCATGCTTGGGCGCGATCGATCGTCGCCCTCTCTCGCTTCTCTCGAGAAATATCTTCAATCAGTGACTGCCTGGCCCCCCAGCATCGCATCAATTCCAATGGCTCCACCAGCTTCATCAGCGGTTCCATCTTGGCATTTGCCTCATGCTGTCCATCGCCCGCCTCCTTTTCCCTAGCTGAAGGTGGTGACCTTGAGATTCGCAATTTTCAATTTCCTTCTGCTGCGCGCGCGGCGTGGTCTCCTTGCCCTTCGCCGCGATCTCCGCCAGCGCATTCAACCTGGAATGGAGCTCTTCTCTAAGGCGAGAAGTCGCGCCTGCTCTCTTCGGTGAGGGCCGCCCACTGCTGTTTCTGATGGTGCAGTCCGCACTGCGCATCATGCACTCCAGGATGCACAGCTTGATGCGCCTTCAATTTGGCATTGTCCTTGGACCTCTGGCTCTCGTCGCGCGTCTTTCGACAGCGCTGCCGATGCGTAAGCCCACGCTTCCTGTCGCAGCAGCGAGCGCCATCGCTGCTGTTGTATCCGCTGCCCGCCATGCACTTCCACCCAGAAGAAATGCACTGCGATGACAAGTTGCACCTCTCACGCGTCCTTTCTGCACCACGCTGCAGGGCGACGCTTGAATATGCTCCGGGACGCCAGCACCCTGAGCAGAGCACGAGCAGCAGCACGACGCCGTCGCGCACGTCGATGCCAAGCTGGCCCTGGCCGCTTGGCCGTCGGCGCCTGCCTGTCGCGGGCGCCCGCCAGGAGGGGCCGCCTCCGTTGCGGGGCGCGCGGCGGGGCCCTTCCCCCCCGCGCGGCCCCCATGGCGCCGGCGCCGCGCCGCCGCCGCCCGCGGCGGGTCCCCGCGCGGGCCCCGCCCCGAGCGGGCAACGGCAAACCCTCCCTCCTCTTCCTCCTCCTCCTCCTCCTCCTCCACCTCCTACCCGTGCTCCTCCCTCCTCCCTCCTCCCCCTCCCCCCCCTGCCCCCCGCCCCCCCCCCCATCGTCCCCCTCGTCCTGCCCCTCCTCCTCTTCATTTTACTAATAACATTGTCCCTCTCATTATTCAAAAACCTCTTCTTTATTCTTCGCGGGATTAATGTTATCATGAATATGATTCGTATCCGTCGTCTTTCTATTATTATTGTTGAAACTTTTCTTCATGAGCGCCATTGCGCGCCCCCCCCCCCCCCTGGGAGCCGCGATCCTTTCTGATCCCAGAGGGCTGCGGTCCTGCGCCCTCACAACATCCCTAAACTATCCTCATAACTCTGGCACGCCTCCTCGCCGCGTCTAAGCGGAGCGATGCGCGGCGCCCCCCGCGGAGCCTCCCGCTGGGAGCGGCCGCTCAGGGGTCGTTGTGCACCACCAGGTGCTGTCGCTCGCAGCCGATGTCGTAGTCGCCGACCCGACCAGCTCGTCCGCGGTCGGCCTCGGGCCCTGGTTGGCCCTGGAGGGCCTCGCCGCCATGCTCGCCAGCCCGTTGGCAAGGTTCGCCTTCAGGCCAGTCGCGCTGAGGCCACGCGCCTGCAGCGCCGCCCTCAGGTCGTCCACCCTGCAGCGCATCAGCTCGTCTCTGGCGGCCATCTGCTCGCCGCAAAGTGGAACGCCGCGGGGCTCCTCACACTGGCACTCCACGATCCTCGACGCGACCTGTCGTTGCAGCGAAGTCCTTCCTTGGTCGGCGCGGCGCCTTCCGCTGCCGATCCCTTGTCCGCGCTCGCTGAGGCTGGAGCCGGTGCTTCCCGCTCTCGTCCGCACTGAACGCTCGCGCCATTTGTGGCTGGAGGCGGTGCTTCCCGCTTCCGTCCGCCCTGGGCGCTGTCGTCTCGCCCGTTGCCGGTGCCCTCCATCACCTCGCCGCCCGCAGCGTCTTGCCGGCGCCCCCTCGAGCGCCTCTTGGCGAGGTAGCACACCGCTACCGTGGTTCCTAGGATGTGCAACAGCATGAGCAGGAACAGCGGCATGACGATGCCAATCGCGCTGCCGACATACTGGCCTTCTCCCGTGGCTGCGGTGGCCCCCGCTACGCCACGCACGCGCACTGCTGCTAAGACTGCCTTCAGCATAGCTGCCGTGGAGTCGCCCGCATGGCCAGCCGCGCGCCCTCGTCGCTAGCCCCGTGAGCTTCAGCAAGACCTCGATCCTCGAGCCGTCCAGGTACTTTGTACCGATGTCCGCTCTGTTCACCGCCGCAACTTGATCACCGTCAGATCCTTCGTCCGCACACACTCCTGCATCCACAGGTCCTGGATACGGAGGTGCCGCACTCGGCCTGACCCCCCTCGGTGGGCCATTCCCTTCGCGGCCGAGCTGTCCGCGCCAGCAACTCCCTGCGCGTGGATCCCGCACAGTGCGAGGATCTATTGCAACAGGATAGCGGAGGCACCCGCCCTGTCGAGAGCCAGGAGAGGAGCTCTGCCGCCCCGCTTGACGTCGCTACGTAGCCCTGCGCCGACGTCGTCACATCCAGGCACTGGTCGCGGAACATCATCACCGTGCACTGCGTGGACTTCGCGTCGTCCGCTCCTGCCCAGTAGCTGTCACCCTCGACGTCCGCCGTGACTGGGAGAGCCTGCCACGGGCAGTGACATTCCGTCACTGGGCACCCCACCAGATCCCGTGCAGCACGCTTGAGCCAAACCTAAACAAGTGGCGTGGGCTTCGACGCTTCCGCCATGATCATCTTCGCTGCGTGCTGCACCTGCGGCACGTCCTGGGACAGGTAGGCCAGCACTCCGCCTGCCTCGGGAACCAATTTCTTGAGCCGCTCGTCCACGACCGCCTCCTTGGGCACGGAGCCCCCCGTGGCCTTCGAGCCTGGGCTCGTTTGAGGCTTCGTCGTGTCAGCTGGCAGGTCCAAGAGCTCGAGCAGGTTGTCCACGTGCGAGTCATCAGCTCTCCACACAAACCGAAGAAACGGAGCCTCCCGCCACTCGATGCGTCGCTTGGGCAGCCTGCTGTGGCTACCGCCGGTGGCGCCCGGCCCCACTCGACCCAGCTTCTTGATCTCGAGGTGCTCCTCCAGCAGCGCGTCGAGCACGTCCAGCTTTGCCAGGATCCGCTCGGCCACGAAGTCGTCGCCGTGCACGCCCAGCGCGACGTCCAACGTCTCGTCTTAGAAGGCACCAGGGCACGGGGTGATCCGAGCCCATGGGGGCTGACTCTTCTTGAATACGGCGCCGACGTACGCCTGCCAAAATCTCGACGCAGGTCCTGTACCGTAGAGCGCCTTGCGGAGCTGCCAAACCCGCCCAGGTCGTCGCAGCCCAGGCGGAGGCATCGCGCGCAACCGCTCGTCCATGTCTGTGTGGAAGAACGCCACGATGGCATGGCACAGCGCCGCTTGCCTCTGCCCCGACGGGGTCTTCGAGGCAGCCAGGGGCGCCGCCGAGCGCAAGTAGAAATGGCGCGGCGCCCGTGCCGCCGCGTCGTCGCGCACAAGAAGGTTGAAGTCCATGGCCACGAGTCTCGACAGTGCGAATGGCGCCCCGTCTGGCCTGCATCGGAGTCCGTCGAGCCACATGCTCCGCATGCGCCTTCCTGCGCTCGAGTCATCGGACGCGTCCTCGTAGACGCCGAACGCGGCCATCTGGTTGACCTCCTGCTGGCGCCCCTGCACCGCGAGCTCCCTCGGCAGCACCTCGCCCGAGCGGCTGTCGTACACCGCCGCCTCTGGCGCGAAGTCGTGCGCCCATGCTGTCGGAGCCTCCCGATCACGCACGGATGCCGCGAACGGCTGCAGCCGCTCGCAGTCCTCGCCGTCGAGTCCCAAGCAGGCAGGCTCACTAACGTCCACGGGCGCCACGAGATTGGCCACCCTGGGCGCCTTCGACCGCGGCTTGCTGCCCGCGGGAGCTGCTGGTCGGCTCCTCGAGTCCACGCCCATCCCCGCGGAGTCGCCCGCTGAGCCGTCCTCCGCAGGCGGTGGCTAGGATGAACTCGCCGTTGTTGCTGCGCCACATGCTGCTGCCGCTGCCATCGCGGCTGCGGGGTCGACCGCTGCCACATCCACCTCGATCTCTGGGGCTGCGACGGCGTCGCCCGGCAACGGGTGAACGGCTGCCTGCCGATTCGCCTCGTCCAAGCTCCCCCTCCATGCGCCCCCTGCGCTCGCGGGGGCGCGCCGCCTCGCCTCCCCAGCACCTTGGACAATTCATGGTGGGCCCGCAGGTCTGCGCCACCCTCTCCGTCACGTAGGTGGCCCGTCCGAGCCTCGGCTCGGATACGGGTGCTGGCGCAGCGTCCAGAGGTCCTGGATGTGGGCGCACTGGCTCTTCCGCCACTGGAGCCGCTGCTGCTGCTGCCGCTGCCGCTGGGTGCGCCCCCTCGGCCTGGCGCTGCTGTGCTTGCGCCCGGCGCGCCCTAGCCACGTTGTCTCCGTGGCGGGGCTCGGCGCCGCCCTGGGGCTGCCCTGCAGCGGTGTCTGCGCGCTCAGGCTTGGACTGGAGGTCCCAAGGCAGGCCCGCGAAGCTACTCAGCGCGTCTGCGTTGAACCTCCGCCCCCTCGGCTGCTTCCCGATCGCGCGACGGCGGCTAGCCCGCCGCGACCCGCCGACCGGGTGCTCGTCGCTCTTCTCGGTCTTGCCCAGCCAGACACCTAAGCGCCACTGGGTCTCTGCCTTCTGCGTGATGTCGCCTGGCACGCGGGCCCAAGCAACTTCTCCGAGCGCGGCCGCCTCCCCGCAATGCGGCATGCCCCGATTGACGTGGCCAGCCGTCTTGCCCGCGTCCTGTCCGACAGCAAACCGTGTGAGGAGCCACCCAGCGCGCCTGATCACCCCCATGGCATCACCCCGTGGAACATGGGGATGCGCGCGCCCATGCCCGACTCGATCTGGAGCTTGATCACGCGCACCTGCTGGGCCACCCAGTCGCCCATGGCCTCAATGAAACCCGTCGGCGAGTGGCTCCTGGCAAGCGCTGCCGCGAGCTGGCACTTGAAGCCATTCAGCTTTCGCCCCTCGGAGATCTGCTCGGGGCTCTTGGTCGGTGCGCAGGATGCACTCCGCGATGCCCCGGGCGTCGATGGCCGCGCTCGCTACAATGGAAACGAAGGGATGCATGGCCTTAGGCCCCAAGACCGCGCGCACCGCAGTAGACTGGCGGCGCGCCACCACCAGCACCTTGAGCTGCACCTCCACGCCGTAGCTAGCGACTGGGCCACCAGCTGCGGCATCAGGACGGCCTGGTCGATCTGCTGATCCGCCGGCGCCAACCGCGCCATGCTGTCGGCTGCGTCCACAGCGCCGAGCTGCAAGTAGTCCATCTGCACCTCGTCGACGCTGCCAGGCCCGCCGCCCTGTCAGCGCGGATCGTCTGCCGCATTGGCTGGCGCGCACTTGTCGCGCCAGCCTCGCGGTGGCAAGTGGGTGAGCTCGTACTTGTCGACCTTCTCCTGGCTGGGGAGCGGCGGCGCCCGCTTCGCCCTGGCTGGCACCTCGTCGGGGTCCGCCCCTGCCAGCGGCGCCTCCTCGCGTTGAGGCTGATCGGCTGCCGCGGGGGCTGCTGCCGCGGGCGCTTCGGCCCCGATTGGGTTGAGCCGCAGCGCCTCGGACGTCGTCGCGGTGGCCCCCGCGACGCGCCCTCGCATCCAGAACAGGCTGTCCTGTCGCACCGGGGGCGCATTGACGACGCCCCCGGTAGGCTGAGCGCCGCGGGCACGATGTACGAGCCCGTCGGGGAGAAGAGCACAGAGTGGCCGCTGTCGCACTCCAAAGCGACCGCCATGATAGGGCGCGAGACGTCGGCGACCTGGCAGTCGACGCCCGCTCCGTGCCGGTCCAGCAGGTCGCACTGCACGATATTCTCGCCGCGGTGCTTCGCGCGCCTGTCGTCCGCGGCGCGGCTGTCGTAGAGCTGGGCAGGCTCACGCATCGCCGCGCTCGGGGCGTGGCCGCGTGGGCACGTCGCTCTGGAGGCCCCCGAGTTCACCACGACGCACTCCTCGCAGCTCTCGTTGTCGCCCCCTGGGCCGCCAACCCGTGGAGCTCGCAGCATCGAGATCCGATTCGCGGGATCCGCTGCCTGGGCCGCCAGGCGCGGCGCCCACTGGATGGCGGACGCGGTGTCTCCCGCGGCCCCGCCGCCGCTTGAGCTGGCGCCGCCGCCACTCGGAGCGGTCGCTGAGCTCGCCCGCGACAGCTGCACGGCGTCGGCACGCGCTTGGGCGACGCTGCTCGGCGCCGCGGACGGCGCGCTCGACGCTGCTAGGCCCGTCGCAGGCGTGAGCAGCTGAACCAAATTCAACGCGTCCTTCCGCTCGATCGTCTTGCTGGCCGCGCTATTCGCTCTCGTAGTCTCGTCGGGGCAGTCTCTCATCAGGTGCCCCTTATGACGGCACCTCCTCCACGTTCGTGTCTCGACGCGCTGGCCATCATTGCCATCTCTGCCCTTGCCGCCCTTATGCGCGTGGCGCTGAGTTCGGGGGTCCCTGTTTCCGTCGTAGAGCTTCCCGTATCCCTTCTTCCCGCCGTCTTGTCCTTTGCTTTTCCCCTTCCCCTTGCCCTTGCCCTTCTTGATGGCGTTTGCGACCGTCGTCACCTCGGTTGGCGCCACCCCTCCTGCCGCCAACGTCGCCGTCAGGGATCCGATGTCCATCGGTGCTGGCCCGCCGTCGTCCGCCGCGGCGGCCCCCGCCGCGGCGCCACTTGCCGCGCCCCTGCGCGTCTTCCCGTTCGCCAGGCACGTCTTCGCGCGCTTCGCGATTCCGTCGTAGTCCCCGGCGCGGTCGGCGTCGACGATCAGCCGCTGCTGAAGGTCCCTGTTCTGGACCCCCGCTATGAAGATCGCTGCCTTGATGTCGCTGGGCACCGCGCTGCCGCGCCGCTCGCGCGCCTGGGCCGCCGCGTCGAACTCGTTCATGTCGGTCTCGATCGTCGCTGCTTCGAACGTCCGCCCCATCAGCTTCCTCATCCGACCCAGAGCTGACGCTGTCTGGTCGGGCTCGAACTCCTTCGCGAGCTTGCGCCACACCAGCAGTCCTTCGCCCTTCGGGATCGGCCGCTGCGCAGCACGAGCATGCGGTGCAGCTGCCGAGACGCGCCGACGAGCGCTGGATTCGCCAGGTCCAACGCGTCGTTGGTGACGTCCTCTTCCGCCTTTTGCCCTGCCGTGATCATCTCCTGGCACAGCTCGTCGTCGAGCGTCGCGATGTACGCCGGCAGCTCGAACGACCGCGCGGGCCACGCTGCCTCGCTGCCCTCGAACTGAGCTGGCTTCGTCAGCAGCTTCGCGTCGATGATGCCCCACTTCCGACGACCCTCGCTCCTCGCTGGCACCGGGGTCGCCGCCGCGGTGCTCCCCGCGGCGGTCAGCTGCTGGAGCACATGCTGCAGCTGCTGAAGTGAGCGTTCTGCTGTCTGGCTGTCGTCTCCGTTCGCGCCTCCAGCTCCCCGGCTCGCTTCTCGGCAGCTTCCGATCGAGCCGTCGCCGTCCGCAGTGCGCCCATCACCTGCTGGGCAGTCGGCTGCGGCTGCGGCAAGGCTCCCGCTGCAGCTGCGCACGCGGCTGCGGGGTCGCCGCCGCCTGCTGCGGCGCTGCTGCCTGCAGCTCCTCCTCCATCTCTGAACCTCCACGCTACCAAGGCCGCGTAGACTTCGCTCTCGTGGGGCATGAAGGAGTGACCGTCCTCGCCCAGAACGTCGAGCGGCCAGGCGCGGCCCAGGTCCCTGTTGAAGACGACGTCCCCGAACGCGCGACGCGCGAACGTTGGCAGGCCGATCTCGTGCCCGACGATCTTCTCGACGAGGCTCAGCGTCGACTCCAGCAGCCTGCAGACGTCTCCGCGCCGCTGCCGTCGCCAGGCGGCGTCCTCCGACCGCCGCCGCCCTCGCTGACTCTTGCGCCCCGTCGCTGTGGCGCCCGCCGAAGTCGCACCTCGGCCCGCAAGGGATCTGGGGACTGCCCTCCGCGGCCCGCGGTGCTCCCCGCTGGGCGCTGGGCCGCCCTCTGCAGCCCGCGGTGCTCCCCGCTGTGCTGCTGGGCTGGGCGGCTGCCCTTCGCAGCCCGCGATGCTCCCCGCTGGGCTGCCCAGGTCACACCTCCGACGCAGACCCCGTGGATCCTCAGGCCACGGGCTCCGCTACCACGCGCGACACCCCCCTCGGAGCCGGCATCCTTTTTGATCAAAGAGGGCTGCGGTCCTGCGCCCTCGCAACATCCCTAAAGTATCTTCATAGCTTTGACATCCATGCTAGTATTAACATTGTAAATACGTTCTTGCTGGTGTATCAATATGATCATTAATGTTATACTTGTTACTCTTATCAGCATCGCCATTACTATCAGCATCGCCATTACTGTTATTACTGTTATTCTTATGTTTATCATTACCATTTGTATGTGTCCTCCGTCTCCTCCTCCTCCTCCTCCTCCTCCTTCTCCTCCTCCATTCCTTTTCCCTTATGGATAATTCCTCCCTGTCGCACCTCGAGGCCAGTCGGACGGGCGAGCCGGCCGTTTCGCCTGAGACTTCCTTACCATGTCTGAGCCTCAAGCTGCAAAGCTGGCAACAACTTCACACATGGAGGGCGGCTCGCATCCAAAATGTGTCTCTCGCTTTCGCGCCGCGCACATTCGCTTCACAACTTTGCAAAACACATAGTTACGGATTGAGAAACGGTAATTTTCAAACTGTGGCTCTCACCTTAGCGCCGCGCACATTCGTCGTAAACGTGCGCAACGGCGTGTCGGATGGAGGGCGGACCGTTTTCAACATGTGGCTCTCGCCTGAGCACCGCGCACATTCGCTTTAGAACGTTGCAGAAGTTTCACGCATTTAGGGCGGGCCGTTTTCATTATGTGGCTCGCCTGAGCGCCGAGCACATTCGGTCCAAGCGTTTGCAAGGAGGTTCACGGATGGAGGGCGGGTCGTTTTCAAAATGTGGTTCCCGCCTTAGCGCCACGCACACTGTTTCTTCGTTGTAAAAAGCCTAGCAAGAGTTTCACGTATTGAAGGTTCCTTCTCAACATGCGGTTCC
>CAUYUJ010014611.1:255000-292500 GCA_963575745.1 Prorocentrum cordatum
GCGGGCAGCCTGGCTCTGGCCGCTGCACAGCCCGCGAACTCGTCGGCGAGCAGGTTGCCTATGACGAGGTACCTGTTCACCTTCTGGGCGGCGACGTCCTGGGCCGTGCTGTGGGACGGCGTCCAGAGCACCGTCACCTCAGCGTGGCGGCGTGAGCTCATCAGGTCCCCGATGAGCTTCCATAGGTCGGCGTCCTCACCTGCTGGGTTCGTGTAGGCTTGGGAGTACCAGCCCGCCGCCACATATTCACAGTCCGTCGCGTAGGTGAGGAACCTGGTGGCGCACCAGAGGGCGAGGTACAGGGAGTAGAGCTTTCCCCTCGCCACCACTTGGCGTGGGCCACCCAGCTGACCGAAGACTGCACCGTGTAGGTTGATCTCGGGCAGTAGGCTGGCAACGCATACTATGGCGACTCCAATCCTCATGAAATCGCTGATGCTCGCATCTGGTCCTCCGCTGGCGTCCCCGAAGATCTCGACTGGTGGCTCTGCACTCCCCGCCCCAAAGATCCCTTCGGACAGCTCGTTGATGCCCGTGAACTCAAGGACCGTGTCCTTCGGTGGGGGCGGGGTCTGGGTCCACTGGGTCGGTAGCAACCCACGTAGCCAGAAACACTCGGTGGCGTCCGTCTGGGCCATCGCAGCTGAAACCAAAGACTCTGAGCGATCATATGGCGCGGCCTGCACGTTCTTGCTGCACTGCCAGAATCTGTGCTTGGCCGTCTCTGGTGCCTCTCGGCAGCGGTCACACGTGTTGCTGCCCTTATAGCCCCTCAATTCATCATATCGCCTCTGTCGTGTCCAGAATCCACCTGTGGCAATATTGATCAGCAACTCAGTGAGACGCACACCGTGTGGGAGCTGCCCAACTTGTTTGATCAACAACCGAAATTACCGATTGTCAACTCCCTGCTCGACTCCACCTCCGCAGTAGTGCTTGGCAGCCGCGGTCCATACCACCTGGGCCGCCGACTGACGTACATCCTTCAACAGCTCACGGTGTGTGTCGAGAAACTTATTGCCCGTGTATATGGCATCTGGAAATTGCCATTCCTCCGACCCCGTGGGCGTAGTGTACGACCACGTGTCCACATCCTCAGGGTTCCACTTGATGCGGAGGAGGGTGAGGATCACTGCAGACACTGGGCCACGAACTGCACGCACCTGGTGTTGAGGGTCCAGCTGGGATAGGTGGTCTCGGACATGATGCCATACTTGTCGTACTCGCTGGCGCAGACCTGGTTGCTGCTGCCAGACGCTGAGCCACATGTCCACGGTCTTGGCTGGCATCGCCACGGCAGGGTCCCCTCCTGGCGCTCTCAGGTCCAGGAGGGTAGTGAGGCATCGGCCTCTCGTGGCAGCAGCACAGATCTGACCGAGACGGCGGCGATGGGTTGTCAGCTGGTGGCCGAACATCCCGTGCACCTCGAAGCCGTAGGAGCCCGCAGGTTGGCAGCCATTGCGCTCCAGCCGCGTCGTAATCCCATACCGTCGAGTAGCTCGGCTGAATCTCCTCACCTTCTCGTTCATCGCTCCGTGCTTGATCTGTCTCTGCATCCTGGTGGCACGTCCCTGCTTGCCGCAGCTGAAGTCCACCCCCAGGTACGGCGCCTGCGCCATGGCCCTGACTGGGAAACCCGAGCCTGGCGGCCCTGGCTACAGCGCGGGCGTCGTCGGGATTCGTGCACATGATCACTGACTTCTTGGCCAACTTGAGGCCTGCCTTGGCTAGCTCCTGGCCCGCCTTCACAACTCCGCGTATAAGGTTAGCCCTGACTGCCTGGCGTGAGCCCGTGATCTTCTGGCATATATCGTCTATCCAAACTCGATGGTTCATCCTGGGTGTCGCCGTAACCACCACCTGCATCACGAAATGGGTGAGTATCTTGGCGAATCTGGTTCCCCCTCGCAGCCCCTGGATGACTGACTGGCAGGGCTCGAAGGGGGTGCACACAGCTCCTTCCTGTGACAACGTCCGCATCGTGATGCACTGGAGGAGCTCCAAATATAAGATGACTGGTGGAAAGTGAAGCCTCAAGGCCGCCCTCACCAGGGGCAGCCAAGGTATTGAGTCGTAAAATTCTTGAATGTCAAGCAATCCCTGCCCAAACTCCATTCGCATCCAGTGCGCAACTTCCTCGTCAATGGCATGAAGATATGCTTCGCGCAAACAACTATTCCCAGCAACTGCGGCATCCCATGCCTGTTCTTGATCTTTGCTCCATTGCTTCACTATAGGTTCTCTGACGTGGGACCAAAGACGGCCTGTCATTGATATCATACCTATGCCTCTGTCTCCCTGGGATTTCTTGGGAGTCAAGAAGGTCACAATGAGCTGAGTCTGGGCTGGCCAGGCGAGCAGGGCTTCTGCGTTCTTCAGCATATCCGTGAATTCCTCGATGGCCTCGCGAGGGAGGCGTTGGAAGTCGACTGGGCTCAGGACGTCCACCCCCAGCCCTGCCTTAGCCTTCATGGCCTTGGCGCTGGCGTAGACCAGGTCTGGGGTAAGCTCAGGAAGATCCTCACCCTGGGCCGCCTCTCGAATGAGACGAAACACTTCCGTAATCTCGCTGACGTCGGGGGGCCGTGGGGCCCACATCCGCTTGAAGGTCACCGCCTTGTGCTCCATGATGTCGGCTGGGTGTACGAGGGTGCGATCCCCCACCTCCAGCTCGCTCGGCGGTAGTGGGTTCGCCTTCAGTGACTTGTGGAGGATGCCCACGGCCTCTGGTCGCATCACAAAGGTCTTAAAGTTGGAGATCGACTCGTGGACTGCCGCGCGCTGAGCCCTGCTGGCCACCCGCTTCGCTGCCAAGACATAGTTCTCCAGCACTGGGGTCGACAGCCGACTCGGGTCGCCGAGGACTGCCAACCACTGGTCCCACGGGGCCTCACGGCCCGCGTTCAGAAGGCTATGCACCCCTTCAGGCCTGGACTGCCGTAGGAGGGTACTGGCCTTGCCGTGCTCCTGCTGCTGGCGCTGGCCGTTGTCCCTGTTCTGATGCCTGAGGACTCCGGCGAGCACCGTGTGGACGCGAGTCCACCACTGGCTACGTTGATCATGAAGGGCGAGCTCCCGCACGTGAGCCGTAAACCTCATGGGCTTCTCGTGGATCCTGGGCCCCACGGCGCGCGTGGGCCCAGGAGGGGGCCTGACATGATGGTGAGTATGGAAAGCCTGCTCGACCGCCGTAACCCAAGTCGCGCACTGCCCCGTGAGGAGCTTTCCGCGAGCAGGTTCGAGCGAAAAGGCTACGGAGGAGGAAAGGAAAGGGGAGAGACTCGCCACGGCATCCGCTCCCGACCGAAAGCCCACCTGCAGTCGAGCCTCGGCCCACGTGGACGCAGGAATTTCGAGGGTCGGGCACATCTTCGACCACGGGGCACGAAGGGCCAACCTGCTGGGGGGGGTCGGGGCGATGCAACTGAGCACTACTATTACCAACTTGGCTGCTAACTACGGGGTTACTTGAAACCGCCGAGGGGGGAAGGGGTTGGGCCTCGCATACCGACGAATTGACACTGACACTCACATTGACTGTATCGGGCTTTTTGTCCCCGACGGCCGATGCGCCGACCGCGCCCGATCCATCAGACGACAGCTCGCCACCTAGGTGTGAGTCAGAACAAAAATTAAATTCGTGGGCCCAGGGGTCCTCCTCATCCTCTGGGAAAGCAAAAAAATCGTAGTCCAGATCAGGGTCCTGATCGGCCTCCTCGATCACCTGGGGACGTGCAGTCCCTATTTGCGCAGGTGGCTCCAAAACATCCCCGAAGGCCTCCTGGAACCACTCGACCCTCTTGGCGTGAGCCTCCTGGCGTCTAACAGCCGCAGCGGACCTGGCCTGGCTGGACTTAGATCCAGGAGTGGGCTCACACCGAGGCCTCGGGAGTTGGGGCAACTTCGGGGGCAGAGAAATCTCACGCGTCCTAAGGGTCTGGCCTGAAGCTCGCAGGCTCAAGGCTAGCCCGAGATGAGGCTTCCACGGGACACTTCTGACTACTTCCAGACTCTGGATGAATGAGGACGCAGCAGCGCTCATATAAACAAAGTCGATCATTGTGTCAGGTCCTTTTTTCTGGGCACAAGTGCCCTCAACTCCCGCTGGTACTCGCACATGGCCTCCCGTCACTCTGTGGAAGGCCGTGCGCATGAGCTCGTCTGGCGTCATGTTGAAGTCGCCGATGATCAGCCACGGGACTCGGAGTGAGCGGAGTAGCCCTCCGAGTCGGTTGAATCTCTCGATGTTCCTGCCCGTCATCTTGATGGACGGCAGCGCGTACAGGGCGACCACCACGATCGCGTAGCTGTGCTGCTGCAGTATCACTGGGCAGAATCCGTCGTACGCCGACTGCATCGGCGCCTTGAGGTACTTGGCAGCCGCTCTCGCCTCGGGCAGCTGCTGGATCTGTAAGTGTCTGCGGGACAAAACCATCTCACCTCCCTCGTTCGAGTGCGCCTCCTTGGCCTTGGACACTACCTTTGAGGTGCGGCGAGCCGAATTCATGATCATGCTGAGGTTGAGAGCTCGGCTTGCCTTTGTCCACTTCTTGACGTCCGACTCGCGATGGATGTGAGTCTCAGTCATGACCCAGTGGTCGTAGGCTCCCACATGCTCCTGCACGTACTTCCATACCTTGTCCGTTAGGCATGTGACGTTCGAATAGAATAGCCTAGTGCATTCCCCCTCGTCGCTGCCCGCCCCCCCGGTCTTGTGGGTCCGAGGGGCCCCCGTTCGACACCGTCAAGCTGAGGGAGCTGCAGGCGCCCCAGCAGCGTCACCACTGGCGGTGCCCTTGCCCTTCGCCTTCGTCACCGTCTGCTGCGCTAGGAACTTGGCCGCAGACAGCCTCTCCGCCTCCGCCTTGACGGCGTCTGAAGGTTCAGCTGCCGCCGCCGCCCCGCCGCCGCCGCCTGTGGAGTTCCCTGCCGCCGATGCCGCCGCGGCAGGAGGCGCCCCCTGGCCCCCGCCGTCGTCCGCTGTGGCCGCCTCCTCAGGAGCGCCGTCAGCAGGTGCACGTCTCTTCTTCTTCGCCCGCTCCTCGATGGTGCGCCTATGCTGCTGCATGGCCTCCAACCACTTCTGGATCTCGGCCTCCGTGCCCGTGAGAGTCTCCTTGGCGCCCTGCAGTTGGCCTCGGAGCTCCTCAAGGGCCTTCTTCTCCGCGTCCGTGGCGTCCAGCGCCGCCAGGTTCGTGAAGAAGCTGTCGTCCCACTCGAGGGAGATGATCTTCTTCTCGCCATCGGAGCTGAGCTTGGCCTCGGTGACTCCCTCGGCCTTAGCCAATGCCGTGGCTGCAGCTCGCTTGGCCTCGGTGGTCTCGGCCAAGTGGATGGCCGCCGTCCTCTCCTTCGCCTCCGCAGCTGCCAGGTTGCTGCGGAGGCGAATGACGTTGCTGACCGCCTGGCTGTGGAGGTGTTCCGCGTTCCTCCACGCCCCGTCGGCCCTGCGCAGGGCCTCTGCGGGCGTGGTCTTGGCGGCCTCCCGCCCGCTCTCCTCCTTGGCGAGCTTGTCCAGCTGCGCCTGGAGGTCCACCTTGAGCGTGGGGTCGGTGGCTGCTGCGAGGGCCTGCTCCAGGAGGCTCTTCACGGACTTGCCCCCCTTGCCGCCCTTGCCGCCTCCGAGCCCGCTCCCTACGGGGCCCTTCAAGATGCCTGGGCGCCGTGGCTGCGGGCGCTCGCTCTCGCTGCCGCTGGTGGCGTCGTAGAAGCCGTCAGCGTCGCTGCCGCCGTACTCATCCACGAACTGCACCCGCCTCTGTCTCCTCTTCTTCTCGAACGGCTTGACCTCGTTGCCACATCCATTGCAGATGTTGTGGCGGCGGGCCAGAACCCCATTCCATTCACATGTCTGGCACTGCGTGCATCTGGTCCACAGCTGGTGCTGGTGGCCGCCCGCCATTGCTTCTGTCCCTGTGTTGGTCGGTGCCTCTTCTTGGCTGGCACGCAGAAAAGACACAGTCCCTCAAGCGAGGAGGAGGAGGAGGAGGAGGAGGAGGAGGAAGGAAGAGGAGGAGGAGGAGGAGGAGAAGGAGGAGGAGGAGGAGGAGGAGGAGGAGGAGGAGGTCCAGACCGCCACTGCGCTCGCCGATGCGCCCCACGGCGAAGCGCACGACCGCGGCGGCGCTGGCCAGAGCCGAAAGTCAGGAGGCACAGGCAGCCACGCCCAGGCCGACCTCTTCGACCCTAGCCACGGCCAGGCTGACCTCCTCGACCTCCTCTTTCTCCTCCCCTTCCGCCTCCTCCTCCTCTGCCTCCTCCTCCTCCTCCTCCTCCCCCTCCTCCTCCTCCTTCTCCTCCTCACGATCGAATGGGGCGAAAAGAACCTTCGACAACCAGGCGGTCATTGAGTGCACCCCGCAGGAGAGAAAGGCCCTCCAGGGCATCAAAAAGCAGCCGCTGGAGGTTCGGACAACCTTCGGCAGCAAATAGACAAACAAAAGGACAGGCGCAGATGTGCGCCCCGGGGGGCGGCCCTCTAAGAGCTCGGCAGGGGCGCCAGAGCGCCGAAACTCAGATGTCGTAGCGCATGGTTGCTTTACGATCTCGAATGTGAGCTATTGGCTCCACTGGTACAATCCTTCCCATGAGTTTCAGCATGCAACGTCGTAGGAAAAAAGGGTGCGCTTGCCTCGCATACGTTCGTGCGAACCCATCACCTCGGCCATAGTTTGTGTAATTTGTACGTCAATTCGAAAACCTCATCTGTCTTGCTCAGCTGGTATCCAGTCCCACTGCGAAATTTGTCGCATACGCTCCGCCAGAGACAATATCGACGCATGAACTCATAACGCTGCTCCACTTCGACCCTCGATAATTCCGTGCGGATTGGATTGGGGAAGTGTTGATTTGCATTCCACAATTTGGTTTGCATTCCGCAACTTGGTTCCCAAACGTAGCCAGCAACAGACGTACGTAACTTGTGTTGTCCTGCGCATCGATGAACGAATCGAATGTTGTCTGAATGCTCGAGATTCGACCGTCTCTTGTGGCCTCCGCTTCCTTGATCGTTTCATCTTCACTAGATACGCGACGCGCCTCTCAAGAAGGGGCGCCGTCTCGATCCATTTCACCACTGCTGGCATTATCACGAGCGCGCTTGGCATGACAAGTGTTTGCTCTACGATCTTTTCCACAAGCACAACCTTGGAGTTTCGACGACCTTCTCGACGTACATGTAGGTACCTCAACATACAAAGTTGCCCCTTGCATTGCTACCATAGGCTCCATTGGGACAGGGTGCTGACAATATTGATTGGCCTGCACCTCTGCACGCTAGCTTTTCGACAGCAAATAAGCGGAGACCCAGAAGTGGCTACACCGACGCACCATCAACAAGCGCTTCTCCAACTGGAGGCGAGCCAGTGACGGTACAGCCTGGGCTCAAGCTCAGCAGCCCGCAGAACAGCCTAGGGAAGCGATCGGCGCAGAAACTCCAGCAGGAGCGTCAAGCGCAGCAAGCTTCGAAGGCAATACCGAGCTGGAGGCCAAGGACGACACTGCCCGTGCGCAGGCTATCGCAGCCGAGGCCAAGCGCTCGTCGGACGCCAAGTGACAAGCCAAGGCGGAGGCCTCCAAGGAGCAGGGCAAAGGCACGGAGGTGAATAAACCTCAATGACAAACGAGCACGGGCGCCCATCGGACCCTGACGGAGGGGACGTCGGCAACAGATACCGAGTCTGGGGATGGACGAAGCGTGGAATTACATACGCACCGGCCAATCCAACATAGTTTGGCCACGAGGCACTCGTCGAGGCACAGGATCACAAGGAATCAGAAGTTCGAGTGGAATCCCGCCACCCATCTGGGAGAAGCCGGTCTAACGATGTCTTTCTTTCCTCTTCCAAGACCCCCTCTTCCCCTTCGAGGAAGGGCATTTCATTGCTCCCGATTAATATACACCGCCTCCCCCAGGCGACCGGCGACCAACCAGAAACATGAAGACACCCCCACACCATCCCTTTCAAAAAACAATGCAACACGCACTCTGCCTGCTGCGCGCAGGGCTACCACCCCTACGAAAAGAGAATACAAAATGCACCTCGCGGCTAAATCGGGATAGCGCGCGGCCACCCAGCGATCACTGTCAAGTGGTTTTTGAAAGGGACGGCGGGGGTGGTGGCGTATGGCCTGCTGTGCGCAGGCCGCAGGCCCACCAGACACAACGATGGGCATCGGTTTTCGACAAGGATGATGGGGGCCGACATGTTTCCCGATATGTGCTGTCACGTGCGCAGGCGCACCCGACACACTCTGCACGTGCCCCGAACGTGGCCCACCTGGCGCGGCTGGAGTATGCAGTACACCTGGCGCACGCGGAGCACGTGACGCATCTGGCGCACCAGGCGCGCCTAGCACGCTCGGGCCCCACGGGTGCCTGGCGCGCGTGGCGCGCCTGGCACGCGTGGCGCACTTCGCCACAGCGTCGCGCACATGGGGTCGGTTTTGGTTCCCAGTAGCTGTCCATCCAAAGACGACTGCTGAACATGCTCAGGCTTGGGTGTTACTCATGTGTTGGGAGGGCGGGTGGGAGTGAGCTAGACGACTTGCTACCTAGGGGGTGTATTGACCCCTCCCCCATACCCCCTCCCCTGAACCCGGACCGGGGTGGGTCGCGAGGTGTCACAGGGTCCCGTTTGGCCCAAGATGGCTCCAAGAGGGCCCCAGCGAGCCAACGATGGCCTCCAAGATCGCTCAAGATAGCCCAATATGGCTCAAGATAGCGAGCAGCATGCTTCCAAGAGGCCCCAAGGGGGGCACAAGACGGATCCAAGTGTTTTTGGAGACCCCTCGGGACCACCCCGAGAAGCCAATATCCTTGAAACACCTAAGGAACATCTACGAAGTTGGCCTTCTCGCACCTTCGCTTCCAAAAGCCTCAAGATTGCCCCAAGATAGCCCAAGAGAGCGCCAAGAGTGGCCCAAGAGGCCCCCAAGACGGCCCCAAGAGCGCCCAAGATCGCCCCAAGAGCGCCCCAAGGGGGCCCTCAGAGGCGATGTCGAGGGCTCCTAGGGGGGGGACCTAGATAAGGGACCCCCCCCTTTGATCGATTGCCTCCAAGGTGGCCCCAGGAAGCCCTCCGAAGCTGCCAGGAGAGCCCCGAGAGAGCCCAATAAGGCCCCAAGAGGGGCCCCAAAGGGGCCCCAAGAGGGCCCCAAGACGTCCCAAATGAGTCCCAGGGGGACGCCAAGACCCCCCAAAGAGCCCCAAGGTGCCCCAAAAGAGCACCAAGAGGACGCCAAGACCACCCCAAAAAGCCCCATAGCTCCAGGAAGGCCTCCGATGCTCCAAGATAGCCTCCAACATAACGCGACACGTTCCTCCCCATCCTCTCTTTGCCCGCTCTGTTTCACTATATGCGTCTATGCTTTCCATTTCCCGTCAGCTCATGTGGGAAGGGTTTCTGAACGGGTTGGCGGGGATTCTTTTTCGGTCGCGGCCACGAGCGAAGAGGCAGGCGGCGGGCAGGGTGTCCGGGCCAACGGGCAAGCCTAAGTAGCTACAAGAGGCGCACTAGCCGGCCGTCTGGCGGGGATTCTTTTTGATTGGCGGCTCACAACGACAAATCCAAGAAGCGGAACGAACTCGGCTGGGGCACAGGGCGAGATAATTAGCTGCAGAGGCGCATAGGCCACGGCAGCAGGTGCACGTGCCAGGGACAAAATTACCCTCATTAGGACGTTGGCGACCCGAAAACGGAACGCAAGCCCGAACTGGGGACGGAAGGAGCTGTCGCACAAGTGGCGCCAGGCTCCGACCGTACCGAACAGCGCGTATGGCCGGGGCACGCTGCGCTGAAGCGGCACGGAGTGGCCGGGGTGGCCGCACCGTCCATGAAACGAAGAGGAGGCCAAGGAAGAGGAGAAACACAGCAGGCACAAGGGCACGCGAAGCGTCGAAATACTAAGGCACGCAAGCGCGGCCTGTGGCATGCGGGCAACATCGCCCGTCGCACTACCAGCCCCGTGTCTACTTCCAAGGAGGCGACAGCAAATGGAGGAGAGATGCTCCAAATTCGGAAGCACATGCAGTATTATACACTGGGAAATGTGCGAGCAGCAGCCAAACAGCTGAGAGCGCCAGATCAGAAAGTAAGGAAGGAGCCTCCCCGACAAAAATGAGACACCTGTTTGGGGTTGTCT
This sequence comes from Prorocentrum cordatum, assembly GCA_963575745.1. NCBI lineage: Eukaryota > Dinophyceae > Prorocentrales > Prorocentraceae > Prorocentrum > Prorocentrum cordatum. The sequence continues at coordinate 265,144 of CAUYUJ010014611.1, forward strand.
CACCCTCCTCCTCGTCTGCTTCTTCATCAACCCCCGCCTCCTCCTCCTCAGCGCGCACGAAGGCGGAGCAAGCTGACGGCACGATCAAGTAAACGACACTGCCAAATCAAGAAGTCGGGAGAGCGCTTTTCGTTGATACTAAGACGGAGCTTCGAATACAACGTCTTAAATGTTGGAAGCGGATGCTTTCGGAACCTTCGGATCATGTCGCATGCAAACCCTTTCTCCAGCAATTCATGGACGATCTGGACAGCTTACGTGACCATGATAGTACCGCTTTCATTGCCGAAGAATGTGATCGGCGACCTCTACTATTGCTTCAATAGCCTCTGCTTGGGATTTTCTGAAATGCGACTTTATTGTACTACGTGCCGCTTTTCTGTCTGTGACGGTCCCGCTGCCGATGTGGGCGCCACCCGCGGCTGAGCCCGCTCCTTCTGTTGATGAGCCGCACGCGTGCGACGTTGTACTGTCTTCGGGTGAGGTGTGCGGTGCTACATTCTCCAGTGTTGCTGGCCTGCGGTTGCATAAGCGCCACGTGCACCACGAACAAAAGCTTGTCAATTAACTCATCATCACCAACAAGGGCCCGTCCTGCCACGTGTCGCTCAGCAGCGTGCGTGTTGCTCGCCGACGTGCTGCTCGAGCAGTGCAGGTATACAAATGTAGTGGTATTGCAACGTCTCGCCGATCGAGACCACCGTGCCTGTCGACCTGTCGTGTCCCTGTTGCGAGTTCGAAGCTATGTCACTGGACGAATTCCATAGTGATTCGCAAGGCTGTTTAGCTGTGATTGTTCTTCATCTCCATCCTCCTCATCGGCATCATGCCGACGCCGCCGCCGCCGCGGGTACGACACCGACGCCGTCATTACTTCACGGACGCCGCCGCACCGCCGCCATTAAGACACTGACGCCGCCGACGCCGTCGTTACGACACCGACGCCGCCGTTACGACACCGCCGCCACTACGAAACGACACCGACGCTGCCGTTACGACGATCTCGTCATTTTTGTCCAGGAGTGTGATTGTGGCATCGTTTCTGCAGGTGCGAGGTGGGTCAAACTCGTGCTACCTTTGGTCCGCAGTCCACTCTCCGACACTCCCGTGCCGGGATGGACGCCTGGCAGCTCGGCGCCACTGGCGGGGGAGCCCCTGGGCACGAAGCGTCGCGCCGTGGCAGTGGGGGGCACTCCGCACTCGAAGAACATCGAGAAGCTCTTGCTACTCGTTGCGAAACTTTGCTTGAAGAACGCCCAGGATATGCGCGCAGTTCAAGCCACCCTGTTCAAGACGATAATGTTCGAGCGACGTCGTGATCGCTCAAGCCGCCCGGAAGTCTTTGAAGACCTACACCGACAGCGCCAAAAAGATGCAGCCTGAGCATCCTCTAGCTGTGTACATGTTGGCAGCTATCAACCGTGCGGCGGCCATCGTCGAGGGTCTCGAAGAGACCCACAAGAACGCGATCATCAACCACCGCTAGCAGGTGACGGACCCGGGGCAGCTGAAGGACATCATTTACCACGCGAAGACGGCCAGAGCGTTCGACAAGAATAGGGTCAAGCTTCGTCTCGCTGCGCACGCTTCCGTGGAGCCTGTGGTCAAAGGCATCTTGCGTGTTGGTCAACTCTTAGGTGGCCACCAGATGTACGGGCAGGCGCCCAAAGGGGGACATCCAGCGATTGTTCCAGCAGCTGGAAGCGATGGTAGCCGACGACGAGTGAATCCTGGAAGGGGCAGTACGTGAGTTGCGTGCTGCGCCAGTCGGTCCCTGGGTCTTCTCGCTGTGCGCAGTGCCGCCTTTCAAGTTCTACGATATGTCTACGTCTTCAAGGCGGGGCGCCTGCGAGGGGGACTTGGTGGGCCCTCCCGTTCACTCGGTGGGGAAGGGCAGCTTGCGTTGCCGCGAGGTGGACGGCGATGGTAGAGCTCTGCTCAGGATCCAATTCGATATTGTAATCGTGATGCGGGCATTTGGAGGTCCGACAGGCAGTCGGTAACCGTAACCTCCTCCTCCTCCTCCTCCTCCTCCTCCTCCTCCTCCTCCTCCTCCCCCTCCTCCCGGTTCTCGCCCTCCTCCCCCCGAGGATCGTTAACCCTTGAACGCTCGGCGGCTCTTCGATCGCCGAATCGTTCCAGGTCAGCCGATCCTGGACCACTGGCGGCTTTCCACCTTGAACGCCCGCGCTGGGGTCGCCGCCGTCGGCACGACACGAAGTTGCCGTACCTCCTCACGGCTCGCCGGGCGGGGGAGTCGCCTCGGGGCGCGAGGCGTCGGCGTCGCCGTCGGTCTTCTCGAAGCCGAGAAGCCTGCGCGCTGCCCCGCGCGCCCCAGCGCGTGGGGGGGGCGACTGGAGCAGGGGGAAGAAGAGAGGGGCGAGGGGACAGGGGAGGGAAAGGGGGATGGAGAGAGTTTTCCCCCTCCTCCTCCTCCTGCTCCTCCTCCTCCTCCTCGTTTTCCTTAACGCTTCGCGTTTTCACCAATTCCAATTTCAATTCCTCCTCCTCGTTTTCCGTCTCCGCGGAACTCCTAAACCTCCGAGCGAATCCGTCGTCGTCGTGCTGCCGTTTTGTAAGTCGTTGTCGTAAGCTGTGGTCGCGACCCCAGAACCGGGGCGGGGAGTGGGGAGGGGAGGGGGGGAGCCTGACGTTTGCTTCTGACACAGCGTGGCTCGCTCCACCTTGGAACGACTGGCGGCTCTTCGATCGCCCGATCATTCCACACCGGTCGACTCTGAGTCACTGGCGGCGTTCAACCTTGAACGCCCGCGGCGAAGCCGCCGCCGCGTCGAATCGACACGAACCTTCCATAATGTCGACGACTTGCCTGATCACAGCAATCATTACAACAATTCACGCTTCTCGCTCGAACGCGCTTCCCGCCTCGTGCAGCCTGTCACAATTTGGCTTATCACAACAAAGATCGCAACAACGCGCGCGTCTCGCTGCTCGAACGCGCTTCCCGTCATCATCCGCCAAGCTTCTCCCCTGTGCAGCCTGGCGCCATAGAACGTACAGGTTCGGGTCAAACATGTTCAAACTTTGCCAAATGACAGCGGTCCACGTTCCTCGATCCTCGAAGACGTTTCCAGTTATCCGCAAACCCTCGACCTGGTGCAACCTGGCACCGTATCGAGTCCATATACCTGTTAAACTCCTTCACAATAATGCTCAAGGCCAACTTTGTAAAACAACAAATCGTGATAAAACTCGTGGGGTCACCAGCGTGAGAGATGCCTGTTCTTCCCAACTCCACTCCATGGAGCTCCGCATTCGCAGTTTGAGACGAGGGGGTGGATGTCGGAGAGGCCCCCAAGAAACCGCAGAGAAACAACGCAGCTGCTTCTGAAGGCTGCAGCCGTGCCACGCAGCATCGCGGTGGCGGATATGCGCGGACGTGCGGTTGCCTAAAGTATGAAAAATATACTGCTCATGTAAAAACATGCTTTATATATTAAAATGCACGCACGCACGCACGCACGCACACACGGACAGACACACACACACACATACTTATTTTTTGGCGTTGCGGTCACGCTCGCAGCGGAGCGGCTAGTGAAGGTCGAGCGGGAGCCGGACGCGCGGGGCGGCCCAGATAACGCAGCGTGGAGATACTGGATCCATCCAGAGGGCATCGACAACATCACCCGAGAGGGGGCAGTCGCGAGGGGAGCCGCGGGGGACGAGGGACGGCACGGGAGAAGAGCAGTGCGCAGTCCAACGACGAGGAGGAAGCGCAGAAGCAGACCACAACGGCGGAGTGCACACGGGACGAGACAGCAAGCACTTTCGGGGGCCCCCTGGGCAGGAAGGCGCAGGGGGGGAGACAACGACCGCAAGCGGGCGCCGAAGGCGAGCCCAGGCGGGGAGCCGGGAGGATGAGCAGCAGCCGCTCTCTTCGAAGCCAAGGCCCCACAGAGGAAGGCTGAGATATAGATGTATATATATATACATCTAAATACACATATTTGTTTATATATATATATCGAGAGAGAGAGAGAGAGAGAAAAAAACAAAAAACAAAAAAAGGACAGGCATGCATAACAAGAATACGAATAATAATAACAACAACATGAACAACAACAACAACAACAACAACGACCACAACAACAACAACAACAACAACAGCAGCAGCAGCAGCAGCAACAACACCACCAACAACACCAGCAACAACAACAACAGCAGCAACAACACCACCAACAACACCAACAACAACAACATAATACGTCCAGCAACAACGAACACCAACACCAACACCAACACCAACACCCGACACCAACACCACCACCACCACCATCGTTTTACCCTCATGCGCGATGCTTCCACACGAAGTATGCGACCATCATGATAACGATGCACATCATGGAGGATTATTGTTCTATAGCGGGGTCCGTCATTCCCATTCTCATATCTCCCGCCCAATAAGGTCTTGCAAACACCTCCTCCGAGGAATTTTAACATATCCCGCCTCGAAAACGCATGCCCGCGCCTTGCTGCGCCGATGCGAGACCGCCAGTGGAGCCCCAGCCAAGGGTAAAGCACAAGGACGTATCGAGCGACAGGATTGCCTTGGTGGGGATGGGGGCTGTCGGCGGCGAGGCAAGGACCTGGCCCTGAATAGAAAGGGAAGTCTCGAGCAGGGCCGCTGTTGTTGCTGGGAGCGGCGCCAATGCTGACGAGAGTGGGGCGCTAGTCCACCGCAAAACAAAGCGAGGTCTCGAGCGGGAACGCTGGTTTTGTTGGGATGGCGGTTGTCGACGGCGAGGAGGACCACCGCCTTGAGTAAGAAGGGGGAAGGTCTCGAGCGGGAGCCGTGGTTTTGTCGGGACGGGGGCTGTCGGCGGCGAGGAACATCACCGTCCTAACGAAAAAGGGAGGAAGCCTCGAGCGGGAGCGTTGTGCTTGCTGGGAGCGGCGCCAATTCAAAAGAGAGTATCCGCCGTAAAACGGGAGGAAGTCTCGGGCGGGAGCGCTGGTTTTGTCGGGACGGCGATTTTCGGCGGCGAGGAGGGGCACCGCCTTGAGTAAAAAAGGGAGGAAGTCTCGAGCGGGAGCGTTATTGTTGCTGCGGGCGGCGCCGATGACAGAACGAGTAGCGCGCCAGTCCAAGGTAAAAAGAGAGGAAGTCTCGAGCGGTAGCGCTGGTTTTGTTGGGACGGCGGCTTTCGGCGGCGAGCAAGAGCACCGGCCCGGAGGAAGTCTCGAGCGGGAGCGTTTTTGTTGGTGGGGGGCCCGTTTTCGCGCCTCATTTTCAATGAAAATGTAGCCGGCGCCGAGGCGAGAGCATCAAAGCGCCTGGGGGGGGTCCGACAATAATGATTGTTCAGCAATTAACATTCAACAACCAAACAACACATGAAAGACAACATGTCGGTGTCTCGGCGAAGGCAAAAGCGGTGGATGGCCCAGGGGGCGGGCATCACGCGCGTATGCGCCAGGGATCCTCGTGCAAGACGTGGGCCTTCGGAGCCCCCTCTGGCCATTTGCAATGACAAGGGGGCCCAGGGACACACAAATAAAAAAACACAAATCCCAGGATTCCCAGTCTTTTTCAATATTCTCTGAACTTTCGTCTTCCCCCCGAATTCCCATATGTTCCCATACTTTTTTCTTCTGCGTGCCGATCCCTCCTGGGCAATGCGCCCCTGTTGCGGCCGCCCAAAATTGTCTTCCTGAGGGGCTCCGCAAAACTTGGAGCGGGCGGTCTGTGGGCGGAGTTCGGCCTCTTGGGGCCCTCGCGGGGCCTCGGGACCGTCAGACAACGACTCGGGACGAAAAACCGGCCCCAGGGAGAGTGGCCCAGACCTCCGGGGCCCACGCACCGACGAAAACTGGAGCAGCCAGGGGTCCGGGTCAGGGAGGGTCTGGCTGCAGAGGGGGAGACATCGCCCTGGCATCGGCGACACATCGCCGAAGGATTGGCGATGGGCCCCCGATGGCGAAACCGCACGTGACCGGGATGAATGGGCCATCGGGCCCCAATCGGCGATGAATCGGCGCTGGAGCGTCAAACTCTGGGACGCGCTCGTCAAAAAGCGTCGGCGAACCCGAGCTCTGGCGTACTCGAGTCTACGTTTCCCCGGCCAAGAGCCCCTTTCCTGAGCCCAGAATAGTCCTCCCTCCAGCGTCGTGGCCGCCGGGCGCCTTCCCTCCCCTGGGCGTCGCTCAAATGGAGGGGGGGGGGGCCATGGGGCCCCCCCCCCCCCCACGTGTCGCCCCACCGTGACCCGCCATCGCTCGGGCGTCCATTCCCCGTGCATTTCTACGGCTTCGCGCGCGCATCCGATCGCAGGGTGGCCCAAAAGGCTCCTCGATGGTCCACGCCGAGAGAACATGCAGACGTCCGAGCGATGCCAAGATTTCGCGACGCCCGAGCGTCTGCCCCTGCTGCAGCCCTCCCCCGCCTCCCCGCACCTCCCGGCGTCCCGGCAAAGGGCCGGTGGAGCCTGCCGCGCCTGTGGCCCATGGTCGCCTGCTCCCACGCGGGGGCGGGGCCGCATGAGCCGGCAAGGGGTCGGGGGCCAGAGGAGGAGGAGAAAGAGGAGGAGGATCGAGGAGGAGGAGGATCGAGGAGGAGGAGGATCGAGGAGGAGGAGGAGGAGGATCGAGGAGGAGGAGGAGGATCGAGGAGGAGGAGGAGGAGGAGGAGGATCGAGGAGGAGGAGGAGAAGGATCGAGGAGGAGGAGGAGGAGGAGGAGGATCGAGGGGGAGGAGGAGGATCGAGGAGGAGGAGGCCCCCGCCCTGGCAGGCAGGAGGCGCAGCTCGCGGCCGAGCAGGGGGAAACACCACCCTCATAGTAAGCACCCCGACAAGCGAAACCGTTTTAGTACGCACGCCCGGGGAAGGCATCGAACAGAGCAGGGCTGTTCAGTCAACGCCCAAGGCCGTTTAACAAACGTTTGGCAAACGCCAACTAGGGGGCCTGTTGGAGGGGGGCGGAGGCAGGACGGAGGCGGGGGGGAGCCGGGAGAAGTAAGGGGGGGAGGAAGGGCAGGGGGGATGGCAGAGGAGGAGGCGGCGGGAGGAGCAGGAGGATGAGCGGGCGAGGAAAGGAGAAGCAACACGAGCGGATACGGAGTGGGGGACTGGTGCACGACAGCAGGGGGAACCGCACCTCGGCAGAGCTGACAAAGCTGCCCCGAGCACCGGGGCACTGGGCGGGATCGGGAAGAGGGGGGCCCAACACCGGCAGCTGCAACAGGGGCGGACAGCCCAGGGGGTGGGGGCATCACATGAGCGACGATCAAAAACAGACTTTACACGAGATGACACAGCGACCCTACGCCGCAGCTTACGCGGGCCGCCAGCGCGGCACGCCACAGTGGAGACGAGGGCGCTGACGCGCGGCCTTACGCGGGTAGGTTACGCGCCAATGTCGGTGAAGACGACCCCGTTTTTTCTCCTCGCCCACATGTGTCCAGGAACTCCGATCAATCATGTTTTCGACGAGGCTCCGTGGCGAATGCGCGTGATGCCCGCCCTGTGGCTATCCACGCCTTGTGCCTCCGCCGAACGATGGTTCGCCGAAGCCCCGAGCATGGCCCCGGCCGTCGGGCCAAGGGTGGCTCGATCTCGAAGGGCCACCGCCTAACGCATCGTGCTCCGATGTGCACGACGCACGATAATATTCACGCCCTCGCGCCCCCGCGCCAACCCCCTCGGAGAAGGGCAGCCGCTCTGGACCAGGCCGCCGCGACGCGCGAAACGCGATTTGTGTTCGTACCCCCGGTGGGGGCCTAGAAATCCGAAAACGTGTCGGCCGATCTTCGGCACCCCCACGGCTCTTCCTCGGAGGCGGTGCCAAACTACACAACCAGACGAGCACAGTCGAATCATGGCCACAACGGCGTTCGTCAAGAAGATGAGCCCATTCGCCGAAGGCCCCATGGCGATACTTACCTATACGACCGCCCTGCGGGCGATAAGGATTTTGGGGGGATTGAGATCAAATGCCCACCCTGACTGACCTCCAGCTTGTCACCTTGATATCATCTCTCTCTTTCTCTCTGTCTCTCTCTCTCTCTCTGTCTCTCTCTCTCTCTCTTTCTCGCCCTCTCTCCCTCTGCCTCTCTCTCTCTCTCTCTCTCTCTCTCCAGGCGCCGACAAAAATGAATTGATGGATTGGGTTGGGTGGGTTGGATTGGGTGGGATAAGATGGATTGGATAAGATAATATGGGTTGGATTGGAAGAAATGGATTGGACCCGCCGGCCCCCTTGCAGGGCCAATCAGGCTGCGAGGGTTAAGTTTGCTGCCCCCTGCACCAGTTCCAGTTTCCAGTTTCCATTGTTACAGTACTGCTTTCTGCTTCCTACTGTAAATTGTTACTGTCCACGCGAGGGGGGGAGCTGAAAACTGCCCTTTTTTAGCACCCCCCGGGAGGGTTCTCTGAATTCCTTGGGGGGTAAAAATTAACACCCCTCACGCAGATCGGCAAGGGATTTGCCACATGTCTGAAATTCGGTGGCACCCCTCACGCAGATCGGCGGGGTCAAGGTCCAAAAACACACGGGATTCGCCCACATTTCTGAAATTCGGTGGCACCCCTCTCGCAGATCGGCGGGGTCAGGGTCCAAAGAAACGGCGGATTTGTTGCATTCCTCAAAATTCGGTGGCACCCCTCACGCAGATCGGCGGGGTCAGGGTCCAAAAACACACGGGATTTGCCGCATGTCTGAAATTCGGTGGCACCCCTCTCGCAGATCGGCGGGGTCAGGGTCCAATAGAAACGGCGGATTTGCCGCATTCCTCAAAATTCGGTGGCACCCTTCACGCAAATCGGCGGGGTCAGGGTCACGCAGATCCGTCGCCCGCATCGAGCCGGAGCGCTCCGGCAGCGGCACGACGAGCACTCCGTGCGAGCTGGCACGAGCGGGCCGCCCGAAATTGGACCGGGGACGTACCGGAGCCCAAAAGCAAATGAATTAAAGAATAAAGAAAATGTGTATTGGAGTCTTCGTCTCTTTCATCTGGAACGGCCCCCCCCTCAGCAGCCCGTCCTCTCGAGCGGCCATCTCAGATCGCACCGTCATTAGCGCCTCTCGCACCTTAGACTTCACCCTGAGCACCCCCTCGGCAGTCGGGGGCCCCGACGGAGGCTTCTAACTGTCGCGCGGGAAGATCGGCACTGAGTAGCGCCCGCCGCCCATCTCGTTCCAGCGCTTCGGCGCGATGACGAGCTTGTCCGACTTGAACAAATCCTCCGCGAAGTTGACGCCCGCGCCCATGCCCCCAAGCGCGTCCTTGCCGATGAGCAGATGCAGCACCGAGTCCTCGACGACCGAGAAGGCCAGGCAGGCGTCGACCCCGAAGACCGACACCGGCACCGCCCAGCGCTCCTTGGATATCTGCTTCTGGCCGTTCCCGAACCGGAACACGGCAAGCTGGGGCTCCTTCTTTATCTGCTCATCGATGCCCAGCTCCTCGCAGCGGTCCTCGACCCTGTTGGCATAGGCGCCCCCCGACACTGTGATGTTGTAAGTCGAGCCCAGCGTTCCGTCATCACCTTGGCCACCGATTGATGCAGGCGACAGCAAGACCTCTTGAACCCCTCGCTCGTCGCTCGGCCCATCCGGTGGCAGCGGAGTCACGACGGATAAATCGGGGCGCAGCCCGCGGCCGAGACCTGGCGCACTCGCCGACCCTGCACCGTGGTCGACGAAAGAATGCGGAGCACCACTCCCGCGGCTAGGAATCGGCCCATCCGCCGACCCTCCGCCGCCAGAAGAACGCGGGGCACCACTCCCGCAGCCGAGCGACCTCATCGTCACAAGCACCTCGACCGTCTGCGGGGTTCCTGCCTCCTCTAACTTCTGGTCGCCTGGATCGGCCACCCCCAGGAAATCGCGGCCGCGCATGGCGCAGCGGACGTCGCGGTCGTCACCCATGCATCTGCAGTCCTTGCACCACGGATCCACGCTCAAGTACCCGAAATCGCGCTTGGTCACGAGCGCCTCGAACGCATTCCTCGGGGCCATCGCCTCCTGCGCGTCGCGCGCCTCCTGGGTCGCCAGCAGATCGACCACCGTCGCATCTCGCGGCTTGGTCCTCTGCTGCAACTTCTTCTTGGCCTGCTCGGCCTCCCACTCCTTGAGCTTTGGGTGACAGCGGCCGCCTGCCCAGCGACCCTTCTCGCCGCAGACGTGGCAGTCGGAGTTATTCTCGTCGTGGCCCCTGTTGCCCTCGCCGAACCTCGACGCGAACATATTGCCGCTGCTCGAGCTCGAAGCCCGAGCCTCTGCCACTGCCCTCGCCGCCGAACTTGCGATCTTTCCGCAACTCCTTCACGCGCCCCCTGCTCTCACGCACCGTGATGAGGCGTTCCATCATCGATTCCACGCCTCTCTCCGAGTTCCCGAGCTCCCGTGCAAGCTCGGGGTCGTTCTCGGCCTCCTCGAGCACTGTCGAGAGCGCCTCGAGCTCTGCGGCGAGGGCGCCATCGATGTCGCAGTCCTGCTCCGTCGTCGAGGCCTCCTCGGCAGTCTCGTCGTCAGCGTCTACATCGAAGCTGCCGAGCTCCGCGTTCAGAGCCTCCAGCTCAACCTCGTCGAGCTGGCTGATGCCGTCCAAGTCCTCTGCCACGTTCGCCTCCTTGAACTTCCGCATCACCTTGTTGTTCAGCAGCTGCGCCCCCGGTCGGTTGAAAGCGATCGGCTTCCGGCTGCGGTCGAGCATGTTCGGTCGGCGCTCCGTCATGTGCAAATTGGGAAACTCTCTCATCAACGCTGGCGCCACTTCGCGTACCTCCATACTGCCACGGGTAGAGGTCATCAACATACTCTGCTGCGCGTCCGTCAGGCCAGTCTTCTCGATGAGCCGCCAGCCTGCCGTTCTCGGCGGCAGGGCCACATCTTCTTCATCAAATACGCTACGATCCTGTCCAAACCTGATCATCCACGCAGTCAAATCCTCTCGGGCCCGTCTGTGCAGCTGCTTATACAAATAGTTCATCACCTGCCCTCGTCTGGTCGGCTCGTCTAGACCCATCGTCGCAAGCACCTCCATCAGCCGGTTGATGCCTGCCATCATGTCGGGCTCCTCCCAACGCACGCGCTCCTCCTCGGGGTTCTCGTCATCCTGCTGGGACGCTTCCGCGGCGTCGGCGTGGAGCTCCTTACTGTACCCACGTCCAGGGCTTCGCACGTAGCTCGACCATCGGGACAGACTCACCGAGCGTCTTCGCCGGGCCCGTCAAAGACCTCACCATGTGGGCAGCCCATGACCAACTCACATCTAGGCTTATCCCTTCCATCCACAACGCCACGTCCTTCTTGTATCGCCGCCACCTGCCTGGCGATCCGTCCCACGACGGGATGCCCTCCAGGTCGCGGCTCGTCCACTGCGGCGCTTGCACCCAGCTCGTCGTAGTGCGCCGCTGCCCCGCCGAGCCGCCTCCACTATGCCGTGGAGACAGCGCATCCGGCTGAGAACTCCTCCGCCCATCGCCGGATGTCGCCCTGGAGCCGATGCATATTCCATCATTCCAGTTGTCGTATTTGATCGTGATCACGTCTGTCTCGTTGCAATCGTCCAGCGTCCGCTGCCGTCTCCATGAAATTGTGTGCAGCACGCTCGTCCCCTTTCTCTCTGTTGCCTGGCGCGCTGCGGAACCGAGGGGATCAGCAACGTCCCCCCCCCCTCCAGTCCCGCGGCGGGGTATGGCGGCGAGCGCGCGGCAGCGCTAGGGGGCAGGAAGGCTTTCCTCGGTCACTCGCTCCAGCAACTAAATCGTCTCAAGCCGGCTACGAGCCAAAGGGCGTCGGTCGAGCGAACGAGAGGGAATAGAGAGAGAGAGAGAGAGAAATAAACAGAGCAGGGGGCGAGTCTGGGCCTGGGGGCCGCGTTTTTCAACACCAGGGAGGGGGATCGAGCGCCGATCCGAGAATCCGCGCGGACCTCCGAGTTGTTCTGTTTATGTCATGGTTTGCTGCCCTATCTAAACCTTCCCCGAGGACGCAAAACACTTCTCAGCAGGCCGGAGGGCTTCTGAGAAACCCCGCCGCCTTATGAGAAGGCCTGCTCCCACTCTTTTCCGCCCCTCGCTCGCCGCCGATCCCTGGCTTGGGTAGGAAGGTATGCACGACATGCCCCGGTCCTGGGCCCAGCATCGGCCTGGCCAGCCCAATTAGGGGCACATGTCTTGTGCCATCTGGTGGAATGCGGCAGGTTCGTGTCGTGAAGACGTCGGCTTGGCTTCTGACACCGCGTGGTTCAACCTCGAACGATCAGCGGCTCTTCGATCGCCAGATCATTCCACCTTGGAAGGTTCTGGGCCGCTGGCGGCACTCAGCCTTGAACGCCAGCGGCAGGGTCGCTGCCGCGTCGGCAGGACACGAGCCTGCCGTAGGGGGGGCGAGAGGGGGGAGAAGGGAGGAGGGAGGAAAGAGGGTGTAGCGGAGGCAGGGGGATCAGCAGCAGGATGAGCGGGAGGGGCATGAGCAGAGACGGGGTGGCATAGGAAGGAACCAAATGCAACCCCGACGGGCTGGCATCCACCGTCCGCTCGTGGGATGCCCGAAAAGACTTCAAAAATGCGTCCGACCCATTGCTCAGGTTCTGTGCCGGGATGGGCCGAGGAGCACTAATCTAAAAAAAACTGTGATTTCCTCACGGTCGTATACGATTATACTTTCGCACTGGCGCCACGCGCACTGTTCTCAAAATGTTCAGAGGGTACGCTGTCCACGTCGATGAATCCAAATGACCTTCGACACGCACGACAAGGCATAGAGGATACCCACCGTGCTTTCCTGGCGGATGGTCGTCGCAGTAAAAGGAAGTAGTTGTGTTGACTCATGCGATTAAGAACAAGAGGAGGGCGGAAAGCTTCCGCGCCACATACCGCCAAGGTAGAAAGTCATTCATCCATGCGCCGATGAAGGTCAGCCAGAACCACGCTTGACTGACCTCGTAGGCAAAAGGAGGGCAGGCACCACGCCTCCCATGCCGCTCGGTCCGGAGCCGAGGCACAGACGACAGACGGGGACTTACTACAGCCTCGACCTGAGGCGGCCTCCCATCGCCCGAGGAGCGGCGCGTATTGCGGCATCCGTGATGTGCGCTGCTGTTCTGCTCTGGCCCTTCTCTCCTCCCCGTGGGACGCGTGGGCGGCACGGCCTGGGCGGCCCGCCACTCGTCGAAGCCCATCCACGAGACCACGCCGTGGACCTGGGGGCACGGCCAGAAATGCGCCCCTACCCGTCCGCGCCTCCTCCTCCTCCTCCTCCTCCTCCTCCTCCTCCTCCTCCTCCTCCTCCTCCAACGCAGGAGGTGCAGGGCGAGTCCCCGCAGCGTAGCGCCAGGCAGGCAGCCCACTCGGGCCAGGCCTGCTGGCTTTCTCGCTCGACCGCCCCGATTCGGTTTCGGCGGCTTGGGTCAGCGCTCGGGCACTCTCGGATCATCGTTGACGACTCGCTTTTGGGTTATGCTTCCTCCTGCCTGTGCTCCTCCTCGGCGGCGCGCCGAGGGGGGAAGTAAGAGGGAGCAGGCCTTCTCAGAAGGCGGCGGGGCTTCTCAGAAGCCCGCCGACCTTCTGAGAGGCTCTCTGTGGCTTCGGGGAAGGCTCAACGAGTCTCTCAGAAGGCCGGAGGCCTTCTAAGCCTTCAGAGAGGCCCGCCACCTCTGCCGTACCCCTAGGCGCGCCACCGTCATCCTCATGCCCGTCCTCCTCCTCCTCCTCCTCGTCCTCCTCCTCCTCCTCCTCCTCCTGGCGGTCCTCCTCGTCGTCGTAGTCCTCCTACTCTCCTCCTCCTGCTCCTCTCCCTCCTTCTCCTGCCCGCCCTTCTCGTCCTCATCCTCGTCCTCCTGCTCCTCCTCGTCCTCCGGCTCCTCTTTTTCTCCTGCGGGGACTAGACCCCGTTCGGGCAACGGCGATCTCGGGGCGGCCACCTCCGCGCAATTGTAGGACGCTCCGCCTCCCTGTGCACCACAGGCCGAGGGCGGCGTGAGGCATCCCTCAGGTCCACATTTCGCTCGGCGCCTTTTTTTAGTGATAGGCCCAACGAACCCCGAGCTGACGGTTGCTTGAGGTATAGACTCGCTTTGGAGTGTCCTGCACATTTGGGAAACTAGACTAAACTCGACGCCTCGGCTATCTATAACCATGCTGCGCGAACCAGCAAGATGCCAGGCAAACCCAGAACGCCACACAAGCCGCCGTGCAACAATGCAACGGTCCTTTCGGCGCCACTGAATTCGACGATCTTGTGCCTCCGTGCGAACTTGTTGTCGCGGCGCTGGCAATCGCGCGGCGCGTCCTAGCAATGACTTGGTGCAAAACAGAAACTGACTATGTTCACTGGAAAAAAACGAATCACCAAAAACCCAACCCTCCTAGATGCTTACCGTAAGCGTACCAGCATATGATTGTGGCTGGCTGGCGCTCAAGCGGGTGGGAAATCTATAAGCCGCTAGGAGCTGTAAGCTTTACATGGGCAAATCCTTCCTCCTCCTCCACCTGCTCCTCCATCTTCTGCATCCCCCTCATCATCACCTCTTCTTCAGCCACAATTTGATGCAGCATGTAATAGTCGCTTCAGTGTCGACTGCCGCTAGCACGTGTGCTCTATGATCGCCCGAACGCCGTGCACTCAAGCGCAGTGACGTCAGGTGAGAAAGGCTACATGATACCTGACATGTGAATGCCTTTCCTGGCAAATGCAGTCGCCTCCTGCCCACGCCCGGTACTTCTGTCTGTCATCAATTCGAACTGTGGACCCCACGCTGCTGCAGAAAACTCGGACGCCCGCGCCCCTCCGCCACGCTGTAGAGATGACACGACCTGTAGCATTCAGGCCCGTGCTCGGACTGGCCGAGACGACAGTCTCCTGCCAAGAGACCTGGACGTCTGTCGTCGCGTTCCCAGGGCGGTCCACAATTCGGTGCATGTGCCATCGCGCAACAGTTCCAGGCCACCATGCGCCTGCGGATGGCGGAATCCCTCAAACACAAGGTTTACCAATCTACGCGACAATCATCTGAAGACCAGCTGGGAGGACATGACGTCGAGAAGGCGGCCCTCCCCATCCTCCTCCTCCTCCTCCTCCCCCTCCCTTCCCCCCTCCTCCATCATCTTTCCGCCCTTGTCCACCCCGTCGACCTCCTCCTGCTCCTGCTCCTGCTCCTCCTCCTTCTCCTCCTCCTCCACAGACATCCACCGATATGATGTGTTCAATCCGTGGCCTCAGAGGTACCGATCCCTTCCCTGGGTATGGTTGTTCGTCCCGGGTCCATTTTAGAGATGACCCAGGCCCGAAAAAACAGATCCTCGGATCTCTGGGTCCAACTCTCTTTCTCCTCCTCCTCCTCCTCTTCCGCCTCCTCCTCCTCCTCCTCCTCCTCCTCCTCCGCCTCCTTTCCCTCCGCCTCCTTTCCCTCCGCCCGCTCCCATTTTACCGCGGCGCCCGGCGGGGGTTGCGGAGCCTGGCCTGGGCGGCCAGCTCGGCGGCTTTCCGGACGGCGGCGCCTCCAGACGCCCTGCGGTGGGGGAGGGTCGGGGTGTGGAGACTCCTCCTCGCACTGCTGCTGCTGCTCCTACTGGTGTTCCTCCTCCTCCTCCTCCTCCTCCTCCTCCTCCTCCTCCTGCTCCTCCTCCTCCTCCTCCTCCCTCTGGTGTTCCTCTGCTGCTGTTGGTCAGCGTCCTGCTCCTTGTGGCCCCGAAACCAGCACACCGAAACGAGCGCGATAATGATTGCGAGGAGAGGACGAGAGACAAAAACAGAGAGAGGGAGAGAGAAAGAGGGAGAGAGAGAGAGAGAAAGAAAGAGAGAAGGACAGAGCGGGATGCCTATATGTGCACATATACATAGTGAAACATGCGCGCGCGCTTCGCGAGCACTGAGGTTCTAGCATACTCTAGTTGTCGTCTGAAGTGCTCGGCATCGGAGGATATATGATCGCACAGATCCTGCCCCTCAAGAAGCCACAGCTTCTGCCCGTGGACGCGAGACCTCCCGTACGCTTCTGGGCGCCTATTGGGAGGCCTCCTGGGAGGCTTTTGGAAGCATGGGGCCTCTTTCTTGAAGATCCAGGGGACGTTTGCAAGGTCTCTCCGGAGCCTCTGAGAGCCTCTTGGGAACGTCTTGGAGGCTTCAGGGAGGTGACGGGAGCATGTTGGACCATTAGGAGCTTCCCTCCCATCATGGTGCTCTACCACCCGTCGTGCCCTGGGGCAGGAATTGGAATGTTCCCTGTCCGTTCGGTCATCCGTCCGCAACCCCGATCAAAAATATCCCGGCGAACGGCCCAACCATACGCATCTGTGAGTAACGCAGATGTGAGAGTCGTCCTCGGTGGGGCTCCCTATGGGGCCACGGAGTCAAATTGGGACTCCGATTGGGATTTCATTAGAATCTACTAGGAGGAAGCAGATCACAGATCCAGCTGATTCCAAATCAATTCCTATTGCAATCGTTTTAGAATCTGAGCGGAATGGAGAAGATCCCAGATCCAGCAGATTACACTGAATTCCTATTGGCATCGGATTAGAATCGAATTGGAACGAAGCAGATCCCAGATACAGCTGCTACCGATTGCATTCCCATTGGAATCGAGTTAAAATCGAATTCGAATTCGGCAGATTTCAGATCCAGCTGATTCAAATTGGATTCCGATTGAAATGCAATTAATCTAGCTGGAATTGAGCAGATCCCAGATCCAGCTGATTCCAAAGAGATTCATATTTGGATTTAATTAGAATCGGATTGGGGTGGGACGGATCCAACGTCCAGCTGATTCCAATTGATTCCGATTGAAATCGAATTATAATCTAAGTAGAATTGCGCAGATCTCAGATCCAACTGTTGCCAAGTAGAACCAAGATAACACAGCGGAGACATGACGCATAGGAAAGATGGATGAGCAGGCACGGATGAAAAGAAGGTAGATGATTAGTAAGAATACGAATGATTAGCTTCAAGACCGAAGCAGGATGAATGGGTGCTGGGGGCGGGTGCGCATATCTATGTATACTAGAACCACGCGCGCGCTTCGCGCGCGCTTAGGTTCTAGCTAGGATCGTCACCGTCGTCATCATGAACATCACCATCGCCATCATTCCCCTCGCCAGGGCTAATGTACATCGTTTCTGGATGCTTCTGGCCGGAATACGAAAGGAGTTTCTGTAGTTAGAGTCTCTGGGGAAGTCGCGGGGCCCCTCAGGATACGTACGGATGCCTCTGATAATCCCCCAGCGTGCCCCACGAGATGGCCAGAGGGTGCCCGAACAGAACCCGAGGACGTCGACGACGGCGGCGATGAAGACGGCGGCGATCGCGGCGATGAAGGTAGCAGCGGTTGCCATGGGTTAGTACCCAATCAGAGCTTGCCTCTGTAAGGGTCCTGGCGGATTCAAAGGTTCGATGAGGTTCGGCAAGATTCCGGCCCCATGCGGCCGGGCCGGGTGCCCGGGTGCCCGGGTGCCCGGGTGCCCGGTGCCTGGGTGCCTGGGTGCCCGGTGCCCGGGTGCCGGGGTGCCTGGGGGTGCCCTATCGCCCTATAGCCCTGTAGCCCTATTGCCCTATAGCCTTATAGCCCTATAGGACTATAGCCCAATAGCCCTATATCCCTGTATCAATCTAGCCCTTTAGCTCTATAGCCCTCTGATCCTATAGCCCTGTAGCCCTATAGCCCCATGGCTCTACAGCCCAACAACCCTATAGCCCAATAGCCGAATAGCCCACATAGCCCTATAACCCTATGGCCCTAGCCCTATAGCCCTATAGCCCTACAGCCCTATAGCCCTGTAGCCCAATAGCCCTGTAGCCCAAGTCGTTTTCATCCTGAGTCGTTTTCTGACGGTCCCGGGAACCTGCGAGGCCGTCGTGATTTGTCCAAGACGTCGGAGGTCCAGGTCGTGCTTCCCGCCTCCCCAGACCTCCGACGTCGTAATTTTTGCGACCTCGGGCCCAGGAATCGATTGGGAAAACGCACATGGGAAGGCAAGAAATGATGGACCCATCATTTCGTACCTGTGCCTTGATCAGTGGGACGGGCTTTGCACCGCCGCATATCACAAGACACGCTCGAGCGGATCCAGCCGTGGCGACGTCGGGGACTGCAGAAGGTCGCAAGGACACAGAATGTGAAAGGAAGAGAGAGAAAGAGAGAAAGAGAGGGGGAGAGAGAGAGACAGACAGACAGAGAGCGAAGGAGAGAGAGAGAGAGAAAGAGAGAGAGATGGAGAGAGAGAGAGAGAGAAACAAAAAAAAAAAAACAGAGAGAGAGAGAGGCAGAGAGAGGAAATGGAGAGGAGGCGAGCTTGAGTCAACGAAAGTCGCAGGGAAGGGGGCAGGGGGAAGAAGGCCAGAGAGCGCTGAAGGATACAAATACTGGAACCCTCTTGGGATTTTTTGGGGGGCCTCGTCCGGCCGCTCGCTGGGAGTTTGACGTAGCTTCTCGGGAGCCTCTGAACCTGTCGGGGGCCTCCTGGAAGCAGGTTCGGAGCATTTTGGGGGCCGATTTGGGGCTTCTCGGGGCCTCCTTTGGGCCTCTTGGGGGTCTCCTGGGGCCTCTTGAGGGGCCTCCTGGGGGCCTCCTGGCGGCCTCTTGGGGCGGAAGGCTCGAGCTTGCGGTTCGTGGTCCCCCTCTGGGCCCCCTCTTGGGCCCGTCTTGGGGCCCTCTTGGGCCATCTTGGGCGCCTCTTGGGCCGTCTTGGGGCCCTCTTGGGCTGTCCTGGGGCCCTCTTGGAAGCTTCTTGGGCCGTCTTGGGGCGGTCTTGGGCGCCTCTTGGGCCGTCCTGTAACGTCGGAAAGCCCAAAAGACAACTTTGTTGAAAATGTACGTTTTACGAAGGGAATGGGCCAATTTTTGCGTCTAGGGGCCCTCTTGGGACGCATGTTGGAGGCTTCTTGGGGCCTCTTGGGGGCGTCCTTGGACGTCTGGGGTCTCCTGGGGCCTCTTGAGGGGCCTCCTGGGGGCCTCCTGGCGGCCTCTTGGGGCGGAAGGCTCGAGCTTGCGGTTCGTGGTCCCCCTCTGGGCCCCCTCTTGGGCCCGTCTTGGGGCCCTCTTGGGCCATCTTGGGCGCCTCTTGGGCCGTCTTGGGGCCCTCTTGGGCTGTCCTGGGGCCCTCTTGGAAGCTTCTTGGGCCGTCTTGGGGCGGTCTTGGGCGCCTCTTGGGCCGTCCTGTAACGTCGGAAAGCCCAAAAGGCGACTTTGTTGAAAAATGTACGTTTTACGAAGGGAATGGGCCAATTCTTGCGTCTAGGGGCCCTCTTGGGACGCATGTTGGAGGCTTCTTGGAGCCTCTTGGGGGCGTCCTTGGACGTCTGGGGTCTCCCGGGGCCTCTTGAGGGGCCTCCTGGGGGCCTCCTGGCGGCCTCTTGGGGCGGAAGGCTCGAGCTTGCGGTTCGTGGTCCCCCTCTGGGCCCCCTCTTGGGCCCGTCTTGGGGCCCTCTTGGGCCATCTTGGGCGCCTCTTGGGCCGTCTTGGGGCCCTCTTGGGCTGTCCTGGGGCCCTCTGGGAAGCTTCTTGGGCCGTCTTGGGGCGGTCTTGGGCGCCTCTTGGGCCGTCCTGTAACGTCGGAAAGCCCAAAAGACAACTTTGTTGAACATGTACGTTTTACGAAGGGAATGGGCCAATTTTTGCGTCTAGGGGCCCTCTTGGGACGCATGTTGGAGGCTTCTTGGGGCCTCTTGGGGGCGTCCTTGGACGTCTGGAGGCCATCTTCAGCATCTCGGAGCCCTCTTGGAGGCATCTTGGAAGTTTCTTGGGCCGTCTTGGGCGCTTCTTGGGGCGTCTTGTCTGACTGGGGAGGCCTCCGGCAAGCCCCGACGAGCCTCCGGGCCCCCCGGGGCGCACATTTGTGGTCGAGGTCCCGGCCCCGGGCCCCCGGACCCGGTGCGCCGATATATGTATATATATATACATATATATATACACATACATACATACATGCATACATACATAGATGTATACATGTGCGTTGTGTGCTCCACATAGACAGCACAACCTAGATTGCAACACATTGTACAAACTGGATTGCACCACATAGGCTGCACAGCATATACTGCTCATCATAGATTACATAACATAGCTTGCACCACAACTATTGCACCACATAGATTTCTCCACTTATCTGCACAACATATATTGCACCACATGGGTTGCTCCAAATAGACTGCACAACATAGTGCACAGCATGTATTGCATATCGTCGGTTGCGCAACTAGGTTGCTCCAACTAGATTGCATAGCAGATCGTGCTAATTACTCAAAGGTGTCATTCGTGACGTTTCCCCGTTGATGATGAATGGAAGAGGGAGGGGGCGGGAAGGAGGGAGGGAGAGATCGAGGAGGAGCAACAATAATGATAAGTGCAGGGCGGAGGAACGGGACAGCGGCGGGACGGACAGAAGGAAAGCTTCTGGAGGACGGGCCTCAGCACCACAAGCACGTGCCGGCTGTCCATCCACTTGTACAGAGAGCCCGAAGCAGCGATCAGCCTGCGGGGTCGAGAACGGCGGAGAGATGGTGAGAAGATGTCGTCCTTCCCCCTCCCCTCCGCCTCCCTTCCCCCTCCCGGACTCCTATCGTCCTTCCCCCATCCCATCTGCCTTCCTTCCCTCTCCCTTCTGTCTCCCCCCCACGCCCCCCCCCTTCTCAAATCACCTCACCCGTTTTCGGCAGCGCACCCAGAGGGGAAGGCAGAAGCGGCGGGCCTTCTCGGAAGGCTCAGATGGCGTCGGGCCGTCCGAGAAACTTCCCAGGCTTTCTCCGAAGCTCCGCCGCCTTCCGAGAAGGCGTGTCCCCTCTCACTTCCCCCCCAGGCGCGCGGCCAAGTTTGGTTTTCGGGTCATGACTCGGGTCTCTGGCGGCCGCTTGGGACGATACGGGCACCCCCGGCACCTACGAAAACATTCGAAAACGCCTACCCGTCGGTCGAAAGAAGAGGTAGAACCATGAAGCAGGAAGGCGTTGAAAGTAGACTGGGTTTCTGCCCGCCCCCCGAAGAGGAGGGAAGAGGGAAAACCACTCGATCCTTGAAGGAAGAAGGCGTCTAAAAGAGATTGGGATCTGGGAATCCAGAAATACCTACGTGCAAGGACTGGCGTGTATTCCTGCCACTCTCCCTGCCCTGCCCATTTCCCTTCCCAGGTCCCTCACTCGTCTCCACCAGCTCTTTTTCCCTCTGCCCTGGGCGGAGAGCAAAGCCGAGCGGGAGGAGGAGCCGGACGAGGAGGAGAAGGACGAGGAGATCGTGGCAGAGGAGGCGGAGGGGCGGGGAGGAGGGAGGAGTGGAATGAGGGAGGGGCGAGGAAGGGAGGAGCGCCTGCGGTCGAGGAGGCGGAGGAGGGCGGAGGGGACGAGTGGCCCCCTCAAGTGCGGCGGCGAGAGGGCGTAACGAGCCGAGGGTGCGCCGATGCCCCGACACGACGGCCAGGCCTCCGGCGCGATGCTGGGACCCGTCCACGTCCACCGCTTGGGAACCGATGTCCTGGGGCCCCAGGGGGTGGTGGACGTGGACCTAGTCGGGGCGCCCTGCGGCCCAAGTAGATCCATACGAACGCGTTTCCTTATGTTCGGCGATGACTGGCGTCATGGTGGGCGGGGCTGAGGGGGGGTATGACGTAACGCCCCCCCCCCGCCGTGTGGCTCCGGCACCACAACCGCGCCCGCGCGCACGACGCGACGAACGACGAGCGACGAGCGACGACGACGACGACGCGAGCAGCATGTAGGTGGCGATCTGCCCCACTGCGTCTGTGTACACCACAACGCTCGCGTGCACCACAACGCGCGCGTACACCACAACGCCTGCGCACACCGCAACAACCGTGTGCAACGCAGCGCCTGGGTACACCAGGGTGTGCTTGCGTACACTACAGCGCCGTTGCACATGTGTACACCGCAGCAACCACGTGCAACACAACGCCTGTGTACACCACAGTGCTTGCGTGCACCGCAGCGCCTGTGCACGCCACAGCGCCTGTGTACACCACAGCACCCGCGCGCAACGCAACGCTGGTGTACACCACAGTGCCTGCGTGCATAGGAGAGGTAGAAGGAGCACGTACGTGAGGATCTGCTGCGGACAACTACACGCCACGCCAGGAAAGTGTTGATGATCGAATGCGACGTTTTTCCCTCCTCCCTCTTCCACTTCCATCTCCTCCTCCTCCTCCTCCTCCTGTTCCTCCTCCTCCTCTTCCTCCTCCTTACCCACTGTCGTGCGGGTTGGCGCTACAGCGCACGTGCGCAGCTCAGCGTGCACCGCCGAATGGCCAATTGAATCGGTCCACTTGGTTCTCGGACGACCAATCTAGGTGGAGCCTCCTGGACGCAAATGGAAGGAGTTAGGGTGATGCGGGCGGACTCGGGAGTACTCGTAGATTCCAGCGGCGCTCCTTTGTCCACAAGGATTCCTTTCGATTGCTTTCTGTGGAATCCACAAGCGCTCCATTTTGTCATAAGGATTCCTTCTAACATTCTACATACAACAGTGGCGCTGTGTTGCGAACGGTTACTGTGGTGAACACAGGCGCCGTGGTTTACACAGGCACTGCAATGCACGCAGGCATTGTGGTGTACACTGGTGCTGTGTTGCGCACGGTTGATGTGGTGTACGCAGCCGCTGTGGTGCACACAAGAGCTATTGTGCCCGCGCGCACGGTTGCACAAACTGACGCTGTGTTGCACGCGGCTGCTGTGGTGCACGTGGGCGGTGTGGTGTACACAGGCGCTGTGGCGCACGCAGGCATAGTGGTGTACACAGGCGTTGTGGTGCAGATCGCCACCTACATGCTGGCGCTACCCGTCCTTCGTCAGTCCTAAACATTCCCAGACGCCGCTGGCGCGAACCGTGACGTCATCGATCCCCCCCCCAGATGATTGCCGTCATCGGCCCGAAATAATAAACAGGCTCCAACCGCGTCCGCGCGCACGACGACGATGTGACGAGCGACGAGCCACGAACGACGACGATGAGCGATGACGACGACGACGACGACGACGATGACGACTGCGGACCAGACTCCTACGCGGATTCCTACGCGGATCCCAGTGCGCACGGCGGCAGTGCCCGGAGCGCACTGGGGGGGGGGGGAGCGTTACGTCATAGGGGGGGTGGGGGGGAACGGGGGCCATGACGCCCGTAATGCCCCAAGCAATAGAGAAACGGGCTCTATCCAGCGCCTCCCGAGGCCCAGGAAGATCGGATTCCCCGGCGATGGATGCAGTCATCGCGCTGAGCGCTGTAGTTGGAACGAGAGGCCTTTCCTGTCTACGACGAGTCTCGGCCACGAATTGGTTCACCGACTCGGCTATGAGAACGGCCCGGAAACCAGAGGCCCTCCTGAACCCAGTGGTACTTCTCTCAGCGCTTTGGCTGCATGTGCAAATTTCAGCACCAGACCCAGGAGTGAGAACCTCGAGCGTCCTGCCTGACGCGCGCGCGCGCTGGCGCACGCGACACCTCCCCCCCTGCCCCCCCCGAGGGGGAACAGAAAAAAAAAAGGAAAAAAGCAAGCACCGGCGGGGAAGAAAGCGAGGAATTCTCGACCAGACCAGCCCCCCGAGGGGAAAAGAAGGACAAAACGAGAGCGCCCAAGGGAAAACAAAAACGAGTGCCCGAGGGAAAACAACGAGAGCGCCCAAGGGGAGAAGAACGAGCCCCGAGGGAAAGAAATCAAGCGTTCGGAAACCCATCCCGGAGCCCCCGAGGGACAACAAGAGCATTGGGGGAAAAAATAAAGCGGAGACCATGGGGGGACGGGGGGAGGAGGGAGGGAGGGAGGGAAGCGGAGGAGGCAGAGGCCCAGGGGGGGTGGAGGGGAGCAGGAGGAGAGAGGAGCGGAGAGAGAGAGAGGGGGCGCAGGGGGAGCGGGAGGAGGATGCGAAGTGAGAGGATCGAGAGGAGCAAGAGGAAGAGGAAGAGGTGGCGAGTGGAGCGCTTCGGGCTGCGGCGGGGTCGGTGCGGTGCCTGGGGGCCTCCTGGAAATTCGCGTCTAACACGGCCACCAGCAAGGTCACTGGCGGCGGAGGGACCGGCGGCGGCTCCTTGACTTCCATCCCCTGCGCAACTGCCCACGTGCCCCCGCCGTCTCTTCGTCCCCCATTCACACACACTCACTTTGTCCCAAATCCTCACTGCCATCAGTCTTTCGGCGCCGTGCTCAGCAGCAGGACGGCTCGTGCCATGATGCAGGGCCCCATTATGTCAGAGAGCGAAGCACATGATGCAAAGCGCCTGGGCACGAAACGCAACTCTGGCCTGAAGACGCGCGAGTCGATAGAGGAACCCGTTGGAAAGGAAGCTGCGGCTACGTGGTCACACAATATCGCGTCGTGTGTCTACACGTTGCAAATGCACATCACATGATGTTCGAAAAGTTTGACAACTCACAACGCAGTTCAAACCCGAAGCGTCGGAGATGACCCCTCAAAAAGTGGCATAAACGTGTGACTGCCAATACAAATTCTACACGACTGAACTCGCCAGCCCATCAGGCCAAGGGCGTGATAGGCCTGGCCAGCACCGGTACGGAGAGCGCCTTTCCCTTGAGAGGGCGCGAGGTCGCCAGGTTGTTTTGTTTTAGGGGCCCTCTTGGGGTCATCCTGGATTTTGGGGGGGGCGCTTGCGCTAGAGGCCCTCCTGGAGCCTACTGGCTAATCTTGGGATTCCTTGGGGCCTCGTAGGGCCGTCTTGAAGGATGTGGGGGGGCTGTCTGGGCGGGTCTAGGGCTGTCAAGGGTCGGCCCTGTGTGGTCGTGGAAGCCATGATGAGCAAGTTTCGGGACGCCCGGGGCTCTTTGAGAGAAACCCGGACGAAGGGAGACCACCCTGCAAAGAAACATTCACATGGACAGATCAAGCCTCGGCCAAGAGAGACAAGAGTCGCTGGTTGGACGATCGCCTTGAGCATGGCGACTGCGACGAAGTGCGGAGGTTGAGAAAAAAACACGTCTAGCCCCCAAGGCCGGATGAGGCACGCAAGTGGGCGAATTGTGCACAGCAACCAGGGCGCCGATGCGTCGGTGGAGTACTTCGCCAACGTGCAATGCGCTGTGCGCGCAGCCGCATCGGTCGATGAGCCTGACTACTTGAGCCTGGCGTTTCCAATTGGCCTTTGGATCATCACAGAAGAGGAAGTGTGTTCGGCAGGACAGGCCCTCAAGCTCAATAGAGAACCAAATAAAGACGGCACCCTGGCTGAAATTCTGAAGGCCGCCGTGCACAAGCGGAACACGCCGGCCTGCAAGTGCGCGGTGCTCTTGTACAACAGGTGCTGGGCAGACGAGTCCGTGCCCAAAGCTTGGCATGAAGCAGCGACAAAAACCAGATTTAAGAAAGGCGACGCGGCGGACTCCACCAACTATCGGCGGATATCGCTCTTACCCATTGGATATAAACTGTATGCTGCAATTCTGCTTTCTCGTGTGAAGCAGGCGGGCGCAGATTACGGTACCTTGGACACTCAGTTTGGCTTCCGCTCCGGCCGCGGGACGGCGGACGCGTTGTTCGTGGCCAGGCAGCTGGTCGAGAATGCCTTGGAAACAGAAAACGGGCGTTTGATCTTGCTCGCGCTGGATTGGGCAAAGGCCTTTGACAGCGTCCAAGCGCTGGTGCGCTTTGGAGCGCCAGCGCAATACGCTGCAGCAGCCACATTCATCTACACCGACCGTCACTTCAGTGTCCGAGAATACGGGAGCATGTCTGAGACGCGGGCGCACGAGTTTGGAATCTCGCAAGGATGACCGCTGTCACCTTTCCAGTTTTTCTATCACCATGACTGTCTTGTTGTACGATTCCAAGCGCCGCTTCGCGCGTCTCGGTCTCCGACAACACGCAGGCCTCCCCATCAGCGAGCTGGCGCATGCCGACGACACCCTTCTAGTGGGCACGGACGAAAAGGATGTACACGAACTGATGGGGTGCTTGCGGCAGGCTGAGGAACAATATCGATTGGTACTAAACTGGAGAACTTTGAACGTTTCGTGCGTAAACTACCCGGCAATGATGGCGAGAATGTTCCGCAAACGGCTCACATGGATTATTGAGGTAGACTTCTCAGCAGTGGCAGTAGCAGCGGCCCCTCAGTAGAAGATTCGCCATGGTCAGCAAAGGTTTTCACGCCTTGTGCTGAATATGGAAACGAGTGCGGATCACCCTGAAAAGACAATTGCGCATCTTCGAGTCTTGTGGCTGAAGCAGGCAGAGCGACGTCTTTCAAGCACGATGTTTGCGAAAATAGTCTGGCGTCCCGCAATCCTAATAACAGCCGCTCAGCCACGTGAGCAACGTTTCCGTGCGGCATACATGCAGAAAAGTATCGTGTAAGCCTGCTGCTGCCATACCGCCAACTCGTCCTCATAGTTGTAAGTT
Source organism: Prorocentrum cordatum (assembly GCA_963575745.1). NCBI lineage: Eukaryota > Dinophyceae > Prorocentrales > Prorocentraceae > Prorocentrum > Prorocentrum cordatum. The sequence continues at coordinate 291,463 of CAUYUJ010014611.1, forward strand.
TTCAGCTCGCAACCGACAGCGCAGTCAGGTGATGCATATTTGAACCTTGGAGGGCTGACTTGGCCCGTCCGAGCGGGCGCCGCAAGCCCGACAAACCAACAAATACTTAGACACGGTGTGTGTGTGTGTCTGTGTCTGTGTCTGTGTCTGTGTCTGTGTCTGTGTCTGTGTCTGTGTCTGTGTCTGTGTCTGTGTCTGTGTTTGTTGACGCGGGGCCTATAAAGGCTAAAAAGGAGCCCACAGAGGGCCCAGGCCCCACCGAGGGGCCAAAGCCACAAGGGGCCGTCCCAAGAACGGGGGCGGGCCACAAGGGAACCCGAGAGCCCAGACGAGCCGCTGTGTCTGTGTCTGTTGACGCGGGGCCTATAAAGGCTAGAAAGGGGCCCACAGAGGGCCCAGGCCCCACTGAGGGGCCAAAGCCACAAGGGGCCATCCCAAGACAGGGGGCGGGCCACAAGGGATCCCGAGAGTCCAGACGAGCCGCAGAAGGCTGCCACCAAGGCACATCGGCCCCTACGCACCGCTCGGCCTGTCAGCTCAGACCCCCGTCGAGGGGCATCAACGCGAAGCGCTGGAATAAAAACAACCGTGCAGACAAGCGACGGGCAACGCCTCAAACAAGCTTGCACAACCCCAAGCTGCACGGCGAGGCAGGCGAGGCGCAGGAAGCTTCACGCCCACACGCCGAGGCCCGCGGCCACCAGGGGTCCAAAACGCACGGGCGGACAGGAGACGGACGCAGAGGGAGGACAGGAGGAGAGGCAGGCTGGCGCTCCACAGCCAGGAGCTGCCAAGGCTCGGCACACGCGCGTTCGCGCGGTCCGAGCGCCCCAAGGCTGGGGCCAGCGCGGACTCAATCACCTCCATCTCCGTCATCTCTGCGCCGCTTCCTGCTCTGGCGCTCAAGTCGGGCCTCCTCAGCCTCCTCAGCCCAGCTCAGCAGGCTCTCCTCATCGAGGCCGCAGGCTTCCAGGCAGGCCTGCCGCGATCCCGCTCCCGCCGCAGCGCCTCCAGCCGCAGCGGGCAGCTCTGTCGAGG
>CAUYUJ010014611.1:297500-347500 GCA_963575745.1 Prorocentrum cordatum
AGTCAGAACTCATCAGAAGGATGCGCGGTAGGGATGCAAGGGCCTTGGAAGGCCATGTTGATGTTCTTCGAAAGGGGTTGGCCAGCGAAAGTTGCCAAGGATTGGCCGAAGTGGCAAGGATGCTAGGGTAGCCTTGGACCGTCGCTTACTATGCGCTTTGACTGTAGTGACCTTACGCCACGGTCTACTCGGGCCGCCAGCGCGGCACGCCACATTGGAGACGAGGGCGCTTACGCGCGACCTTACGTGGGCAGCTTACGCGCCAATGTCGGCCCTGACGACCCCGTTGTTTTGCGTCGTTCGGATGAGGAGAGAACATGGGGAACCGGGCGGAAATGAGAGCGTAGGAGAGAAAAGGATGGAGAAATGGAGGGAAAGGAGAGGGGAGATCAGAAGAGGGAGGTGGGGAGGGGGAGGGGACACGAATGAAGCCGCCGCCGTACCCCCTGGCACGTTGAGGCGTGGTAGAATGCCACGTGCTGTCTGGCAGGGTTTCTGTAACCTTCTAAGGGGCCCCACCTCCTCGGGAAGCGCCTCGCTGCGTGCACCGCCTCCTCTTCCCGAGGCTCTGCCGGCGCCCAGACACATCCCCGACGCTCTCCAAAGCGTCCAAGATGCCCAAGATGGCTTCCAAGACGGACCTGGGAGGCCACCACAGCCGCCAAGATGGCCGAAGAGCGATCAAACACGGCCCAAGCGGCCCCCAAGAAGCCCCCAGAGCGCTCCAGGAGGATTCCCACGAGGGCCCAAAGAAGCAAAGTTCGTTGATGTTTTTCGAGCTTCCGAAGCTCCAAGACGGCCCCAGGGGCTCCCAAAACCGCCCCGAGACGGCCCACGAGCCCCTCAAGAGGGTCCCGAGACGGCCCAAGAGGGCCTCAAATCGGCCCAAGATGCACCCAAGACAACCCACGAGAGCTCCAAAAGGGGCCCAAGAGGGAGAACACGAACCGACAATTCCAGCCTTCCGCCCGAAGAGGCCCCCGAGAGACCCCAAGAGGCCTCGAAGGAGCCCCAAGAGACCCCAAGAGGCATCATCATCATCATCATCATCAGCAGCAGCATCATCATCATCAGCAGCATCATCAGCATCATCATCATAATCAGCATACTCATCATCCTCATCCTCATCCTCTTCCTCATCCTCATCCTGATCATAATCCTCATCCTCATCCTCATCCTCATCATCATCACCACCATCCTCATCGTTCTCGGCATCGCCATCACCTTCGTTATCGTCATCGTCATCACCATCATCATCATGATGATCATCATCATCATCATCATCATCGTCATCATCATCATCATCATCATCATCATCATCATCATCATCATCATCATCATCATCATACTCGTCATACTCATCACCATCACCACCATCACCACCACAACCATCATCATCACCAGCACCATGAGCAGCAGCACCACCAGCAGCATCGTCGTCATCAGTATGAGCAACGTGAGCAACATCCTCATCATCATAATCATCATCATCATCATCATCATCATCGTCATCACCATCATCATCATCATCATCATCATCATCATCATCATCGCCAACACGAGGATTATCATCGTCAGCATGATCACTATCATCATCCTCAGAATCAGCATCATCATGAGTATTAGATCATCGTCATCGTCATTGTCATTATCACCACCACCAGCACCATCACCATCATAATCACCAGCTCACCATCACCATCACCATCACCGTTTTTTGACCATCATCATCATCACCATCATCATAGTCAGTATCAGCATCATCATCGATATTACAGCAACGTCATCGCCATTGTCATCATCATCACCACCATCACCATCACCATCACCATCACCATTCATCATCACCAGCTAATCATCACCATCATCACCAGCTCACCATCATCAGCAGTATCATCAGCAGAATCATGATCAGCATCAGCATCACCATCTCCACGATTACATCATCGTCGTCGTCATGGTCGTCATCGTCATCACCATAACGATCCCAATCACCATCTCACCATCACCATCTCTCCATCACCATCATCACCACCACCACCACCATCATCATCAACATCATCATCATCATCATCATCATCATCATCATCATCATCATCCTCATCCTCATCATCATCATCCTCATCATCATCAGCAGCATCATCATCATCATAATCATCATCGTCACCATCATCATGATCATCATCATCATCATCATCACCATCACCATCATCATCATCATTATCATCATCATCCTCATCCTCATCCTCATCCTCATCCTCATCCTCATCCTCATCATCATCATCACCATCACCACCACCACCACCACCATCATCATCATCATCATCATCATCACCGACACCACCACCACCACCATCATCATCATCATCGTCATCATCATCATCATCATCACCACCACCACCACCACCACCATCATCATCATCATCATCATCATCATCATCATCATCATCATCATCATCATCATCATCACCACGATCACCATCACCATCACCATCACCATCATCATCATCATCATCAGCATCATCATGATCCTCGTCGTCGTCGTTATGAGGTCCATCCCTCGTAAATACGGTCTCCGGTGCCCCCTCGAAGGAGAGCCGCCGAGCATGCTGGGCCGGCACAGTGGCGGGAACTTGCCGCAGGCAGCTGGATACTAAAAAAGTTACGTGATGTGGCAATACGGAAAGGCTACTTTTTCTCTGTCCATCCCCGATCCTTTGCTCCTCCTCCTCCTTCGCCACTTCGTTCTGGTTTATGTATCTTCTTTTCCCTCTTACTCCACGCCCCCTTTCATACCTCCTCCATTCTCCTCCCCTCCTTCAAGGTGCACTCCCAGACCTCTCCCTTCCCTTCCCTACACAACCCCCGTCCCTCTTGCGCTCACCCCACCTCGCTCCCTTGCACCCTCGGCGCCTAATATCCCCGCCCAATACTCCCTTTGCTCCCTTCCCCACATCCACCCTCGCGGCACCCGGCCTCTTGATCCCCTCCTGCCGCATTCCCACCTCCAGGATCTGGCACGGCAGGCCGCCTTGGGTTATACCGCATTCCCTCCCCAGGCAGCCGTTGGCACGCGAGAGCATTCGTGAACCACCAGAATTTGACTCTCCTGCTCCTCCACCTCCTTCCCTCCCAACCCCACCCACCCCCCTCCAGCCCCCATCTACTCCTCCCACGCCCTACCTCTACGTCTCTGCCTCGCGCCCCCCCATGCCCATCCTCCCCCCCTCCACCGCTTCCTTTTCCCTCCCCCTATTCACCTTTCCACTTCCCCACCATTCCTCCAAGCCCTTTGGAGAAACCCAGAAAAACTATGTATCTGCATCTCTCCTGGGGTGCGCTCTGACCAGAATTTGAAGAGAATCCAGCCGTGGCGACGAAGGCTCTCCAGGACGAGCAGCAATATCGGTATTTTTGCCTCCTCTATTTCTGGCGCCGTGAGTCTTGCTCGCAACGTGACCCCCAGAAATCTGGACCGTTTCCTCTGGACGAGTTCTTCATCCCCGGCCGCTGGCCGCTTTTTAGCGGTCACGGGGCCCAGCAAAAGCCCCAGAGGACGGAAACGGCCAACAACCTTTCAGTCGGACCTAGGCCAGAAGAACATCCCTCAACAACATGAGACAATCCGCCAGCCAACAAAAACACTGAACATCCTAGGGTACCCTCCCCAGGATGCACAAGAACACCCAACAAGCACGAAGATCATCAGGGCACCGTCCCCGAACCGACCTTGACCTTAGACCTCGGTCCGACTGCACGTCCTGACATTATAACAACGAGAAGGGGCCTCCGCCCCTGAGATCCGACATTGCAAAAAAAAAAAACAGAAAAACATCGCCCAGAGCTCCGGACCCCATCTTTTGGCGCCATTTTTGGAGCCGGATCGATCTGTGAGGATCCCGGGGCCCGAAATTGCGCAAAAACGCCAGTGGAGAAAAAATTGCAACGCCAGGTCACCACGATCTCAGGGTCCACCCTTCCCCCTCCCGCCCCCATTCTCCGCTACATCCTGCGCCCTCCCGCCCATCGAATAGGGGATCGACTATAGAATTGATCTACCCCAAAAGTATTTTCTTCGTCGAATCCAATTAAAACACGTATAGTGCTCCGTAAATCTACAGAGCAATCTGCGCATGTTGCGCAAACTCGACTGGAGAAACACAATTTTGGGGTAAATCCATTATGTAGTCGATCCCCTGCTGGAACCCCCAAGGCGGCGCCGTTCAGCCTGCCCCTCGCGCCCTGCCCGGTCGAGGTCCAGGTACTCGACGTTCCGGAAGAGGAACAGCCGGTTCACCCCCTGCAGCGAGGAAGCGGGTAAGGGGGGGAAACTCCCAGATCCCCGACGGCATGAACTGTTCCCAGACTTCCGCGGAGATGTCTTCTGCAATCCGCGGCAACAGAGGTCCCGACTCCTTCTCCGAGGGTGGTTTTTCGTCGGAGTCGTCCCAGAGACCCCGAAGACAGCACAAGAGCGCTCCAAGAGTGACCGACGTGACCTCAAGACGACCCCCAAGAAGCCATCATATCCCCAAAGATCGTCCCGAAACGTCCCAAGAGGCCTCCAAGAGCACTCCCAAGCAGACCCCAAGATGCAAAAATCATTGATTTTCTATTGGTTTTTGGTGTATTTTGGGGTTCTCCTCTTTTGGGCTTCCGGACGCTCCAAGACGGCGGTCTTCTGGGCGTCCGAAGCCGCCTGGGAGGCTCTAAAATCGCCCCATAACCATTCCAAAGGGCTTCCAGGCAGTCCAAGAGAGCCCCAAAACGGCACAACAGGGGTCCAAGATGGCCCTCAGAGAGCCCCATGGCGGCCCAAGATGGCCCCAAGACACCCTCCGAAGCATTCCAAATCGTGACCCGGTCGTTCAGGGAGACCGCGGTTGGAGGCAGGGCGACCCGAGGAAGCCCCCAGAGGCCCCCAGAACACGCCCAACTCCAGAAGGCCTTAAGAAAGCTTGACATAACTTTTGCGAGGCCCCCAGAGGCTCTCCAAGGAGGAACCTCCGCAAAAAGAGCCGAGGAGGATGGGGAGAATGCGCAGGATATGGCGAAAATGAGGAAAAAGAAACATGGAGGAAGGATAACGAATAACATTATTATAGCGGCGATGCCAGAAAAGGCAACAAAGAGTCATAGCTAAATTGTCGGCTTGACCTTCCTGCTATTCCGCCTGCATACCAAACTTCAAGGACCAAGGTGCATGGCGCGAAGCGCCACTGCAGTCTTGTATATCTATCTCTCCCTCTATATATATATATATATATATACATACATATATAATGCATATATACATGTACGGAAAAAGAAAGAAACAAAATCAATCCTCGGATCTCTGGGTTCGTTCCTGCCCTTTCTCCCTGGGGGTCGGCCTGGGGGCCCGTCAATCGGGCCCCTGGGCCATGGAGAATGGAGAATGGACCCAGGGCGAGCAGAAGTAAAGAGGCCCAGGGACACACACACACACACACACCAAAAAAAACGAATCCCAGGATTCCCCCTATTTTTCCCCATATGTTCTAAAGTTTCGTCTCCCCCCCCCCACTTTCCACATTTCACACATATTTTCCTGGGGATCGGCGATTATTTGTGTCTGTGTGCTTTTCCCCCTCCTGAAGAAGCACTCCCAGGGAAGCGGTCTTTCCTAGATTTCGAAGCTCCTCATCGGGCACGGGGACCATCAAAAACTGATCCGGGATGACAAACCATCCCATGGGAAGGGGTCGGGACCTCTGGGGCCGCGGATTGAAACAAAAAACAGATTCGTGGATGTCTGGGTGGGAGCGAGAGGAATAGGTGACAACATGTGAACCCTACCCCCACCCCCCACGACTTCTAAGGGCAGGGGGGGGTCATCTCGCTCGGGGGCTCTCGAACGACGTGAACCTCCCACCCCTTAGAAACCGTGGGGGGTGGGGGTAGGGTTCACAAGTGGTCACCGAAAGAAACGATGGCAAACCGAGTCCCACACCTTCCACCCACCCTCTCAGATCGCATTGCATCCCCTCCCATCTGCCAGAGTGGATGCCTCAGGGGGGGTCGATCTCCAAGTGGCAGCCACGGGACCTAACCAGGTTGCTGGCGAGGTCTGTTTTTTGTGGGGGAGAAGTGAGAAACGAGAGGAGAAGCAGGAGAAGGATGTGGAGGGGGCGGATGGGGGGAAAGGAGAGGGACGGCAGCGACGACGAGGGATTCGGATCCAGAAGCGTGGCGCGCGCTGGGACGAGAGCGTGTTTCCGATAGACAGGAGCGCGGGCTGTCGCTCGACGCGAATCGGCTCGGCAAAGCCGGCGTGCGCTCTCGCGCGTCGGCGGACCTCCTTTGGGCAACGCCTTTCCCATCCATGGAGTGCGAGCACGACGAGTCATAGCACGTGGTGTTTTCGCATGACGCCCATGTCGGAGGGTGTGAAGTGAGAAGGAGAAAGCCGTCTCACAGAAGACGGCGGGACTTCTCAGAAGCCCTCCGGGCTTCTGAGAACTTCCCAGTGTCTTCGGGTGATGCTTAGAAAATTTCTCAGAAGGCCAGGGGACATCCGAGCCTTCTGAGAAGGCCCGCCCCTTCCCACTTCCCCCCCTCGCTCGCCGCCGACCATGGCCCGTCGGCAAGCAAAAGGTAGGCCCTCACCAGGACAGCCAGAGTTGGGTGGGCACCGGCAGCACGCGAGCACCCCGCGCCGCAGCGCAGCACGCCCAGCACTGCGGCGACTGCGCGCGAGCGTCCCGCGCAGCAGCGCAGTGTTGGGCGTCCAGGCGTCGCCTAAGGGAGGGTCCAAAGGGCCCATTCAGAGTGCGTGGTGCATGGTAGAGCACGTGATTGCATGGCGTAGAAGAGCATGGCAGAGCGTAGCATGTCAGAGCGTGGCGTGGTATTCCGTGGTGAATCAGTGCATCACAAAGCATTGAAACGCGAAACGCCGCATCGGAGAGCAACACAGAACACAACGCCGCAGCGCATGTCATGGCATGACACGGGGTTCCTTGGAGGGTCGGTGGATCGCCTGGGTGCGGCGTGGAGCCAATCTCGAAGCATACATCCAAAAAGAAGAACACATCCACGGACGTAAGTATACCTCCATGCATTGATGAAGGAAGTTCGGTATGCTCGTTGTGCGAGACGTACGACAGCAAGGTGAAGCGTCTGAAGTGCAACACCGTGGCAGGAACCGACAGCGACGGCCTCTTTCGGAAGATCATCATTCTCCTTTCTCGAGCGTGAGAAGGGCGTGAAGCTCGTGGGAGTGGCGTCTCCACCAGACTTCGAGCACAGGATGCAGGGCGCGATCGACGAGTGAGCCCTGCACTTGAAGTTCCAGGCCCGTGCCGCCGCCAGCCGAGAGACAGTCCCCCCTTGCCTCGTCCTCCTCCTTCGCCTCCCCCTCCTCCTCCCCCTCCTCCTCCCCCTCCTCCCCTCGGTGCAACCAACGGTACTCGACTGTCAAATCGATTTCAGGAAGCTCGTCAACGTTTCTTCGAGCGTTCGAATCCCGAGAATGAACAGCAGTGAGACTTGTGCGTGCACTTGTGCTACTAGTATGAGTGCACTGCGTTCGCGGCCCTGGATGCGTCGTGCTGATCCAAGGCTTGCGTGCACTGTCGTCGGGAACGTTGTGGCAGCTCTCTGGGGGGTGCCCGTTTTGGTGGATCACTTGAAACCTTTCGACTGCTGGATCTCAAGGGTGCCCGTTGTGGTGGAACTTCGGGGGTGCTCGCTTTGGTGGATATTTGGGGGCGATCGCTTGGGGAGATACTTTGGAGTGCTCGTTTTCAGGGGGTCTTTAGGAGTGCTCGCTTTGGCGAATCTTGGGGGGGGTGCTCGTTGGGGCGGATCTCTGGGGAACGCGATTTTAAAGAGCCAGAAGTGTAGAAATGAAGCTAAAGATGAAGCGAGATCGCCTTCTCTGGAAGGACCGACAACATCCAGATTGGAAAACGCACATGCAGACGCAGCTAGTGTACATCATGTGTGTAAAAAACATGCGCGGAGGGGGAGCGAAAGCGTGGAATTGGAACAACACCTGGGAAAGGCCAAATATATTCATATCGCGTGAAAACAATGCGCGGAGGGGGGCGGGCGACAGTCGGACCTAGGGCAGAAGAACATCCTTCAAGGGCATGAGACCCTCCGCAGGCCAAACTGAAGAACATCCGAGTGCACCCTCCCCCAAGATACACAAGAACATCCAGCAAGCACGAAGAACATTGGGGTACCGTCCCCGAATCGACCTCGATCTTATACCTCGGTCCGTCCGTGTCTTTTCATGAGCTTCGCGGGAGAGAGGAGAGAAGTACGCACAGTGTGTAAGTACGCAGGGAGGCGGATGGAAGACTTCAATAGTACAGGCCCCGTGCGGCGTGGCCGCTGCCATGGGCCTCCCGCACGCGCGTGGACGAGATGGCGCGCAAGTAGACGAACAGCTGCGCCGTTACCAGCGAGTCGAAGCCCGCCTGCAAGCGCAAACCGCGCAGAATCCGATATTCCCCCTGCATCCTCCTTCTCTTCCTCCTTCTCCTCCTTCTCCTCCTCCCGCGAAGACGACGACGACGACGACGACGACGACGGCGACGGCGACGGCGACGGCGACGGCGACGGCGACGGCGACGGCGACGGCGACGGCGACGGCGACGGCGGCAGCGGCGGCGGCGGCGGCGGCAGAGGTGTGAGGGCCGACACCGCTCCCCGAGGAGAAATTCTGAGATGACGATCGCTGCATGAGGAAATGCAATGCAAAGGATCTCGCGCAAGAGGAGGTACAAGTGAGGGAGGGGAGGGGAGAAAAGAAAGAGGGGAGGCTGATCCACTCACAATTCTGCAGATCGCCGCCCTAGAATCACGTGCGCGCTTCGCGCGCGCGCATAGGTTCTACCGCAGGCCAGGAGCATGGTTCAACAAGTTCGGCCTCACACTCTCAGGAACGCGTACTACATGCGTCAACGCCCCTTTTAGGCGTGGACTAGAAGCTCGGCCATATGGTCATTCGTGGGAGGAGGGCGTCCTGGTTGGGTAATCCTACTGAGCTCAAGTGGCACGTGCGCTCGTGGGGGCGTCTCCCAAGGACTCCTGGGAGGCCCAGCACGGGAGTGCCCCAGAGGCAGGGGAGGTGGTTCGAAGTCGCTCCACCAAGCCGCCCTCCCCGTGACCGCTCCTCGCGACGGGGGAGGGCGCCCCGCAAATCGCAGGTGGCCGGAGACCGCTCCACCGGCCCGCCATGGAGGCCGCAAAACGGCGGCGACCGTCAAACGGCGGCGGGCCCGAGGCAGGAGAAGCGAGAACACGGGGGTTATGGAGGCCTCCTGCGGCCCCCCCGCGTCCAGAGCTCCCGACCCCCCCCTCAAGCGGGCCGTCCAGGCGGCGTGCGGGCAATGGATGATGGCCAAAATGGAGTGGCATGCCTCTGAGGAGGAAAGACCCCCGTAGAGAACAGGGAGAACACACAGAGGCAAGGCCAGGGTAGAGCAAGGAACAGAGCAAGGGCGCAAAGGGCGCAAAAGCTCAAGCACCAGAGTGACCAGAGCCACCCCTGGTCGGGCTGACCCCCCGCATGCGCTGACCAAGTGTGGCCCCCTTTCTACCCCGCCGACGTCAACAACATGAATAAACGTCGACAACATGAATCGCATAATTATATTCATCATCAAGTTCACTAGAGATGCACACTAAACCTGTACTGCATCGACATGGGCAAACACGGCGAGAATCGCGATCTGGTAAAACAACTCAATCGACCGTGGGGCATGAGGGTGGGAAAAGGAGGGAGGGAGAGAGGAAGCCTTTTGGATGTGTTGGAGAAGCTTCTGGGTGCGCCGATGCAGAATTCCCCCTGGAGAGGCTTCCGGAACAGCGAGTAAGCCCCTCTGGGGGCATCGTCCAGGATGTGAGCGCGAGGCGCCATTGGGGCCGTTTCGGGGCTTCGCTTCGCCGCGCCTCATAGTGAGGGCGAGGATGAGGTTTCGGCCCCTGGCCCTGTTTTGGAAGGTGCTGCTGCTCACCCATTGGCCATCCACTGCCACGAGACCCATTCCTTGTCCGTGCTGAATGGAATTTTGTATTGCTCCACCTGCGGGTGTTTCGCGGCCCAAAGTGTCCGAGGCCTGCGGGGGACGTGCGCGCCTCCCACCCGAACGGGGTTGGAGGTGCTTGATCGGCTTGCGCGAGGGCTCCCGCCGAAGTCGGGGATGCCGTTCCCTCGTGAGTGATGTCGCTGATGCGGCCGAGCCAGCACTCGGAATCCGCGCGTTCGCCATAGCGCCATAGCACTCGTGGGCCCAAGTGGGCCCCAAAACGGCCCAAGAGGGCCTCCACGGGAGGCCGGTCAAAGAGAACCCTCGGACGGCCCAGCAGACCCTCAGAAGGCTCCCAAGAAGAGCAAAAGGGGCCCCAAGTATAGCCCCAGACAGCCCCAACACGGCCCAAGAGTGCACCATAAGGGCCGAAAGGTGCCCCAATCAATGTCCAAGACTGCCCGAAAGAGAGGCCCAAGAAAGCTTCAAGGCGGCCCACGAAAGAGGTCACCAAGAGGCCCCAACCGGCGCCAAGACACCATTTCAACGGCTCCCAATAGTGCGCGCTTTTCGGCCAGATGGGCAGCACTGATTCGCCTTACACCCAGCAACATGAAACACATCGGATGTGGTACAACAACATGCGAGAGAAAACACTCGATCGTGTTATCTTAAGGCAGGCTGACACGTAGACGCATGGCTTCGGAACGCGAAAAGAAACACACTGAGCGCAGTCAAGGAGGAGTCGAACATGATGCTTCACACTAGCCTAGACTGGACCAGAGTCCGTAGTATACTGGCGCGACACACTCGAAACACGGCCACCAAAAACGCGGGTAAGAGCACGAGCCCCTTCGCCGACTCTCAGACTCTCCCTCATGTGTGTAATTGAGGGCTCGAGCAAGAACTGGGGGACGCGGCGGCCCGGGAAGCCTGGAGGTTCGGAACTCGGGGCCCTCCGACGATCACACCGAGAAGGTCGCTAGCCCTGCGACGTGCAGGGGTGAGGGGCTCAGCGGGGCACTCGGCAGCGAGGGCGTCGACGTTCGCTGAGCCAACTGCTACCCGAACCCCACGTCTGAAACAGACCTAGACATCCAACGACGTGACTTGCTCACTCAGCGGCCCCAGAGCTATCGACCCCTTCCCTGGGGTCAGTTCTCTGGCCGGGATGAATCCATTTAGGATGGCCCCGGGGATGGATGAGGGCCCCTTGAAGTCGAAACGAAGCGAAACCGCCCAGATTTAGGAAAATGACATCGTCGGAAATCTCGAACGAGGAACGGGCCTGCTACTGGAAGTGAAGGATCAGGACGGAACACGTGGTACCTTTCAGCACGGAGAGATGAGGTGCCAAACGAGAAAACGCGCATCACACGGGCACGGAAGGAGCTCCTCGAGCCCCCAAGTGGCGGCGGGAGAACGAGCAGAGAGAAAGCAGATCTGCCGCTCGGGCCTGCCCTCGCCGCGCAACCTGAGGCTGTCCACCTCCCGGAGCGCGCGGCGGCTCGGGCCCCGGGCCTCGTGCGCCAGCTCGTCCTCGCTCTTCCTGCCGTACCGCTGCGCGGTGGCGGGCGTGAGGTCGAACTGCAGCGGCGGGGCGCCCTCGAGCTCGTCGTAGCGCGCCTCGGGGGGGGGGGGGGCGGGGAGGCAGGGCGGAAAGCGGGGCAGGGACAGGCGCCGATGCAGTCAGGCAGCCCCCTGGAGGGGGAGGGGGAGGAGGAGGAGGAGGAGGGAGGAGGAGGAGGGAGGAGGAGGAGGAGGAGGAGGTGGGAGGATGAAGGAGGAGGAGGAGGATGAGGAGAAGAAGGAGGGAGGAGGAGGTGGGAGGATGAGGAGGAGGGAGGAGGAGAAGAGGAGGAGGAGGAGGAGGAGGAGGAGGAGGATGAAGGGGAGGGAAGAGGAGGAGGATGAAGGGGAGGGAGGAGGAGGAGGAGAAGGAGAAGGAGGAGAAGGAAGAGGAGGAGGAGGAGGAGGAGGAGGAGGAGGGATGAGGGGGGAGGACAATCGGCATCTAACTGGGGGTCTTGCGCCTGATGGCGCCTCGGTGGCGCGGTGGCAACCTGGCAGTCAAACCAAGGAATTCGATGCCGAGGAAAAGTGATCCTCGGCAGCGAAGTCTGCTGCATTTCCACACGGGACGCCCCCGGGAGACCCCCTAAAACTGTCACCGAAGGGGTCGCGCGGGCGGTTCCTACAGGGAGGCATTCGCGGCAAGAGACAGCAACCACAGACGACATGGCTGCTGCTGCTGCTGCTGCTGCTCCCGCTATCCTCCAGCGCCTGTTGCGCCGCCCGAATGAACAACTGCAGGGTTGCGGGGACCTCAAATTCGATTCGGCTCGTGAGCGTTTTCTTGTCTGGCGTTTCGATCTTGGGCGGACGGGGGAGGGGGAGGAGGGGTGTCTGGCTCCAGACCTCTGCTTGATGCGACTGTTTGCAACATTGCGTCATATGGGAGAGGCTTCACCTGCTTGAAACAGGCGCCAAAAACAGCCAACATCTACTCCATGGTGGGGGGAAAGGGTGCAAAAGCCCGTGCCGATCGGCAACACAATGAACAAGAAAATAACCACCCTGACTTCCCTTGCTTGGGATGCCTTCTCTCTCTGGGACACGTGAAACGTGAAGGCCGCAACTCTATGTGTGCTGTAAGAGGGGAGGGGCGCGCGGGCAGGGCTTTCGGAAACCTCGGAACATACATTACGAAAGCGCGCCGCAATGCCACTCGGCCAAAAGACAGATCTCGGTGTGGAGCCGTGAATACGTATATGTTGTCTTTTACTGTATGCACAAAGCTTGGACGAGGCCGAGGCTACACCCTGGGCACTTCTCCGTGTCACCGTTGGCCTTGCTGGCCTCGGTGAAGGCTCGAGATCGACAAGCCTCGCGCATCCTCTCGGCCTGGAAATCTACCCACTGGTGAGCATTCCTTGCCCGCTGCCTCGTCTTCAGGAAGAACGGCAACCTCGGCCCCAGGACCCCGAACGGGCGTGGGAGGAGGGGGTGGAGGAGGAGCGACAAAGGTCGCGCCCGCCAGGGGTTTAACTCGGGGCTTAACGAAAGGCGTGCCGCACGTTTTCACCCCAGGTCCCAGGTTCGGGGGCGATCGCGGGCCACGTGTGTAAACGCAGCCCAAACACGGTGGCAGCATGGTCCGAAAGCAACCAGATGTGCCACCGTACCCCTGGCAGATTGAGGCGTCATGGTGTACCGAGTGCAGTCTGGTAAGGCTTCTGTGTCGGCGGCGAGCGAGGGGAGGAAGTGAGAAGGAGACAGCCTTCTCAGAAGGCTCTGAAATCCCCCCAGCCTTCCGACAAGTTTTCCGACCCTTCCCGAAAGACACAGAAAACGTCTCAGAAGGCGGGAAGGTTTCTGAGAAGCCCCGCCGCCTTCTGAGAAGGCATTCTCCTTCTCACTTCCCCCCCTCGCTCGCCGCCGAATTTCGGCTGCCTTGGTGGCCCTCGTGACCGTCTCGGAAGCCCTGCGGAGCAGCCCCAGCGCGGCGTCGGACCGCCCAGGAAGCTTCGGGAGGGGGAGCCGGGGCGTGCAACGGAGCGCGGGAAGAGGGGCTTAGAAGACGTACAGAAGCTCTACCAGACTGCACTCGGTATACTGGCGCGCCTCAAGTCGGCAGCGAGCGAGGGGGGAAGTGAGAAGGAGAAGGCCTTCTCAGAAGGCGGCGGGGCTTCTCAGAAGCCTTCGCGCCTTCTGAGACGTTTTCTGTGTCTTTGGGGAAGGGTCGGAAAACATTTCGGAAGGCCGGGGGACTTCCGAGCCTTCGTAGCAAGCCCGCCCCTCCCCACTTCCCACCGGGCTCGCCGCCGAATAATGGCTTAAACATGCCTCCAGAGGCACCAAACAGCTCAAGCGCCCAATAGGTCCCAAGAGGCGACCAGGGCCGATCGCAACCACTTCGGGCCGATCGTCGGCCACTCGGGGCCGATCACAACCAGCTGCGATCGGGCAGAAGTGGTTGCCATGTGTTTGGGCCGCTTTGGCATTGGTTGATTCAGAGAAGGGTCTCAGGAGCGTTTCTAGAATGAGTGGTTTCCTTTACGGTTCCCAAGGGGATTTGGCAGAGCGGTTGCGATGCGGCCGATCACCGACGGTTCGACAGCTCGGCCGTCATGACTGCAAATCACACGAATTGCAACGCAATGTACTTCAAGACTTCCAAAGTCCCAAGAGCTCAAGACTTCTCATGATATCTCAGGTGCCCAAATGGTTCCACCAAATTCCTCAGGGTCCTTTGAGGATGCCACAGGGCTCTCCATGTTATACATCACAACCTCTTGCGGCTCCTCAGCGGCTCTTCAAAGGCATCTCAGAGAGTCTTCAAAGGCTTCTCAGAAGTTCGACAACAACTCTTCAGCGCCGTCCCTTCAGAAACCTTACCGTTGCGAACCAGAGGCTCCTGAGTGGATCCTCGGAAGATCATCAGGGTGTTGAAATATCATTTCGCAGGGTATTGCAACGTTTTACCAGGTATGAAAAGATCGCTTTGCAAGATATTGCATGATGGTTTTGCAAGGTATTGCAAGATAGTGTTGCAAGGTATGGCAAGATCGTTTTGCAAGGTATTGCAAGATCGTGTTGCGAGGGTTGAGTGGTTGGTTTGGGGTTTGGTGTTTGGTGTTTGGTGTTTGGGGTTTGGTGTGTTGTGTTTGGTGTTTGGGGTTTGGTGTTTGGTGTTTGGGGTTTGGTGTTCGGTGTTTGGTGTTCGGTTTGGGGGGTTCAGTGTTCGGTGATTGGTGTTTGGTGTTTGGTGTTTGGTGTTTGGTGTTTGCTGTTTTGTGTTTCGTGCTTGGGGCTTGGGGATTTGTTCGGTGCCTGGTGGTTGTAATCCGGTGTTCGGCTTGTACTTTTTCAATAAGAATCCTACAGATGCGATCAGTCCGTGTCCAGTGGTCGTAATCCTTCCGAAATGCTTCGTGAACGGGCCGAAATGGTTGCGATCGGCCTTGCTCCCGTCCCAAGAGGCTTCCACAAGGCTGGAAGACACCCCCAAGACGGTCTCCATGAGGGTCTCGAGAAGCCAAAAACCCACGCATTTCGGTCGAAGATCGGTCCGCTTGCAGTCTTCAAGGGCCCAAGGGAGCTCACTGAGAGCCCCAAGAAATCCCTAGACGGCCCAGGATGACCCCAAGAGAGCAGCAAGCCTGAGATCCGACGTTGCCAAAAAAATGCAGCATCGCAAAACATCACGCCCGCAGCCCTAGACCCCATCTTTCTGCGTCAATGTTCTAGCCGGATCGATGTGCGAGAGGGTCCCGGGGCCCGAAAAAAACCGAGAACGCCCAGCTCGAAAAATTGAAACGTGAGAACCTCAGGGCATGGATTTGTTTTTCCAATCAGATTTTGCCCAAGGGGCTCTGATCTGTGCTTGAAGGGCAGGTGGGTGACCGTGCTGGTCCTGGCGGGCCGGCGTTCCTCGGGGTTGTTTTTGGTGTTGCTTCCTTGGCCCCTGAGGGTGTTTGGCTCTGTTTCCCCCCCTTTTGGTTTTGGTCTCCCCCTCTTTTGGTTTGGTCCCCCCTCTTTTGTGTTGGTCCCCCCCCTTATGTTTTGGTCCCCCCCTTTTGTTTTTGCCGAGGGCCCCTCAAGAGGGACGCAAAACGGCCTCAGAGGGCCGGACGGCCCAAGAATGCCCCAAGACGAGGACCGCGACGTCCCGAGAGACCCCACAGACGGCCAAGAGAGCCCCAAGACGGCCTGACAGGGCCCCACGACGGCCCAAGAAGGCCCCAAGAGGACTCCTCCTCCTCCTCCTTCTCCTCCTCCTTCTCCTCCTCCTTCTCCTCCTCCTTCTCCTCCTCCTCCCCACCAGGACTGCCCCACGGTAGCCCAAGACAGCCTAGAAGAGATCCTCAAGAGAAGGAGACGAGAGGTGTCCCCTGTGAGGGCTTTCCAAGCGCTGCTCGAAGGTTCTCAACATGGAGTGCTTGGCTGTCACGGTGGCAGATTAGCCGTAGGCAGCTGGATAAGGACACCAGTCGAGTATCAGGATTAATTTGCCAAGCGTCTCGCTGTGGCGTACAACCAAATGTCCCCGGCTACGTGTTTTGCAGGAAACCAGGCATGCACCCGTGCAGATGGACGGACGGTGTGTGAGCGCAGGCATTTGTTTGGTTGACTAAATCAGGGTGTGACACGATTGCGCTCGTCGTAGAACGGGCACGAGAAACTGCCTGGGCGACCATCACATACCATCGATCCCGCCCGCACTTTATGTGCATCGCAATGCGACATCTGCATGCACATCCAATACCAGGTTTCCCGTGTGGCTTGCGCTTGCGGCCCAGGTGAGGGTGCCGTATTCCGCCGTATCCGAAACCTCTATTCGGGCGCCGTGGCATAGCGGGCATTCAGCACACTTCGCCGTTTCTTGGCCATGGCGACTAATGCGGATCAAAACGATCTCGCGTGGCACACGCCTACAGCCTACAGTACCTTCGTGTCCGGCAGACCATCTGGACGACCCCATCAAGCCTCGGCCTGGAGCTGGAGATCTCGTGCTCATGAGAACGGCGCTCCTACAAAACGCCGGGCCCAAGCTCGCTGGCGTATCTCCATCGCGTTCTTGATCTAAGTTGTGTCTGTTCGCCACTTCTCGTCGTACATCCAGTAGTGCAGGTCAACTCGTCGCACACCATCTACCTTCACCGCCTACAGCGTCGGCTCGAAATTCCACGCGCGGCTCCCTGCTGCGCTCTCCTCAACGACATGGATATCAGGTCGAATGCGGAATGCGGAAACCGACCACCTCCGCCACCACCAAACGCAGCAACCCAGACATCCGGCTGCTCCAATTTCTTCGATGCGTGGGCCCTGGAGGTCCGGACCACGTCCCTAAGGCTGGTTTGTCGGCCCCAACCGTTTTTTGACGGTCCCGAGGCCCGACGAGGGCCCCCGGAGGCCGAAACCGGCCAAAACCGCCCGCTCCGAGTTTTTTGGAGCGTCGGATCTCTGGGAAGCTGGCTCCAACGACCTTGTCCTTGCTCGCCTGGCAGCCTGGCAACCACCAGGCAGAGCCCACCAGGCAGAACGACGGGATCCTCGCCGTGAAGAGTGTGGCGCATGGGGGCGCGATGCTCGACCACCACAACCGGCCCTTCCTACACTTTCTCGGCAAGAACTTCAGGTATCGGGGAACAAATCAGGTTGTTGCTGCGAAGCCTCGTGACAAGCACATGAGCAGTTAAGATAAGCGAGCGCGGTGCGCAATACCTCCGCACAGCTGTCCTCCAGCTGTCTGCTGGGATGATCGCTATATTCTCGCTGGGAAAACCGCAGGCGTCGCGGACGGCAGCGGCGTGCCTGCCGCTCTCACAACTGAAACACAAACTTCCGGAGGCCCGCGCAGACTTCTTGGATCGGCGCTGGAGCCCCCTCCCCGGCGGGCGCCGCCGGAAGCGCCGCCAGAGGGCTCCAGCGCCGATCCGGGAAATCCGCGCGGACCTCCGAAAATTCGTGTTCACATCGTGATTAGCGTCTCCGAAGGTTCTCCGTGGGGAAGACACTGCGCTTCAGGCCAGCCTCTATGTCCCAGGAGTCGGCCAGCTTACGGATGGCCCCTATCACCATCTAGGGTCTGGCCTCACGAGGGCAGGGCATCATTGAAAGGGCCCAGGGGCACACGGATAGACACAAATTCCAGGATTTCCTATATGTTGACACAGTTCCTGGACTTTCCTCTTCATCTACGCTGCCTAAATTCTGGCCCCCATTTTCATGGGAATCAAAGCTTGTTTTGCCTATGTAGATTCATCCCTCCTGAATCCTCCCCGTCCCTGGCGGCCACCACCCACCTCTCGACGTCTGCGCAAGTCGTAAGTCTCCTCGACGTGTCCAGCCGACAGGACTCGAGCGCGCCTGCTCCGAGCACTTGCCCTAGCCAAAACACAACTCCGCTGTGCAACAAAACAACGAGCAGTGCGGGCTGGCGGTGTGTCCACTGTGCTGGGAATAACCCAATCCGCAGAGGACGAATGGACTTGACCCCTACTGCTACGTACTTCGCATTGACCGTGGCCAGGCGTTGGAATCGTATCAACCAAAGCTGCACAACAGACGGCACTCGCCTCGGCAAATCGTGCAACGACGATGTGAGGATGTCGCCCGACAACACGCGGAGGAAGGGGCCAGAAGCTCAAACACATAATGCACATGCTGGTGACACAATCGCGTGGCCATGACGAGTAACAATTCAAATGCTGGCCACCGCTTCTACTCCAACTCTGGAGGGGGAACGGTAGGGGGGGACCCGCTCGGGGGGGGGGGGGGGGGAGGGAAACAACGACGTGGAATCGGCGATGCATCGCCGATTGATCGGCGATAGGCCCCGCAGGGCGAAACCGGACGTTCTTCCTGGGCGGGGTGGGCTATCGGGCCCCGATCGGCGACGAGTGGGCGATTCGGGGTCGATGTATCCCCCCCTGAGCCATCCCCCATGACGTTGCCCCTGAAGCTGGGCACTCTCCCTCGAGGAGGAATCAGGAGGGAGCCGGAGGGGCGCGGAAAGGGGGGGGACCATCGACGGCGGGCGAGCGCAGGCACCGCCGCTCGTGGCGGAGGCACGCAGCCCGCGAGGATCACGACAGGGAAGGCCTGGAGCCCACGGCGAGAGAAGCGGTCCGAGCAATCACGGGCTGCGAGAGGGAAGGGGGAGGAGAAGCACGAAGAGGTGGAGGGAGCAGACTCGGCGGTGGACAGACCTCCCTTGAACCACCCTTCAGTGAAAACGGCCCAGGACCGAAGCCGACGGACCTGGACTCGCCGATCGACGCGTCAGGGCGGGAGGTCGATCAGCCTCCGACAGACGACAGGAGAGGAGCAGGAAGAGGACGGAGGCAATGGGGAAGAGGCAGAGGAGCGGGCAGCCAGCGGGCGGCCGACGGCCTTGGCGTCTTCGAAGAACTTCAGGAGGCCTGCCCGGCCCGCCCGTCTGGATGCTCCCCCGTCGTCCGCGCCGCTCTCGAGACGATGAGGGCACCGAGCTCAGGGCATCTGGAGTAATGCGGAAAGGGCTCGAGAATGAGGGGGAGGGGGGAGGGGCGAGGGAGAAGAACGGCAGGAGGAGAGCAGGGGAGGAAGAGGACAGAGCAGGAGGGAGGAGGGGGGAAAAGAAGGGAAAGGAGGGCACAAAGGGGATGTTGTGGAAGAGCACGGGGGAGATGTGGCAAGCCGCACTGGACCGGGACGCGTCCATGCCATTTTCGCGGGCCAAGGAGGGCTGGAACAATAACGATGCTCAACGCGTGCCGTGCCTGAGCCAAAAGAGAAAACACCAACCAGCATGTTGCGCCTTTTCCGACATCGCACTTCGCCTGGCCACGTACAGCGCCGAGGTGCTGTCGGCGAGCCAGAGCGCACAATGGCCGCGGAGCCGTCGACACTCTCGGGAAATCTCTGACCCGGGTCAGTGCAAACCCGGGTCAGTCGGGCCTTGCAGGATCCTGCAAAATCCTGCACGATCCTGCGGGATCCTGCAGGACCCTGCGCCCAAACCTGAGTCAATGCGACTCTGACTCTGCAGGTCCCTGCAAGAGCCGGCGCTCTGGCTGGCCCCCGTTTGCATTAACCACCGTCCCTTGAGCCCCGAATCTCCTTCGCGCAAGAGGGCCCGGGGAAAAAGGGGGCTGCAGAGCATTCGACAGGGGTTCGCCCGCGCCGCAATGCCGTGCCTTCTGCTGCGGCGCCCCCCGTGGCGAGACGACAGCGCGAGGAATTGATGCCAAGCCTGTGCGCCGCAACGCGCTGGCGCGGCCTACATCCTACATCGAAAAAGCCGCCGCCTGGGCGCGCGATCTCGCGTCGCGCGTCGCCGGGGACACCAAAAGGTACTGATACCGCTACTCCACGGACCTTTCCCTGGGGCGCATTCTGACCAGGATTTCGAGGCGAATCCAGTGGTGGCGACGAGGGCCTCCCAGGAGGCTCCAAAAGGGGAAAACGAGGGAAGGGCAGCTGTATGGATACCTGTTCCATCTCTGACGCGTCGCGCGTCGCTGGCCGCTCTGAAAGGGAGAGCCTTGCAGCCGCGAAGAGGGGCCTGGCGCCGAGAGACGCATCTAACGCGCACCACAAACAATTTCAAACGTAACCCGGTTCTGCCGCTCGCGAAGTACAGTGGAAACGATGTCATAAGGAACCCTACATCCGCCGACCCTGTCAGCGTGTGGAAGAGGCTGTTCCGTTTGACTCGTCCTCGTCGTCGTGGTCGTTGTTGTCGTCGTCGTCGTCGTCGCTGTCGCCGTCGCCGGTCCCCTCCCTTTCCCTGAGCCTGGCGCCGCTGCCTCCACTTTCACTGGGCCCTCCTCCTCGAGCGCGCCAGCCACAGCGAAATTGAGCAGCGCTGTAGTTGAGTCGAAAGGAAGCCCCTTCCCTTTTATCCCTTCCCCGCCGGGGGGGTGTCCCGGGGGAGGTCCCGGGGGAGAGCCCCGGGGAGGTACCAAGGGAGGTCCCGGGGGAGGTCCCGGGGGAGGTCCCGGGGGAGGTCCCGGGGGGTCCCGGGTCAGATACGACTCCCCTCCGGGCGGTTCGGGAGCCCAGACAATCCCCAAGAGGCCCCCAAGATTGCCCCAAGACAGCCCAGGAGAGCCCAAAATTGCCCAGGAGGCCTCCAAGAGCGCCTCGAGACGGCGTACGAGGAGCCCTGGACGGCCCAAGACGGCCTCAAGAGAGCCCCAGGCTGTCCCAAGAAAGCCTCTGGCCTCCTCTTCCTCCTCCTCCTCCTCCTCCTCCTCCTCCTCCTCCTCCTCCTCCTCCTCCCCCTCCCCCCTCTGCTCCCCCTCCTCCTGCTCTCCTCTGCCTCCTTCTCCTCCTCGTCCTTCTCCTCCACAACCTTCTCCCCCCTCCTCCTCCCTCATCCACCTCCCCCACCCTTCCTCCACCTCCCACTCATCCTCCTCTCCCTGCCCCCCCTTGATTTCATCTTCGTCGTTCTCACGGTCGGCGGCACTGGCCGTAAGGCCTTCGCAATAAGGGACGAGGGCTCTTCTTTCCTTAAGTTAGACCTCGATTTCCCAATCGAATACCCATAGAAAACCTGAGACAAACTGTAAAACAGTTAGGGGGCACTGAACCCCTCCCCAACGAAAAGGTTTCCTTCAACAGCGGCCCGACTATAATGGCTGACTGGCTACTGACTAGTCGCACCTATCAGCAGGCAAATCTTACGTTTGGCCGCCAAATGCGCAACTCGTGGCGCAATCAATAACAAACAATAACGTGCCGTGTTAGCTTCGGCCACCCAATACGCGACCTATGGCGCAACCGTTTTGCGGGCCGCGTCAGTTTCGGCCGCCCAGCACGCAGCCTCTGGGGCAAGGAGTAGCAAGTCGCTAACCATTCAGCCACCCAACGCGCAACCTGTGGCGCAACCAATAGCATGCCGTTTTAGTTCTGGCCGCCCAAATGCGGAGCCTATGACGCAACCGTTTTGCGGGCCTTTTCAGATTCAGTCGTCCAATGTGCAACCCATGGCGCAACCGTTAGCAGGCCGTCGTAGTTTCGGCGACCCAATGCACACCTTATAGCAACACCGCTAGCATACCGCTAAGTTTGGCCTCCCAATGCGCAAGCGATGGCCCATGGCGTAACCAATAGCATGCCGTGTGAATTGCGGCCGCCCAGAGCGTAACCCATAGCGCAACCGCAAGCAGACAGATTGATGTTCGGCGGGCCCATGGGGCAACCAATAGCAAGCTGTTTTAGTTTCGGCCGCCCAATGCTCAAACTATGTCAGGGTAAATGGGGTGGAAGAAGACGACGGATGGGACGGGGCGGGAGAAGGACGAGGGACGATTGGGAACAACTCCTGCAAGGTCTGCGTAATAAATATTAACCGATACTCAGCCCAATTAACAGGCCGATAAACCGGATTATGCCAGACTAAGCCTGGCGTTATGCCGAGTTACAGGGGATTCAGCTGGATTGAGCGCGATTTAGTCGGATTCCGACCACGGCTAAACCAGCGCTGATGATGCATTCAACCTCCGACCAAGAGCGAGGGAAGGACGCATGGGAAGAAGAGGGTGAAGGAAGGATGGGAGGAGGCGAGGAAGGAGAGGAGGATGGCTCCTAAGGGCTCTGGGACGTGAGCTCGCGCCCGTGGGATAGAAAGATGTGCCCAACGCTGCTGGACGGGACCGTTGGGAACAAGGGCCTCCTGCAGGTCCTGCCCGGCCACTTCGCGCCGCTCCAACAGGCGGGCAGGCCGGGAGCAAATCTCGTCAACTGCCGAACAGAGCTCGACCACGTACTGTCAAAACGTGTACTATCAAGGACGGGTGGTACGGACGCAAGACCCATGGAGGCCGAAGCTGGGATTTGTTTGGGGCGGCGGGCGACCAGTGAAAACGGCAACGGACGGGCTGCAGAGGCAAGGACACACTGGGTGCCCTAGATGAAGGCGCGCGTCCTTACTAGGCGCGTTGACTGTAGGGCCAAATCCGCTCAAAATCAATCCCTGGACCCCTCCCGGGGTCCATCTGGCGCAACTTCAATCCCGGGGCCCAGAACGCCCCCAGAGGCCGAAAAGGGCAACAAACCTGCCCGAACCCAGAACCTCGACTGCATGTCCCGCCCCAGCCAGGCGGAGGCGCCAGCGAACGAACGGGGCGCAACAGCGGCGCCTCCGCTCGGCACGCTGCTGCGGAGCACGCGCCGATCTTGGGCCAACCACGGCGGCCGCAGGGACTGCCCGCCACAACGTGCTGCGCCTTGCCCAAGGATGCCTGGCCGAGCCCCAGCCCCGCCCCAGCTGGGCGGAGGCGACGACGACGAAGACGACGAAGACGACGACGACGACGACGACGATGACGACGACGACGACGACGACGACGACGACGCCCGACGACGACGACGCCCAGCGCCCAGCGCCCGGCGCCCGGCGCCCGGCGCCCGGCGTACGACGCCCGACGTACGACGCCCGACGTACGACGCCCGACGCCGCCTGCGCCGCTCGACGCCGACGCTCGAATGCTGCATGCCTCGCCCCAGCCGGGCGGAGGCGCAAAGCGAAGCGAAGCTCGGCGACGACCGCACGGGCGCAGGTGCGCCGCGCTGCCCCAGAGCTCCGAGGATGGGATTTTGTTCAGTCTGGCGGTTGTTTCCTGGAGTTCGGCCTCCGGGTCCCGTTCTCGGGCCCAAGGGTCATCAAAAGTGGAGCCGGGGCGAAAAACCACCTCGGGGGAAGGGCTCGGGACCTCTGGGGCCGCGGATTGAAAAAATCGTATCGGCGGATGTCTGGGGCCCCGCTCAAGACCGGCGGAAACACAAGGCCCACACAACACAAAGCCAACCGCACACCGATCCCACGCAAGGCGGCACAAGGCCTGTGCGAAACGCAACGAAAGAAGACGAGGCCAGGACGTGAACAAAGTCGGACCCGGGATAAATTGGATCTCTGAGGTCCGGCGGTTCTAGAGGATGTATCGGGCGCTGGGGCCGTTCCAGAGCGCTCCGGTAAGCTCTGAGAGCGTTCCCGAACGCTCTGGAAAGATGTATCCTGGCCCTCGCCCCGCCCGACAAGGCACAAGAAGCTCAGTAGAATTGGTCCATGCCGTCCCCGCCACTTCCAATCCTCCTGCCAGTGTCCGACAAGAAGGGGGGAGGAAAAAAGAATCCTCCCACGCGCTATCAGGACATGCCCAGACCAGCGCTCTGCGCTCTGAGCCATCCCCGACAGGGACTGCTCAGCTCTGATGGCAGACGAATGCTTCCGCACACGAGGGCACGAAGAAGAACGCGAGGAAGAGGAGGGGGAGAACGAGGAAGCAGACGGAGAAGAAGGAGGAAGGAGGGAGGGAGGAGGACGAGGAGGGCGGAGCCAGCCTGCGAGCATACGTGCAGCTGAGCATCAAGACTGCCCCACCTTCGCGCTCGCGCGCTCGCAACGCCACAGGGCAAGCCCGTGGAAGTGCACGCGAGAGCGCAGGCGGGGCCAGTCTTCGAGCGATGTGCGCTTCCGGATCTGCCCACCAGGCCCGCCCCACCCAGGCGCTTGAAGCGGCCCAGGGCCCCGTGGAGGTGGGCGGTGTCGTACACCTTATGCTGCCGAGGCTCTCTGCCACCGCTGCCGCTTGACGTCCACAGCGACAGGCAACCGAAGCAAGCCGCTCTCTGACGGCAGTGTCACCATCGCCGTCGTCGTCGTCGTCGTCGTCGCCGTCGTCGTCGTCGTTGTCGGCGGCGTCGTCGGCGCCCTCCTCCATCCGCGCATAGGCGGCACGGAATCATCGGCACAGCCATCTAAGAACACACGCAATCCAATGGTTGCACCATAACTGCTGATTGCGCCCGTGCTCTACCAATTGCGAATTCTAAAATCCGAGCGGCCTGTCCCTTTGAACTACGTGTCTTCCAGCTAGAAGGAAGGGGAAGCTAATGCTCCTTTAAAATGTCATCTCTCGCCTGAGTAGCAGAGCCATGGGGCGCTCTTCGATCAAGGGGGCGTTCCACACAATGACGTGGAACGCCTCTAGGTAGTTGTACGGAGAAGACGTGGCACGGAAGGGTGTATTGCAACATCGTCGATGCATCCTGGTGCTGCTCCACCACGGGAGCACGACGGGGAGAAGCCGGGTGGGCCAACGTCGAAACGGATCTCAAGGGATACTGAGCATCTGGGAAATGTCATGTTGCACCAGTTCGACATAGACATTCATAGATACATACACATACACATATACATACATACACACATACATACATACATACATACATACATGCATGCATGCATGCATGCATGCATGCATGCATACATACATACATACATACATAAATACATACATACATGCATACATACATCCATACCCACATACCCACATACACACATACACAAATACACACATACCCACATACACACATACATACATACATACATACATCCATCCATCCATCCATACATACATACGTACGTACATACATACATACATACGGCCCTACCTACCTACCGACCGACCGACCGACCTACCTACCAGCATACATACATACGACATACATACATACATACATACATACATACATACATGCATACATACATGCATGCATGCATGAATGCATACATACATACATACATACATACATACATACATACATACACACACACATGCTTACATGCATGAATGCATGCATGCATGCATGCATACATAAATACATACATACATACATACAAACATACAGCCATACAGATATACAGACATACAGACATACAGACATACAGGCATACAGACATGCATACATACATACACACATACATACATACATACATACATTCATACATATACACACATGCATACGTGCATGCATGCATGCATACATACATACAGACAGACAGACAGACATAAAGACATACAGCCATACAGCCATACAGACATACAGACATACAGACATACAGACATACAGACATACATACATACATACATACATGCATGCATGCATGCATACATACACATATACACGCATACATACAGCCATCCATACATACATACACACAGAGGTGCATACATTCTATAACCATCGCGCGCGTTTCTCGCGCGCTCAAGTTCTAGCTAGGATCCTCGTAATCGTCACCATCGCCATCCTCGTCGCCATCATCTTCATCGTTATCGTCATCGACATCGTCATCATCACCATCACCATCACCATCAACACCATCAGCAACACCCTCGTCATCCCCGTCGTCATCATCGCAATCGTCATCATCGTCATTATCGTCAACCGCATCACCATCATCATCGTCATCATCGTCATCATCATCGTCATCATCATCGTCGTCATTATCACCATCGTCATCGTCATCGCAAGCATCGTCGTCGTCGTCTTCGTCGTCGTCCTCGCCCTCAGCATCCCTCCCCAAGGCCGAGCGTCTCGGTAACTGGGGTTGTGGACATGATGCCGCCATGCCTGGGTGATGTGCCAGTGGAGTGCTGGATGCCTGTTCGGATCTGGGTGGTGGAAGTTTTTCGGAGGCCTCTTGGAGAGCTCTAGGGGGGCTCTTGGGTACTTCGTGGTTGCCTCTTGGGGCCCCTTGGGAGTCTCCTGAGGGCCTCTTGGAAGCCTCTTGGGGCTTCCTGGGGGCCTCTGGAGGGCCTCTTGGGGACTCCTGGGGGCTTCTTGGGGTCCTCTGTTGGGCGAGGGCTCGAAATGTCGGTTCGTGTTTCCCTTCTGTGTCCTAGAACCACGCGCGCGCTTCGCGCGCGCTTAGGTTCTTGTCGATTCTGGACACGGCTTCAATATCTAAACGAGTTGTCCCGTGGGGCATTGCAGGTGCCTCCCGTTGACGTATAGTTGATGTTCGGGCGGATACTGCGAAGCCCAAGCACAAGGTTAGACTGTACCATACAACTCTGGATTCGGAGCCGTCCCGAGCGGCGCGGTGCAATCGCTGGCACGTTCAGCCGTGGTAGAATGCCAAGTGCTGTTTGGTATGGCTTCTGTGATATGCTAAGGGGCCCTCCGCTCTCCTGTGTGCGCCTCCCTGCCTGAATCGCCTCATGTTCTCGAGGCTCTGTCGGCGCTCAGACATGTCTCGGCGCTCGTGAAAGCGCCTTAAATGCTCAACATGGCTTCCCAGACGGACCTGGGAGGCCTCCTCAGCCGCCGAGATGGCTCATGATGCTTCCAAGACGGCCCAAGAAGTTCCAAGGAAGCCCAAAGAGTGCGCGAAGAGGACCCCCATGAAGGGCCAAAGAAACACACATATTGATTTCCAATCCGTTTTCGATGCTTGTTACGTTATCGTTTGTTCTACCTTCTGGCGCTCCAAGACGGCCCCAGGGGCCTGCAAGACCGCCGCAAGACCGCCCCAAGACGCCTGCAAGACCGCCCCAAGACAATGGTGGGCGGAAGACCAAAGAATCATGTTCCCGGAAAGCTGTCTGTGAAGTACGATTTTCCGATGTCTCTTGGGGGCCCGCAGGGGGCTTCCCTGGGAGCCCCTTGGGGGCCTATTGGGGCTTCCGGGGGGCCTCTAGGGAGCCTCACGGGGCTTCTTGGGAGCCTCTTGATGGCCTCCTGGGGCGTCCTAGGAACCTCTTAGGCCGGCTTGAAATGTCGCGCTCTTCGGGCCCTTTTGGGTCGCTCTTGGGGCTCTCTTGGGGCGCTCTCGAGGCCCTCTTGAATTATCTGGGGAGCCTCCTGGGCCGTCTCTGGGCTTTCTTGGGGGCCTCTGCGGCCGTCTTGGAGCGACCTGAAGGGCCTCTGACGCCGTCCGGGACCGTGGGGAGGCGGAACATGCGAGAGCGCAAAAATGCTTGAAAAACCATATAATAATTGATGACTTTCGGCTTCTGGGGCCCTTTGGAGGGGCTTCTGAAGGCGCTCTTGGGGCGTTTTGGCGGCGTCGTCGGCCGTCCTGAGGCCATCTTCGGCGTGTCTGGGGCCTCTTGGGGCTGCCTTGGCAATCTTTAGGGCCCTCTTGGCGTGTCGTGGCGTGTTTGGGAGCGGGCCCGGGCAGTCCCGGGAGCCCTGGGCCCCCCCCAATCCCCCGATGGGGGGGTACGGCACCAGCCCGGGCCCCCCCCGGCCTACTCCGATATACATGTGTATATATATATAGAGAGAGATACACCTATATATATATATATATATATATATATATATATATATACATATATATTTATGTGTGTACACATACACATACATATATACCTACATGTAAAAATACACACATGCATACATGCATACATACACACACATACATACATACATACATACATACATACATACATACATACATACATACATGCATGCAGAGAGACAGACAGACAGACAGACAGACAGACAGACAGACAGACATACGTACGTACGTACATACATGCATACATACATGTTTCCATACATACCTACATACATACATACATACATACATACATACATACATACACACATACATACATACATACGTACGTACGTACGTGCATACATACATACATACATACATACATACACACATACATGCATACATACATAATTGCTTACCGACATTACTACCTACCTGCCTCCATACATACATACATACATACATACATACATACATACATACATACACACATACATACATACATACATACATTCATGCATGCATGCATGCATGCATGCATGCATGCATACATACATACATGCCGACATACCTACCTACCTACCTACATGCGTACAGACATGCAAACACATACATACATGCATGCATGCACATATGCACAGATGCATAGCTGCATGCCTGCATGCATGCATACATGCATACATGCAAATATCCACACATGCAGACATGCATGCAGTGCTGCATACGTGCATACATACATGCAGTGCTGCATACATACATGCATACATGCATGCAGGTACATACATTACATTACATTACATTACATTACATTACATTACATTACATTACATTACATTACATTACATTACATTACATTACAATACATTGCATTTCATTGCATTACATTACATTACATACCATTCCATTAAATTACATTACATTGCATACATACATACATGCATCCATGCATGCATACATGCATGCATGCATACATACATACGGTCATGCATGCATGCATACATGCATGCATGCATACGTACATGCATGCATACGTGCAATGTACATGTGCATGTAGATGTAAATGAACACGTACATATGCCTGCACGTTTACGCATGTCTGTATAGATATGTGCGTGATTAAGATGCAGTTTATCGTAAACGCATATGCACATATACACACGGACCTAGTTCAGAATAACATTATTCAAGAAGATGAAACCCTCCGCTGGCCAAACTGAAGAACCTTCGAGGGTACCGTCCCCCAGGATGCACAAAAACATCCAACAAACACGAAAAACATTAGGGCACCCTCCCCGAATCGACCTCGATCTTCTACCCCGGTACGACTGTACATACGCCGGCCCCCCTTGCGGGGACACCAGGCTGCGAGGCTCCCGGCTCCCATGTGTTATAGCCCTCCGGTCTCTGCCTGCGTCTGTAACGTGGTTACCGTCCGCGCGAGGGCGAGAGGCCGACAACCATCCAGGTGACCAGTGACCACCCCTCGCCATCGCTCGAGGTCAGAATCGTGTATAAATTACCCGATATTTGCGCTCCTGGGGTCCGAATCCGTGTAAACAACGCCAGAATCAGTTGGAAATCGCTTGTCCAGCCCGTTGTACGAGGTGGACGATGTCACGGACGACACTGGAGCAGCGACAGTGCCCAGGCTCGGCTCAAAGACAGCATCGACATGAGGGGTGACGATACGGAATTTGAAAACCGTGGCACTTGCGAATTGTTCTTTAAGAGCGCTCGTGTGCATACGCATGATAGGCAAGCCCAATGACTAGCCGAGTGGGTCGATGTGTCATGGGATGTTGTGTGCCCTAGCTGAAACCGAAGCGCAGACAACGGACCACCCGTTTGTCGGAGGACACCGGTTCATATCGCAATAGGATGCGTACAAGTCCGGTGGCGTGCCGTAGCTGTGCTTGTTAATCGTAGACATACTAAGTCTGGCGTGGATTGCCGAAGCTTCGGAGGCAAAATGTGCTCGCCGTTGACATGAACACCAGGCTTCATAAGCTGAACGTTCTGAGCGCATACCTGCAGCACGCTGGACATCCACTCCGAAGCACGCCGGGCGAGACCGCGCCACAGGAGACTTATCGCGGCAAGAGATTTCAACACACAAGCTTTCATTGGACAAAGGGGATCTACTCAGTAACTTCTTGCTTGAAAACACCTTGATTGCTGGGCATATCGACGACTCTACTGACGAATTGCTTGATGTTCAGTTCAATAGACTTTCACTTCCAGTCTTGGGCTGAAACGGCGAATCGATGTTATGCTATTTGACGTTAGCGCTTTATACACTACTTGCCGCTCAGTAGACCACCTCGACCTCGGATCGGATCACCGAGCCGTGAGAAGTATCGCATGCTTCCCATATCTGCCTCCGAAGCACCACGCCAGAAGCAAACCAAAAAAACAGGGGGGCTCCAACCTCCTGACAAAACTTGTCTTGCCATAAAACTCTCGGAATCCGTGAGCACTCATATGGCCACCATCTGCTTGCAATATGCTTTCTGACTTCGAACACGTTCTGATATCATCAACAACAACTTGTACACGAGACGAGGCGTGCAAAGCGACCACCAGCCCTTGGGAAAGCGAGGCACTCCAAGAATTACGACATCAACGACGCAGATGAAAAGACCCGGCAGCGCGTCGCAGGCTGTCCAAATTGATCAGCCAGAGACATCGGAATTCACTCCGACAACACTGTGGTTCGCGAGCCGTGATGATACTGCAGAATTTCAAGGGCTTGAACAAGCTACCAGAGATCCACCTGCACCTTTTCAGGCCCAAGGTGCGCTGCCCGATCGACAATGTTCGGATCACGGATCTGCCGGAGCAGAGAAGGGACTGGATGGACGAGATATGCAACCGAGGCCCATATGACATCCCACGGTTCTCCATGGACGAAATGCATGTCGCACTCCAAAGAATGCGCCGAGGCAGATGTTCAGAATCAGCCGGGGTTGCATTGGACATGTTTCTCTACTGCAGGGACGGCCTGTTGCAAGCTGTGTTGAGATGTTTAAACTCTATGCTGAGAACTGGAGCCGTTCATCCAGACTGGCAGGATACTATTTTCGTCATGCTTCCCAAGGGCGGCAACAAACGAAAGGTCAAAACTGGCGTCCCACAGAGAATTCTGCGCATGACTTAGAAAGACTTTGCACGTCAACTCTTACAACGTCTTCCGCCAAGGCTCGAGAAAACACACTGTTCAGACCAATACGGGTTCCGCCCAGGAAAAGTATTTGATGACGCCTTCATTGTTCTGGAGCTCTATTGCAAATCGTGCGAATGGGGGCAAAAACATTAGGTTGTCAGCCTCGATTTGATCAAGGCCTTCGACCGCATTGAGCATCCGCTGCTGTTCAACGCGTTGAACGAGCAGGGTGTTCCAGTGGAGCACATCCACCTTTTATCTGACACATACCACAACCAACGTGGGAGCGTCAACGGTAGCGGGCTATGTGATATCACCAGAGGCGTCAAGTAGAGAGACGTGCTGTCGTCGCTCCTATTCATCAGTGGTTAAGAACACGCTGTGAGGCGATTCAAGGAACCAGTTCGTGGGAAGGGCATTGACGTCGGGGGGCCAGAAAGATTGACGAACATACGGTACGCGGACGACGTGTTGCTATATGCCACGACTGCTGGCGATGCAATTTTTATGCTAGAGATTACATGCGAAAAGCTGTTCAGATGTGGACAGGCAATGAACGCAAGCAAAACCAATGTGTTCACCAACGACCCCTGGTACTTCATGGCCGCAGATGCATTGACGGTGCCTGCCGTTGACCAGAATTTACCGGTAATGCTGGACACGGACATGCACAAATGTTTGGAGCGAAAGCTGTCTGGGGACATGCTGGATGGGTCGAACATCGACATAATCTATCACATGGAGTGCGCGTGAGCTACGTACCATGCGAACCAGACGGTCCTGACCAACAAGAACAGTTCTGTCAAGTGTCAGCTTCGTCTCTACGACAGTGTGGTCTCGCCGACAGCCACAAACGGCTTAGCTACGTGCGAGCTGACGCCGCAGCAACGCATGAAGCCTACCGATGCGAGATCCGCCGTGCTACGCAAATTCATTGGCTTCTAGGAACGGCCAAGGGAAAATTGGAAAGCGCCGGCAGACGGTGCAAGCACCGACTTCGAAATGCGCTTTCGCAGCATCGCGTTTCTGACTGGTTGCAGGTAGCTTACATAATGGAATGGCGGCCCCTTCACAAGATTTTTCAAAACGATGTTCTACTTGGCCGAAGACGGTGATGGCATGGATTCCTACATCAGGCAAGTGATCCTGGGGATGCCGAAGGACAAGGTGGACAGATAACGTAGACTGGCATCTGAGTAGTAAGCACGCTCATTCATTATCAGAAGTATTCCATGGTACTCGAGTGCTCAGACTTAGCTAGTATGGTTTCGTCGACTTCATGGCTTCGCAGTAGCTTGCCTGCAACTTTCGCATACTGCATACCTTCCTACGTCGTCTCCACTTGTCTTGTGCGTGCGGCCTCCACGCGCGATCGGACCTGGCTTGCTTGCGAGCGCCCGAGGCCAGAATCCTGTGCAATGTACTCCATGTTCGCCCTCCCGAGGACCCGATCCCCAAACAATTAAGCCAGACTCGCGCTCCCGAGGCCACGATTCCCCGCAAAGCTCTGAGAAGGAAACAGAGCGTTCAACTACAACTCCAACATCTCAAGGCGCTTGCTGAATGCCAATTACCCTCGCATGATGCTCCCAGAGGTCTTCAAAACAGCGCCAGCACGTCCCAACATAGCTCTGACATCTCCCAATATGATAGCGAGGTGGCCAGCGGCAGAGGGCGAAGCAGCTACGCATATCCATATATATATATATACGTGTAAATGTCTATATATGTCTATGTCTATATGTATGTGTAGATATAGATATACGTATGAGTATATACATACACATCTGAGTCCCACGAACCTTCTGGGCGTGAGTGGTTTAGACCGTGTCCTCTTCAATCTGCCATCTTCCCCTTCGGGGAGGCATTTATCATTGTTCCCCAATAATAAACACCCCCTCCCCCAGGCGACCGGCAGCCAACCAGGACCAATGAGTGCCACGCTAGCGAGGCACTTCTGAGACCGCGGCGTTGCATCTGAGACTTCGAGATGCGAATGCGAGCGTCGCACGACGACCCTGCGGGCCAAGCCGAGCGGACTTGAGACACCGGCATCGCCCGTCTCAAAAGTCGCTTTCCCTGGGGTCCCGTTTGGAACCACATGAGAAATGGGCCCACAAGGGGAACGTGTCCTGGACACCAGAGCCTTGACCCAGACTCGGTCTCCATCCTGAGCCGTTTCCCAGGAGAGCGCAGAATCGAATCGATAAATCAGATCGGCGATTAAAATGAATCCAATCGGCGGAAATCAGCAGCCGAGTCGGGAAAAGTCGAATCGGCGCAAATCGGCAAGCTAGTATGCCTCCAGTAAGGAATCGGAGTCCAAATAGGAATCCCAAATGGAATCGAATCGGAATCGGAAGCTATCGAAGTCGAATCGAATCGAATCGGAATCGGAACCCCCCGGAACCACACACACGGTGGAGAACCCCAGGACACGCGTCCCTGAGGACCCGCTCGCCTCCTGGCGAGCCTCGTCGTCGTGCGCGCGAGGCGGTGGGCCAGCCGTGCGCGCAAAGTCGAGGAGACGTAAGACTCGGGCTCGGGGGACTCGGGTTGGCCTGACGCGGCCGTCAGAACGACGAGGAGGCCCAGTCTGAAAATCTGAGACGCGCACTCCCGCTGCAGACACCCCACGGACACTGGACCGTCAAAATCCAGGACGGGCTCGGCAACGAGCGCTTGCAAGTCCGAGTTCTGGCGCACTCGAGTCCTGCGCTTCCCCGAGTGGTGGGCCGGCCGCGCGTGCCGAAGGCGCCTTCGGGAAGCACTGCCGGACCAGCGCCGCCAGGGCGCGCGGGTCCTGGCCGCTGTCTGCGCAACCGCCCCACGCCCGCCGACGAAGGAGGCAGCGCCGACGCCCGCCCACTCGTGTCAAGAGGTACGGTCCTGAACTTCTGCTCATCGGCGGCGCGCCCTGGGGGGGAACGAGAGGGGGCGGGCCTTCTCAGAAGTCCTGTGGCGCCTTCTGAGAAGTTTCCGGGGCCTTCCCCGAAGACACAGGAAACTTCTCAGAAGGCCCGAGAGCTTCTGAGAAGCCCTGCCGCCTTCTGAGAAGGCCTTCTCCTTCTCGCTTCCCCCCCGCTCGCCGCCGAGTCAAAGGGTACTGTCAGGAACTTTGCTTAGCGTGTCGCGGCGGAGGCCCCAGCGACACGCTGTGCCCTGCGAGCAAAACGCGCGTCGCCCCGCTCCGCGGGACTCGGACTCGGACTCGGCCTGCTTCATGCACCGCGAGGGTGCTGCAGGGTGGGGCCGAAGCGGCCAACAAATGCAAATAACAGTGAAACAAATTCAGCAGATAGTGAGACTACAACGGACAATAACAAGATGCGTGACGAATGCAACTGCAACCTGTGTACTCGCCGGCCGGCCGCTCATGTGACGATGTAGCGAAAATGGATAGAACCAAGAAGACTGTACAATGTACACGTATACAGCGTACAAACATGTTTGCACAAGTACGAATGGCAATAATACTCTGAAGAAAATGTACTTGTAATCGTCGTCGGCCGCCGTGTGGACCCCAAGCGGTGTGTACGCCATATGTGTATGTCGTGATATGGTGGAAGAGGTACAGGTCTGCACATGCTGGTGCTCGTCGGTCTGCAAAGTCTGTACATGCTGGGGTGGACGGGGAGGGGGTGGGAGTCGGCACAGGTCTGCATATGCTGGTGCCCGTCAGTCTGCACATGTGTGCACATGCTGGGGAGGGCTGGGAGGGGGGTGGGAGCCGGCACAGGTCCGCACATGACGGTGCTCGTCGGTCTGTACAAGTCTGCCCTTGCTGGGGTGGACGGGGAGGGGGTGGGGGCCGGCACACGTCTGCACATGCTGGTGCCCGTCAGTCTGCACAAGTCTGCACATGCTGGGGAGGGCGGAGGGAGGTGGGAGTCGGCACAGGTCTGCACATGCTGGTGCTCGTCGGTCTGCACAGGTCTGCACATGCTGGGGTGGACGGGGAGGGGGTGGGAGTCGGCACAGGTCTGCAAATGCTGGTGCCCGTCAGTCTGCATAGGTCTGCACCTGCAGGGGAGGGCGGGGAGGGGGGTGGGAGCCGGCACAGGTCTGCACATGCTGGTGCTCGTCGGTCTGCACAAGGTTGCACATGCTGGGGTGGACGGGGAACGGGCCCATTGATGCTGCCATTCGTTGCAGATGGATTGGGTACGTCCCTGGGTAATGTAGCACTCCCCTCTCTGGCACCCCCCCCGGGCCAAGGAGAGGGAATACCCTGACCGCAGAAGGACGCCGACGAGGATGATGATGCTGTTCTTGGTGATGGCGATGATGGTAATGATAATGTGATGATGGCGTTGGTGGTGGTGGTGGTGATGATGATGATGATGACGATGGTGATGACGATGATGATGACGATGATGACGACGATGACGATGATGATAGTGATGATGCTGATGCCGATGTCGATGATGATACTGATGATGGATGGTGATGATACGACGACGATGAGGAAGAGGAGGATGATGACGATGATGAAGAGTATGATGACGATGATGATGATGACGGTGATGACGATGATGATGATGATGATGATGATGATGATGATGATGATGATGCTGATGCTGATGCTGATGCTGATGATGATGATTATGATGCTGATGCTGATCCTGATGCTGATGCTGATGCTGATGCTGATGCTGATGCTGATGCTGATGCTGATGATGATGATGATGGTGATGATGATGGTGATGATGATGATGATGATGATGATGATGATGATGATGATGATGATGATGATGATGATGATGATGATGATGATGATGATGGTGGTGGTGGTGGTGGTGGTGGTGGTGGTGGTGGCGGTGGCGGTGGTGGCGAGGGGGAGGACGAGCGGCAACAC
The DNA here is from genome assembly GCA_963575745.1 of Prorocentrum cordatum. Classification (NCBI taxonomy): domain Eukaryota; class Dinophyceae; order Prorocentrales; family Prorocentraceae; genus Prorocentrum; species Prorocentrum cordatum. The sequence continues at coordinate 333,089 of CAUYUJ010014611.1, forward strand.
GGAGAGGAAGAGGATGAGGAGGAACAGCGTGGCATCCTCGTGCGTTGCCAGAGGTGGCCGCAGTGCAAGGTGACCCCGGAGGTTCACGGGAGGCCCAGACGGTCCCCAGAGGGCACGCATGGTCCCCAGAGCGCCCCCCACGAGGCCCAGAGGGCGCCAGGGGACCCGAGGGCGCAGCATTCGGGGGGCACGCCAAGATCACACCGCTGGCGGCGAGCACACGTCAAGGGGCCCAGGGACGCACACACATAAATAAACACCAATCCCAGGATCCCCCATGTCGTCTAATATGTTCTGGAGTTTCGTTTTCCCCCCCACTTCCCATATTTTCGAGGCATCGACGATTAGATGTGTCTGTGTTTTTTCCCCTCCTGAGAGCGGCAGCCCTCCACCTTTTTCGAAGGCCCCCCCTCGCCGAACCCTGGTCGCTTGTAATTATTTGCGTGACCATGTCAAGCATCGCTTGTCCGCTTTTTTCCTCGCTTCAGACTTGGCACTCCGTGGCCGCAGCCATCTAGGGGGCAAAACGCATCTTTTTTGAATTTGTGGTATCTCAAACCAGGATAGCGGGGCGAAAAAAGCTTTCCGAAGGTCCTTCGAAGGAGCTCGGGAAGCTCTGGGAAAGAGCTTCTGGAAAGCTTCACGGCACGCGTGTTAGAAAACAGTGAAGGCCTTCGAGGACACGCTAAAAGCTCAAGCAACCTGCAGCGGGGATTCCTGACGAAAGCTGGAACGAGCTCCGGGGCTACCCTGCGCTGCCGGCTTCTAATTTGGAACCCTCCTGACTTTCCAAAAGCTGCCCGGGAACAAGCCCCGAAACTTCAAGCGCGGGGATCTCCATTGAAATAGCAGCCAACCAGAAGCGGCACCGTGGCCGCCGCAGCCGAGGCCGAGGCCGCCGCGGCTGGCGCCGCGCTGTGGCTCGTCCACTTCGGCGTCGCCGGCGACGCCGCGCACCCCGCAGCGGACGACGTCGTCGCCGTCGTCGGGGTCGTCGTTGTCGCCGTCGTCGTCGTCGGCGGCGGCGTCGTCGGCGGCGGCGTCGTCGGCGGCGTCGTCGTCGTCGGCATCGTCTTTGAAGGCACAGCGTCGATCGCCACTGCGCGCGCAGCCGTCGGGGATCTACCGACCCGGGTCAATCCAAACCGCGGTCAGTCAGGATCCTGCAGCATCGCGCACCCAAGCCCAGGTCAGCGCACCCAAGCCCAGCTCTGCGGGATGCTGCAAAATCCAGCGCTCTGACTGACCCCCGAGGTGTGCGGCGCCGCGCGGAGCCGGTGCGGTCCTCCCGCGGGAGCGGTCTTCTCCTATGGGCGGCGGCCGCGGGCGCAGGCGGGGGGAGCGGCCGCGGTGCACGTTTCCTCGCCCTGCCGCGCCCCTCTGGAGGAGACAGAGCTGCAGCACGGGCACACCGTCGGAACCCTGGAAAGCTCAGGGGCCCTCCACCACCTCCTCCTCCTCCTCCACCTCCTGCTCCTGCTCCTGCTCCCGCTCCTGCTCCTGCTCCTGCTCTTCCTCCTCCTCCTCCTCCTCCTCCTCCTCCTCCTCCTCCTGCTCCTGCTCCTGCTCCTGCTCCTGCTCCTGCTCCTGCTCTTGCTCCTGGTCCTGGTCCTGATCCTGCTCCTGCTCCTGCCCCTGCTCCTGCGCCTGCTCCTGTTCCTGTTCCTGCTCCTGCTCCTGCTCCTGCTCCTGCTCCTGATCCTGCTCCTGCTCCTGCATGCTCGCACCGTCGGCTCCCGATTGGGACCGGCACCTCCATCGCACAGGAGGACCGACGGCGAAACCGGAAGGGTGTGTCAGCTCACTAAACTAATCGCATATAAAGATTTGACAAACTGAAACACGTTCCCATCGGGGCCGTGTGAAATTCGATGTGCAGGATAGCTCCGGCTCGCGGAGAAGATCAATCGCGCCTGATTTGCAGCACCACGTATGTTGGGAAACAAGGATGCCGCCACACAGTGGCGGATATAAGGGTGCCGAAACCCAGTCCAAATACCCAATGCTTATGAGGACACGCTCTGGGCGCAATGCCGCCACGCAGTCAACCTGCCCAGCGCTTATGAGAATAGGATCAGGCGGACAGGCGGTCTGGCGATCAGACGCGACAGGCGATCAGGCGGACAGGCGATCTGGATCAGGCGGACAGGCGATCTGGATCTGGATCTGCTCTTGCTCCTGCTCCTGCTCCTGCTCCTGCTCCTGCTCCTGCTCCTGCTCCTGCTCCTGCTCCTGCTCCTCCTGCTCCTGCTCCTGCCCCTGCCCCTGCCCCTCCTCCTCCCACGCCAGCAGGGGCGTCCAGGAGCCCTGGATGCCCAGGGTGTTCACAGGTCCACGGATCCAGGGGGCCCTTGGACTGTAAAAATCGAGTCAAGGGAATAGGTACAGTCGGATTTAGGCCAGAAGGTCATGCCTCACAAGAACATGAGACCCTCCGTCAGCCAAAACAAGCAGAACCATCCCAGGGTACCCTCCCCAGAGTGCACAGGAGCATCCAACAAGCACGAAGAACACTAGGGCACCCTCCCCGAACAGACCTCGATCTTTTACCTCGGAACTTGTGCACAGCGTGCCGCCGCGGCGGCCCCGGTGACGCGCTCGGCCTGCCAAGCGGATGGCGTGTCGCTCCGCTTCGCTGGGGGGGCTGGGAAAGGCTCGGGACGTGGACGTTCGGGGACCGCGAAGTGTTCTGGAAGGAGAAGACATGCAGCATGGGCATATGAAAGCGTTGAGAAGTCCTCGCCGACCCGCGAAGTCCACATGTAATAGGTGATTCAATTGCCGCCCTCCGTCGCACCTCCCATCTAAGACGGAAGGTGCGATGAAGACAACATTGGGCTCACACGCAAGGAATTTCTGCGACCCAGCGAGTCTGAAGGACGTATCGGGCGCCGCGGCCGATCCAAGAGTTTTGAGAGCGTTCCAGAAGTCTAAATGAGTGCATCTTTATCCCAGGCCTCACCGTCCTCCAGCTCTGGGGCCCTCTGAGATCGCTCCAGACCACTCTGGAACGATGCAACGTTATCCCAAGCATGCCTGACACTGCCCATTGCGTCCTTCCATCATGAACCTCCCCACGCCGACTTCGACTACGATCCTTGAGGGCTCTGGCCTACCCGCCCGCCCGCGTTGGCCCTGTGGGCCCCGCCGTTGGCGGTCGCCGGCGCACTTCTGCCGACGAGCCAGATGCCAGACTCAGCGCCAGACCCCCCCCCTGAGCCACCGGGGCAGGGTGAAAACGGGCCTGCGCCGCCCACCGACGGGCCCAGCCCGCGGGGGAGGAAGAGGGAAGACGGGGCGGGGAGGAGGAGGAGGAGGAGGAGGAGGAGGAGGAGGAGGAGGAGGAGGAGGAGGAGGAGGAGGAGCAGGAGGGGGAGGAGGAGGAGGAGGAGGAGGAGGAGAGGGAGGAGGAGGAGGAGGAGGAGGAGGAGGAGGAGGAGAAGGAGGACGAGGAAGCTGTGCTAATGCGACAACAGAAGTCGTTCCCCGAAGGGTGCAATCGGGCGAACACGTGCGACGGAACGAAACAAAGGCATGTCGCCTGACCCCCCTCCCGGCCACCTATCCTTGAGGTGGTGTGTCGCTCCAGCGGTGCTGCGGGGAAAAGGACTTCCCGTCTCTGGAAACGGCACAGGTCCTGATACTGCGGACGCCGCTTCGCCGACCCGGATACTGCGGGCCAGCTACGCAGACCCACGAGGAACAAGTGCCATTGAGGCTATAGCCCGTGGTGCGAGGGAATCGAGCCCTCCACCACGGCCAAGAAAGGGCCGCCCTCTGGTCTCCGTCGGCCAGGGCCAACCGACCTGAACAGTATGCCCTTGGCATTCGGTGGCCCTGGTACCAGGATTCGATACCATGCCCCTGCGAAGAGGAGGAGGAGGAAGAGGAAGAAGAGGAGGTGGTGGTGGCGACGCTGCATATGGCCAGGTCGCATGTTCATCGCATGGCAGGCGGCCGCAGGGCGCGTGTAAGGCATTATGCTTACTTCGGTGTCGAACTAAAACTGAAAGGCCCCCTTCCCGTTCGAAACGGGAACACCACGCACGGAGCACGGCGCAGGGTCGAAAAACCTGCTCTCGTCGAGCAAAAGACGACAACATTCGAGAGAGCATTCGCAAGGTGGGGCAGCCAAGGGACGAAGCACGGAAGAAACGACGCAGCAGAGCAAAGGGAAGAGAGGAGGCAAGAAACAGTCATCTAGACACTGTCGATGGGGTTACGTACGTCCCGCTGCGCGCAGCAGGACGTTTCCCGCGCCCTCGACCATTCCCCTTACCTCGAAGGCCTCTCCAGTCGGGACTGCGCCGTGGATCCCACGCCCCCTGGAATCGAACGTTCCCACGCTCGAGGACTGACCCACGGAAAGAGAAGGCGGCGAAGGGGACGGGGGCGGGCGAAGACGAGGCGTAGCAAGTTGTCAATGAGGTGGTAATCGCTGGCGCTGTGTAGAAAAGCTTCAGGTCCGCTCACGCATGCAGACTGGACACGCGCTTGAAAGATCCAAGTCTGGATCCTTCGGGGGGCCTGCTTCGTGAACCGAAGGCGTCCGGTGGAGAAACAAGCCCTCCGCATGTTTGTGGTCTCTGGATATGCTGGCGCTGTTGCGCAGGTGCCCCATCCCCATGGAATTGGGCCCCAACAGAAGTAGCGCGTGCGGCGACCTTCCCAGGGACCAGGGGCCCAGGATGCGGGAAAAACCTGGACTTCTTCACGGCTTGGTCCCCCACCAACTTGGGCGCGGTGACCTGCTCGGTAGTGTTCAAGGCCTCCGATACCTCGAGGTAGACCTTCAAGACTCGTAGTAGCCAGCGCAGCTTCGAACACGAATTGTCCAACACTCTCCCCCGACGACTTTATGTACGTGCCGTCTCATCAAGGAGGACGGAGGTTCGAACCCCGCCGAAGCTACATCGACAAGAAAGCCTACCGAAAAGCATGAAGGCCATCGTCAACTTCGTCCTTGACGCCAAGGGAATAGAAGCGAAAACCAGTTCCAGCATCATGGCGCCCTTCAAGGAGAGTGGCGATGCCACAGTGACCATGTGGCCCCTTTCAGAACCAGGCTGTCCAAGAAGCTCGCGCCACATAGCCGTTGTAGGCCTCAAACTCACAAGTTGATTCTAGAATCGCCTCCCAGGGCCCACCGTGGTGCACGCCAGTCGCCTGCATAATCTGTGCACCAGAGACCGCCTATGCTCCTTCCATGCGAGGGACTCAACTCGATGGTCACGCTGCTGCTGCCGCTGCTGCTTGATATCACGAGCGATGGCATGAAGACGTCGTTGCAGCCGAGTGAGTTCAGAAAATTATGTACGATGTACAATGAGAGAGAAGCTACGGCAGTGAGCTCAGCCAATTGCGCACGAAGAGCGGAACGATGCTTCAAAGGAGCTCGCTGCTCAGCGCCAGTGTCAGCATACACTGCGTCTTCCTCCGTATGACAACGAGCTAAATCAGAAAGGGACAACTTCCGAATATCTACAATAAAAGACCTCCACGCAGGATCATGCACAGTTTGGGCCTCTAAACGCGACCATTCAGGAGGAGGAGGAGGAGGAGCAGCAAGAGGAGGAGGAGCTAGGGCATCAGAACCCCGCAGCCTGCGCTGCCAACCTTACCCCCTCATGCCCCTTCCCCTCATCTGCCCCCTCCCCCCCACATCTCCCCCTCTCGTTCCGCTTCCCTTCCCGTCCCGCCTCCTCCCCCTCGTCCTCCCTGCCCCCTCCACCCCCTGCCACTCCCCCCGCCCCATCCTGTCCCGCCCGCCCTTTCGTGTTACTCCCCCTCCTCCCCTTTTCCCTTCCCCTCCCCCTCCCCCTCCCCCTCCCCTCCCCCCTCCAGACCCCGACGCCCTTCCCGTCCCGCAGGGCCGCGCGAGGGGGCGAGGCGGAAGCGCCGCGGCGGGAAGGCGGCGCCGCGCGGGGCGGGGCGCACTCGAAGGCCGCGAGCAGGAAGAAAAGGTCTGCCGACGGCCGCCAAGGGTGGAGAGGAGGAACGGACGGAAGAGGCGTGAGAAGACCAGAGAGAGGTGGGGACAGGGGAGAGGGAGGAGGAGGAGGAGGAGGAGGAGGAGGAGGAGGAGGAGGAGGAGGAGGAGGAGGAGGGGGAGGAGGGGGAGGAGGGGGAGGAGGGGGAGGAGGGGGAGGAGGAGAGACTTGGCACAGCCCGCAGCTTCGAGCTTCGAGGCGGGAGAGAAGCAGGGACTGGAGAGGCAGAAGAAGACAGCGGAGAGGCAGGAGGGACTGGCGGCGTGCGCAAGGCGGTGGGGTGATGGGGGGGGTGCGGCCTTCTGAGAAGGTATGGGGGCGTCTCCGAAGGGATCGGAAGCCTCGTCCTCAGGGCCCCATCCCAACACCGCCGACCGTGCCGACCGTCCTTCTTTGCTCTGCACCCATAGAAGACGCAGAGGAAAAGTAATAGTAAGAGATACGAGGTAAGAATCATAAAACGAATGATACGAATAATGGGAATACTAATATCGGGAATAAGGACAAGAAGGAAAACAACACATGACACACATTCCACGCGTCTCCAGGGGGCGCAAGGCAGATCCTAGAAATCCTTACAGGTCTCCCCGAACTTACCGGACTCGTGTCTACGGCGTTAATTTCTCTCCTGCTCACTTTCGTCCTTAGGTCTGAAAGGGGCCGCGCATGCACGCGCATGCCGCACAGTCGCATGCACATGCCCATGCAACCCTGCAAAAATCTCAACAACATGTCCGCGCATGTGCGCACATGTCACACAATCCGATACACAATCGGATGCAACCTGGACAAACTCCGGAAGTGTAAACGCACATGCCGGCACATGCCGCAGAGTCGAAAAAACCGGATGGGGGACAGACAAACCAATGGGGAGGACGAAGGACAGATGAGACAGGAGTGAGAGAAGAGCAAGGAAAACGAGGGAAGCGGATGTGGCTGGCGTTCGAGCGACAACGACATACCCAAAAAAGAGACGTGGCAGGCGACAGCACCAATCGAAAAAAAGAATGTGGGCAGCACTCGGATGATGCATGACGCGAGGATGAGCTCAGGATATTCCCGAGATCAGAGTTGCGAGAATATCTCAGGCGAAAGTGGCCTGACCACCTCCTCGGCTCAGGGCATCTCGGAACTGGACATTTCCGAAGTCAGAGTTGCGAGGATGTCTCAGGCGGTGGTGGCCTGACCACCTGAGCTCAGGGCATCTCCGAACCCAGAGTTGCGAGAATGTCTCCGCCATAAGTGGCAGGCAATCATGGGGCAAGGCATCTCCGAAGTCAGAGTTTAAGGGATGTCTCGGGCGGACGTGGCCTGGCCACCTCGGCTCAAGAAGTCTCGGGACCCAAAGTTGCGAGAATGTGTCAAGGGTAAGTGGCTGGACGGCAATGGGGCAGAGCATCTTCGAGGTCAGAGTCGCGAGGATGTCTCAGCCGAAAGTGGCCTGACCACCTGAGCCCAGGGCAGCTCGGAACCCAAAGCTGCAAGAATGTCTCAAGGGTAAGTGGCCTGACCACCATGGGGCAGGGTATTTCAGAGGTCGGAATCGCGAGGACTTCTCTGGCGAAAATGGCCTGACCACCTCAGCTCAAGGCATATCGGAACCCAGACACGCCAGGATGTCTCAAGCGCAAGTGGCTGCCCACCATGGGCCAGAACATCTCCGAGGTCAGATTTGCGAGGATGTCTCAGGCAGAAGTGGCCTGACCACCTCAACTCAGGGCATCTCGGAACCCAGAGTTGCAGTGATGTCTCAGGCGAAAGTGGCCAGATCACCATGGGGCATGGCATCTACGAGGTCAAAGCTGGGAGGATCCAGGATGCTTCAGGCCAAGGTGGCCTGACAACCTGAGCTCAAGGACCCCCCCCAGCCCTCGGGGAGTAGGTGGTCTAGGCCGCTTCTTCCAACCCCTTTTTTCCCCTTCGGAAAGGGTTCTCTCAATGTTCCCTGTTAATAAACACCCCCTCCCCCACGTGGCCGACAGCCAACCCGGGACCATGCGGGCACTCCCCACCATCCGTCAAAAAAACATACAACCAAATTCACATTGCGGGGTCCACCCTGCCAACACCCTCCACAATCCCTGTCAAGAAACAACACGAAACGCACATGGCAGCAACATATTTACAATGCGCTGGCGCCCTGTGAGCACGTTTGATCGTTTTTGACAGGGATGGCGAGGCACCCTTAGTGAAGCCGCTTCGTGCAGGACAACCATCCGTGTCAAAAACAATGCAAAGTGCACGTTGCGACAACGTCGTGGGCATTGTGCTGGCCACCCGCGATCATTGTGTAATTGTTTTTGTAACAGGGACGGCGGTGGTGCCCGCATGGTGATGCTTGCTGCGCGCAGGCCCATAACAATGCTGACACCCCCCACATCAGCATCTGGACCACGCGGACGGGGGGGGGCATCACATGTTTAACAAGCGTGGCACACCAACCGCATGTGGAGCCCGCGGCGGGCGTCGCCCACCTGGCGTCAATTTTGGTTCCCAGTGGCTGCCCATCCAGTGGCGACCCCTGGGCGCCCCAAGGGGCGACTGCTAGGGCTCCCCAAGGGTACACAAATTCATGCCCCCCTCTTGTCTGATCGATGTCCTCCAAGATGGCCCCAAAAGCGCCCCCAGGGATCCCAAAAGCGCCCCAAGAAGGCCCCAAGAGGCGCCCAGGAGGCCCCGAGAGGCGCCCAAGAAGCCTTCAAGAGGCTCCCCAAAGACCCCCAATCGTAGCAAATCTCTGGGCATCGTCTCTGGATGGGCTGGTGTGGTTACTTTTGTGACCGCGACCGCGGCGAGAGATAGGGCGGCGTCAATGGGGCGAAGCACAGAGGCGACGGCCTAAATTAACGCACGGGAGAAGGAAGGCGAAAAGAGACAAGACCAAACAAGGGGCAACGCTAACAGGAGGCGAGCCTCGCTGCCGCTCACAGGAGAGCGCACGCCAGGAAATCCTTCCGGGCGACGTGCAGCACCAGGTGGTAATTCGGGTAGCCAATCACGTCCCTGACGAGGAAGACCGCCACCATGACGCACAGCAAGCCCAGGGCAGGACGAGGGGCGCGAAACGTATGACAGCAGGCCACCGTCTCAGAGGAAAGACTGGGCATGCGGGCGCTCAACGGAATAGATCCGGATCGCCAGACACCGGGGTGGCAGCCTGGGCGGGTGCGAACAGACCACGCCGCAAGTGGCGGGAGGGAACAGCCAGAGGACGGTAGGACGAAGCAGGGGGGAGGCCGTGGGTGCCATCAGGCGGGGGCGAGCAGCCCGCGCCGCCAGGTGGCGAGATGGCCCAGACTGGGGACTGGAAGGGGTAGTGCAGTCAGGGCGGGCGCGAGCGGCACGCGCCGCCCAGGTGGCAGGAGGGCACAGCCTGAGGACAGACAGGGATGAGCAGTGCGACGGGAGAGGACCAGGTGTCCGTCGACCCCGCGCGGGGAGGGGAGGCAGGCGGAATGCGGGACAGGCGAGGGCCAGACCGCCAGAGAACGCCCAGTGAGAGACCCCCACGGAGGGGGAGGCCTGCAGACCAGCGCCCTGGGCCGAGGGAGGGCCCCTGCGACCTCGCGCGCGGGGTCTGGTGGAGCACGGAGAAAACGAGGTGAAGGCGACTAACGGTCGCAAGTCTTGTAGAGAGAACGCGCGGCATGAGGTACCAGTGCCGACGACGAGCGACTAACGGCCGCAAGCTGGGCGAGGCGGGAACTGACGGGGAACCGCCAGGGAGAGTACCCCCCGGGGGGAAGCCTGGAGGCCAGCGCCTCGGGCAGAGGGGGTTTCCCTGCGGCCTCGCACGCAGGGGCAAGGCCAAGACGATGGGGCCGCGGAGGGTAGACGGGGACCCACGGGACGGGCCCACGACCGCTGTACGCAGGAGGGGCCCAAGCAGCGTCAAGAGCGGGGCAGGGCGGCTGGGCAGGCGCCGCGGGGGTCAGACGCAGCGGTGACACCCCTCGGGCGGTCCGGCGGTCTCGCGCAGCAGGAGACAGCGGGGGGAGCGCCGAGTCCCCAGGGCGGTCGCCCAAGGCGGGGGCATGGGGGGCGGCCCGGCGCCAGGGGGGGAAGGCCATAAGATACCCAGAACAAGGGCGTTCTGGGAGGCCAGGGCCAGGCCGTCAGCCCCAGCTGGGCGCGCGCCAGGCGGCACTGGGCACGAAGCCAGGGCGGCCACCGGGGGGCCGCCCGCGGGGCGGGCGTGGAGGCGAGTGAACTGTAGGCGACTAGCGGTCGCAGCTTTAGGTAAAAATGATGCGCGGCGCAAGTAACGGTGGCGACGAGAGCGACTGACGGTCGCAAGCTGGGTGAGTGGCAGGAGCTGGCGGCGGGCCGCCGGAGAGGATGCCCCCGGGGGGGAAGCCCGGAGGCCAGCGCCTCGGGCCGGGGGGGGGGTCCCTGCGGTCTCTCACGCTGGGGCAGGGCCAGGACGGTGAAGCCGCGCAGGGCAGACAAAGACCCGAGGGAGGGGCCCACGGCCGCCGCACGGCAAAGGAGAGGCCCGAGCAGCGCCCAGAGCGCAAGGCGGCTGGGCAGGCGCCGCGGGGTCAGACGCGGCGGTGACACGTAACGGGCGCTCCAGCGGTGTCCCAGCAGGAGACGGGGGGGAGCGCCGAGGGTCTCAGGGGGCCGCCTAAAGGGGGGGCGCGAGGGGGGCGGCCCGGCGCCAGGGGACGGAGGGCCACAAAAAACCCAGGAACAAGGGCGTCCTGGGAGCCGGGGGCGGGCCGTCAGCCCCAGCTGGGCGCGCGCCAGGCGGTGTTGGGCATGGAGCCAGGGCGGCCACCGGGGGGGCCGCCCGCGGGGCGGGCGTGGAGGCGGGTGGGCGAAGAGGAAGGAGCCCGCACCGCAGGTCCACTGGCGCGAGGCGCGGCAGGGAGCCGGCGCTCGCGAAGGGAGTGCGCAGACAAGGTGGTGAGACGACTAACGGCCGCATGATGGGCGAGGAAGCCGGCAACCGTGAGGTGAAGCGACTGACGGTCGCATGTCCAGGAAAGAGTGGGGAGCCCGCAAGGGCGGAAGGGAAGCTGTAGAGAGGGCGGCGACCTGCGGAGGAATCTACTGCCGCACCCAGGGCGGGCGAGCGCTCGCGGCCCGGCTTGTAGCTCCCTGGTCTGTACGCCAAACGGTGCCGTCCGTCCAGTAGTCCTTACCCTTGCCCTTGTTTGGGGTACCTTTTCCTTTTCCACGATTCGCGAACATGTCGCGGACGGCTGCCCAGTTGACCAGAAGTCGAAGGGCCCTGTCCATTGTCAGTGGGTTGTAGTCGTACTAACGTCGGGCCGGGAGGAACTCCTCACAGGACCGGGGGTCCTGCTTGGAGGGATTTGCGCATGCGTAGCCAATTCGGGTGGGGTACGTGTGAGACCACTGAAGCCAGATGCCACTGAAGTAGTCCCCGAGCTCTCTCTGCACCGATGGGGGAGAGTTGGACCTCGTCCAGCGGGGCCCTGTACATGTACCGACCACTGTCGGCGTCGGTTAGGTCATTCGAGGGGGTGGCGCCGGGTCACGGGGCAGCCCGATCGTCTGTATGCGTACGTCCGCTGGGTGCGGGCACGGTTCCACGACTCACAGCGGCGAGTGGAGCCCCAGCTGGACCAGTCAGACCAACCACTCCAGTTGCGACTGTAGGACTCACGGTTGGAGTCGTAGTGCCCCCACGAGCGGTAATTGTCCCACTGGCCTCCTCGGTTGCCCGCGTCGTGTGTGGCACCTTCGTCCTGAGGCTGTCCCTGGGGGGACGCGTTAGGCGTGGGAGATGCTGCTATGCTGCCGGAGGGGGCGTCCGCGTCCCCGTCGCCAGCCGTGCGAGGGGGGACACCCTCGTCGGACTCGGCCGCCGGTGAGGTTGGGCTGCAGTCTCGGGAGCCTGCTGGTGGGCTGCGGGCGGTGTCACTGGCTGGCGGAGGTGGGGCGGAGCTGGGGGCTGGTGTGGTTACTTTTTGATTCGCGGCCCGCAAGGAGAAGTCCAGAGGGCGGTATGACCGAGGCTGGGGCACAGCGACAGATAATTGGCGCGACACCGCGCAGAGTGCACCTGCAGATAAATTAGAAAGAGGCGGCCACAATTGGGCAGCCGTGGAGGGGATGGAGGAGGAGGAGGAGGAAGAGGAGGAGTGGAAGAGGAGGGGAGAGGAGTGGAGGTTGGTGTGGTTACGCGAAGCGTCAAGAAGTTCCGAAGTCAGAGCTGTGAGGATGTCTCGGGCGAAAGTGGCCGGATCAAAGTGAGGCAGGGCATCTCCGAGATCGGAGCTGCGAGGATGTCTCAGGCGAAAGTGGCCAGATCACCTCAGCTGGGGGCATTTCCGAAGTCAGATTTGCGAGGATCTCTCGAGCGAAAATGGCTGGGCCACCGTTCCGGCGTGCCCGTTCCTGGCGGCGAACGCGGGCAGCGCGAGCGCTGCGCACGCCTGCGCAGTGCGTGAGCGGTGCGCTGAGTGAATCGAGGCCGCTCTGGGCCTGGCCGGCCAGGCATTCCTGCACGTCCCGCACATGCCCCGCGCAGCCCCGCGCAGCATTCGCACAGGTCGACCTGGGCTGCAAAGGTCATGCTGTGCAGGTGGCGAACGACCGTGTGCGTGCCCGGGAAGTCCGTGCAGGACTTTTTGGATCCCGTCGTCTCGAGGCCCCGAGTTCCGACAGTGCTTCTTGCAAAACAGGCTGGGACACTTGAGAACCGCAAGTTGGAACCCAGAATGGTGAGGATGTCCCGAGCAAATCGTGGGAAATCACCTCAGGTCAATGTATACATATATATATATATATATGTATATATCGGAACTCCGAGCTCCGAGGGTGTCTCACGCGAAACGGGCAGGACCATTCAAGAACCGCATCTTGCAACCCAGAATTCTGGGGGTGTCCCAAGTGAAACGGGCCAGAACAACTTAAGCCAGGGCATCTCGGAGCCCAGAGTTTGAGGATGCCTCACGCAAAACGGGCCAGGACACTTCGAGATCTGCACTTTGGAACCCAACTGTAGGGATGTCCCATGCGCAACGGAGCAACTCACCTAAAGCCGTCTTATATCGAAGTCTTGAATTCTGAAAATGCCCCATGCGAAACGGGCCACCTCTTCCTCGACCTCCTTCTCTTCTCCCTCTCCCTGGACGTTCTCGGCGCATGCCGTCCGAGATGCGGGCTGCGAACGCCTGCTCCTCCTCGTCCTCCTCCATGTCCTCCCGCCCTCCTTCCACTCCCACCCCCTAAATCAGTTTCCCTTCCTCCCCTCCTCATCCCCCTCCTCTTCTTCCTGCTCCTCTGATCTCAACAGGGCGCGCCAGGAAGCTCTGCACGGACAAAGGACAACGACAAGAGGTGAATCACATCATTCGACGCGGCCCGCGGGCGAAGAACCGCTCCGATCAGCAGAGGGCGAGCCAAGCGCGCAAGCCTTGTTTCGGCACGCGTGGCACCAGCTGTGGGAAACTGTGGGAAACCCTGGCAAGCCCCAGGAAACTCTGCGAAGGCCACGAAGCACTTGAGGCTTGTTTAAGGGTCCCAGACAGCTCCGAGGGCATGTGCGGGCATGTGCATCGGCGTGTGCGACCATGTGCGGACGCGCGTTTCAACGCATGTGGCTGCATGTGCGGCCCGCGCGGCCACCCGCAGGAGGATTGCACAGGCATATGCGTGCAGGTGTCGCTGGCAGATCTGCAATAATCGCACACCTTCCGCATGTGCAGGCATGTGCGGACATGTGCGCCGGCATGTGCGGGCATGTGCAGACAAATGACGCAATAAAACACAGCGAACACGACTCTGCACATGCCTGGGCGCGCATGCACAAGAGGAGCTCCAACCTGGAAGGCCCGCACATGCCGGACATGTGCCAGGCACGCACATGCCGCGCACACGCACGCACATGCCAGCGTAAAAGCGGCCGCACATACACCCACCCGGGGGTATATATAGAAATGATCGCGGTATGCGTATGCTGTCTTTTCTCCTTCGACCCCTAGCCTTCGTTGAAACTTACGAGGTCTTCCCCGAAGCCCCGCCGCCTTCTGACAAGGCCTGCCCCCTCTCACTCCCCCTCCCGGCGCCGCCGATCATACTCCCCCTCCCGTCCCCTGCTCCGCTGGCACCAGTCTCGGGGGCGTCCAAGGGGGGGGCGTCCAGGAGGGGGGGCGCAAATCATGGCCGGCGGCATGTGCGCGGCCCAGGGGGGGGGGCCCGGGACGCGTTGAAATAAGAAGAGGCGCCATGACAACTGGGGAGATATCATGGTATCCCCCCCTAGTCATCCCCCCCTCTTTGCCGCCCCCGCCAGTCCCGCCCGCCTCCCGCCCACGCGGGGCCTTTGGGAGTGTGGATCACCAGCGGCAGCCGGGCAGCGCACAGTGCCTTCCACAGCCTCAGCAACCCGACCTGAAGGGCTGAGCGGGCGGGCGGGCACACCGTTGGGCGAGGCGAGACGGAGAGG
>CAUYUJ010014611.1:350000-360000 GCA_963575745.1 Prorocentrum cordatum
CTCCTCTTCCTCCTCTTCCTCCTCCTCCCCTCCTCCTCCGCCTCCGCCTCCGCCTCCGCCTCCCATTCCTCCTCCTCATCCTCCTCCTCCTCCTCCGCCTCCGCCTCCGCCTCGCCTCTTCCTCCTCCTCCTCCTCCTCCTCCTCCTCCTCCGCCTCCGCCTCCGCCTCCGCCTCCTCCTCCGCCTCCGCCTCCGCCTCCGTCTCCACCTCCTCCTCCTCCTCCTCCTCCTCCTCTTTCTCCTCTTCCTCCTCCATTCGCTTTCCTTAAAGATAACTCTTCGCTGTCGCATCCCGAGGCCAACTGTTGGGGCGGGTCGGGCGGTTCGCCCGAGACGTCCTCACCAGCTCTGACTCTGAAGCTTACAAAATGAGAACAGCTTCACAGATGGAGGGCGGATCGCTTTCAAAATGTGGTTATCGCCTTACGCCGCGCACATTCGTTTTTAAACGTTGCAAGAGCTTCTCGGATTGAGGGCGGGTGGTTTTCAAAATGTGGATCTCGCCTTAGCGCCGCGCACACTCGTCTTAAACTCTGAAAGAGCGTCACGGATTGAAAGCGGGTCGTCTTCAAAATGTGGCTCTCGCCTTCGCGCCGCGAAGATTCGTTTTTAAAAAATGTGCGAGAGCTTCACGGATTGAGGGCGGGTGGTTTAAAAAATGTGGCTCTCGCCTTAGCGCCGCGCACACTCGTCTTAAACATCTGAAAGAGCGTCACGGATTGAAAGCGGGTCGTCTTCAAAATGTGGCTCTCGCCTTCGCGCCGCGCACATTCGTCTTAAATACTTGCAAGAGTTTCACGGATGGAGGGCGGGTGGTTTTCAAAATGTGGTTCTCGCCTTAGCGCCGTGCACATTCGTTTTTTCAACTTTGCACGAGAATTTCACGGATTCCCATGATCAACGCACCAGAAATGATGTTTGGAAGGATTCTGGATTATGCGGGCGCAACCGTTATGTCGATTCGCTGTTGAAGTCCCAAAAAGGGCGTTCTGGCACGATTCTGGATCGTCAAGACGCAGCAGTCAGGTTGGTAGGTGGCGTTGAAATCCCGAGAACAATGTTTTGGCACGCTGTAGGATCTTCAAACTGTTGCCTTCCAACGAGAGAGTTCCCTCAATGAAAGTGATGCCTATGAAGAGGGAGCTTGGAGGAAGGGTTAGTTCCAACATCGTTGATGATTCTTGGATTTCCACTGGTTTTCCTCCTCCTCCTCCTCCTCCTCCTCCTCCTCCTCCTCCTCCCACACTCATCCAGAAAGTCCGCAGTCCGTGGCCTTCTCGCCGTGGGCTCCGTTCAGGCTCCCGTTGCCGTTGGGCCCGTGGAGCCGCCTCTCGTCCTCCGGCGGCCACCAGGCGGAGGGAGAGCCCCGCCAGCCCTACACCGAGACAGAAGCCGGGAAGCCAGGCAGGACCGGGACAACATCGAACCAGGAGAGATCGGGGGTATCTGAGATTCTGCGATTCTGGAGGTTGTACCGGGCGCCGCGGCGGTTGCAGAGCGCCCTGAAGCGCTCTGAGAGCGTTCGGAAGGCTCTGCAGCGATTGATCCTGACCCTGGGTCTGCCCGATTCACTCCCCCTCGCCCGATCAAGTTAGGACAATGAAGCCGAACGATCCAAGCACGTCGATGCAGCTTTTGAGTCAGTACCAGGCCAACGTATCGTCCCTTGCCGGACCTTTCTGAACCAAGCTGACAGCTGACGATGTGCACGCAATAGGATGTGCGAGCATTGCCCAACACGAGCGCAAGAAGTCCTTCCACCCTCCCATTCCCTGCAGGGCCCCTTCGCTCTCCGTCGCCCACTTACAGGACTCCGCCCCCCTCCTTCCGCCCTCCCCTCTCCCCCGCCCCACACAACGCCTCCCAAAGCCGAGGAGCTCACGGAGGGCGCTTCTGCCGATCCCCCAGACCCTCTCCAAAGCAGGGGGGGGGCGGAAGCGGAGTGTTGCCAGGGCAGAAGCTGTGCCCGCGGAGCTGGAGTCCTCCCGGCTGAGGTACGAAATGCCCTCGCCGATCCAGGTGTTGAAGTTCACACAGTGGTCGGAGTTGAACTGCAGCGCCGACGCCTCGCACGGGCTTCACAATCCTGGTCGTCCTCGTCGCTGCTGTCGTCACCGCAGAAGCATCGAAGTGAGCTGCGGCAACGGGGAGTCGAAGCGGTTGCAGCAGGTTTGGATAATGAGCGCGCAGGATGTGGAGTCAGACATCTAGCCAAAGCTTGTCGGTCCTCGTTTGCTACAGATCAGCTGTCGTCGTCATCGTCGTGGCCGTCGCCGCCGTCATCCCAGCAGCTCGAGCATGCGCCCCAGAGCGTGGCGGGAGGGATGAGTTTCTCCTCCCTCTCTCTCTCGTTCCCTCTCTCTCTCTTTCTTTCTCTCTCTCTCTCTCTCTCTGTCTCTCTCTCTCCCTCTCTCTCTCTCTTTTTCCCTATCTCTTGCTGCCCACTCAAGCAAACTACAAAAGAAAACAAACGTCCGTCCTTTGCTCTGGGTGGGGGAAGAAAGCATGCGTTTCCTTCCCCTCTCTCGTCAACGGAGAGGGGAGAACGAGGAGGAGGAGGAGGAGGAGGCGGAGGAGGAGAAATGAGGGGAGGCGCAGATCGCACTGGCGAGGATGATCAGCAATGGCGGCGCCTGCTGCGGCTGCGGTCCTTTTCTGCCTGGGCTCGGTCAGCCTCTGGGGATGCCTGGTGTGGAGGGGTTCCCGAGCTCCCGGTCTGGATCTGGGCGGCGAGCCCAGGGGGAAGTGAGAGGTCGGCGGCGGGGGTTCTCAGAAGCCCCCGCGCCTTCTGAGAAGTGTTATGCGTCTCCCGGGAAGGCTTGGAAGACTTCCCAGCAGGGCCGAGGCGTTCCGAGCCTTCTGGGAAAGCCCGCCCCCACCCGCTTCCCCCCTGGGCACCCGCTCTGGATTGCCCGCCGTGGCCCGAGGGTCATGGGCCAAGAAGGGTATGGATTGGAGGCTGCCCGTTCAGCGCAGCTGCAAGCGTGTGATACCAGCGGTGCTGAGAGCAGGCAATCGGCTATCTCTGCCGAGAACGCGTAGCCCGCCCTCCTCGGGCCGCCAGTGCAAGGACACACTAGCAATCCCACCAGCCCTCTGGGCGTGAGTGGTTTAGGGCGTTTCTGCTTCCAACCCCCCTTCGTCCCCTTTGGGGAGAAGTTCACCCCTCCCCCTTCCCCCTCCCCGTGGGTCTGGACGGGGCCTTTCGCGAGGGATGGGAGCGTCCAATATGGCCTCGGGAGGCAGCCACAATCCTTGATGTTGCTAAGGTTTTTTGGCCACATGAGGGGGGATCGCTAATTGAGGAGAAGATGGCCCCAAGATGCCCAGAGACCAAAAGAGGCCCCACAAAATGCCTCCAAGAGGCTCCTAAGAGACCCCCAAGAGGCCCCAAGAGGCTCCCCCGAGGCACCCAAGACGCTTCAAGAGGCCCCCGGGGCCGCCAGGAGGCCCCCAAGACGCTCAACAGACCTACAGGAAGCTCTCGAGACATCCGAAGAGACTCCGAAAAGCATCCAAGAGACCTCTGGCCTTCCTCCTCCTCCTCCTCCTCCTCCTCCTCCTCCTCGTCCTCCTCCTCCTCTGTCTCCTCCTCCTCCTCCTCCTGTCTCCTCCTCTTCCTCATCCGCCGAATCCTCCTCCTCCTCCCTCTTCTCTTGTCCCTCCTCCCTCCTCCCCCCCTCTCTCCCCCTCCTCCTCCGCCTCCTCCTCCTCGTCCTCGTCCTCCTCCTCCTCCTCATCGTCCTCCTTCTCCTCCTCCTCTTCTGGTTCCTCCTCTATCCTCCCCCTCTTGGGGTATGACGGCTTCCCAGCCATTATTCCACTGCGTGTTCCCCCGCATGCATGATCAAGGTAACTCGCCTGGGCATCATTTCTGGATGGGCTGGTGGGGTTAAGCGAAGCGTCTAGAACGTGTGCTTATGTTGCAAATGCACGTCCGACTTAAACATGTAGTACACCATCTTGCAGTATATCGTTTCCAGAGCGGGTATGGCCAGAATGCGCCCGCCACACAGCTTATACAACAAGATGTCGGAGCGTGCGCCTTGCCCTTGCGTGGCCGACGCGCATGTCGTATGAGTATGCGGGGGTGGTGCCGATGCTCTGCTGTCACCCAGGTTGCAGCCGCTCGCCCACGACGATTGCGATGGCAACGAGGCCGCGGCCGGCCGTTTTACGCGGCACGTACTGGGCTGCCGTCTGTGGGCCTGGCAGGAAGACCTCGGCGCGCCACGACGGTGTCCTTTGGCTGCACTGTTTGGGGGGGGGGGACGCGCAAGCACACCTCCCCTTCAGTGAGGGGCAACGTCAGGGAGTGACCGGCTCGAGGGTGGGAAGCATTGAGCTGGAATCGGCGATGGGCCCCCTGGCGGGGTGGGCTATCGGGCGCCTATCAGCGATCAACGGGCGATACGGGGTCGATGCATCCCCCTCTGAGCCCATCACCCCCAATGACCCCTCTTGTGAGGTTTTCGGGTCATGGCGGTCGTTCCGGACGATCTGGGCACCCCTGGAACGCCCTCGGCGAGGCGCAGCCGCTGGAGAGGACCTCGAGGCTGGAAAGCCGCCAGGAACCGACGAAAACGCTCAAACACCTGAAACCTCGAAACTTCGCTCGTTGCCGTTGAGCCCACCCCTCCCTAACGCTGCCCCTGACCCTTCGGGCAGCCCTGAGGGGACGTCCCCCGTGGCCCCGCGCCAGAGAGAACCCAGGAGAAGCGGCATCCCTTCAGCACCGCGGACCCCCTCCTTCGGGTGCGCCGAAGAGGGGGGCCAAGGGGGGCCACGAAGGGGGAGAGTCGAGAGTCGGCTCGACCCCCTGGCTCCTTCGCAGGAGAGCCTAGAATCGGATCGATGTCGGATCGGCGATCGAAATGAATCGGCGGAAATCGGCAGCCGGGTCGGGAACAGTCGAATCGGCGGAAATCGGCAGGCTAGTATGCCTCCAATAAGAAATCGGAACCCAAATCGGAATCCCAAACCAAATCGAATCGGAATCGGAAGCCATTGAAATCGAATCGAAGCGAATCGGAGTGAGTCGAAATGAGCCCTGCTTCGGGGCGTCCAAGAGGGGGTGTCCAAGAAAAGGGTTCGCGAATCGCGGCCCGAGGCACGTGCGCGGACGAGGGGGGGGGCGCCAGGGAGCGCACTGCAAGAGGAACGGGCCACGAGATCAAGGAGAGTTCACGGCCCCCGCCATGGCATCCACCCATACGGTCAACCCGTACAGTACGGATGCGCGGTAAGGATGCGAGGGCCTTAGAAAGCCATGGCGGCACTTTTTCGACACATGTCGAGCAAGGGTGGGCCGAGGAGGCAAGGATGCAAGGGTACCGTGGGAAGATCGCCCATGCCCATCCTTACTATGCGGGTTGACTGGAATCCCCACCTGGGTGGTTCATGGAAACCACAGGGTCGTGCTTCTTTGTTACCCTTACTGTTTCCACGTGAGAACGAGAATGGGAGCGGTAAAAAACATCCGAAAAGGGAAAAGAACAATTGTTCCGAGATGGAACCCCGAGCAAGAACCGAACAAACAAACAAACAAACAAACAAACGGCAACATAACCAGAAAAAAACAACGGCGCCCAAACCGGGGGAACAACGGCCAAACGAAAACGGAAAAGAAGCGGCCCTGTCGTTTCCAAGACCAAGAACCACAAAGGTCCCCGCACCCCTGTTGGACGCCCCCGATCCCTCTATCGCATCAGCCCCCAAGTCTGGGGCTACCCCTCGGAGCTCCCGCGGGCAGACCCGGGAGGGCTCGGCTACGGGGCAAGGACCTGGCACGAAAAGGTCACGTCCCAGTTGCCGAGCTCAGGCCCGACCTGGCTGGGGCGGCAGCAACTACGGACCTCCGCCCTACCCCGCCCCTTCGTCGTCCTCGTCATCGTCGTCGTCGGCATCCCCATCCACCTTTTTTCACCCTCATCCTCATCATCACCACGATCATCGATATCCCCACCATCATCGCCACTCATCAGCGCCACCATCATCCTCATCCTCCTCCTCCTCCTCATCATCATCATCACCACAACCATCATCGCCAGCATCAAACTCATGATGACCGTCACAATTATCACCACTCATCACCAACGTCCTTCCATCCTCATCGTCACCATCCTTAACGCACCAGCACCAACACCAACCCCAACACCAGTATCATCATCACCACCATCACCAGTATCATCGTCATCATCACCAGCATCGTCACCATCACCATCATCATCGTCATCATCATTCACATCATCCACATAATCATTATCATATTCATCATCGTCACCATAACCGCCATCATCAACATCATCATCATCATCATCACCATCACCAGCATGACAGTCCATCACCATCCCACCACTCACCGCAACCCATCATCACTCATCATCATCACCGCCATGGCCACCGCCACCGTCATCACCATCGCCATCACCACCATATAGATCACCAACAACAAAAACAACGTCATCGTCATCGGCGCCCTCATCCTCCCCGCCGCTCGCAAGTCCATCGGGTTTCCCCCACGCAACCGGCCCAAGCCAGGGCGCCAGAGGCCCCTGACCAAGCCGCCGCGTTCCGCCCCCTGTCCCCCGCTCCACTGCCAAAACGTCTGATCAGCTGCAGCGGTCCCTGCCTTCGGGCCACTGACCGATCTGCGATGTTCGCACAAGTTCCGTATGTGCGGGCATGTGCGTACATGTGCATCGGCATGTGCGCGGCATGTGCGGGCGCGGGATTCAGCGCACGTGCGTGCATGCGCGGACCCGCGCTGTCATCCGCAGGGGGTTGCGCAGGCATGTGCGTGCATGTGCCATTGACCGATCTGCGATGTTCGCACAAGGTCCGCATGTGCGGGCACGTGCGTGCATGTGCATCAACATGTGCGCGCATGTGCGGGCGCGGGATTCAGCGCACGTGCGTGCATGTGCGGGCCCGCGCTGTCATCCGCGAGGGTGGTGCGCAGTCATGTGCGTGCATGTGCCATTGACCGATATGCGATGTTCGCACAAGGTCCGCATGTGCGGGCATGTGCGTCGGCATGCGCGGGCATGCGCATCCAATGAATGCACCAAAACACAATGCACAGAACCCCGCACATGCCGGGGCACGTGCGCACAAGACAGCGCAAAAAGGGCCGCACATACACCCGCCCAGGGGTATAGAAGTGAGTGCGGTGTGCTTCAAGCACAGGCTGCGCCATTCCAGCTCTTCTCACACCACACCACCACCGTTTTACTACGCACGACGCAGATCACGCCCCTTTGTGCCATATCACGTCCGAATCCGAATCCTCCGGTTCTTGAGTTCCGTCTCGAGCAGGGTGGCTATGGCCTTTGTAGCCTCCACGTCTGGGGAGAAGCGTACCTGACCGCATCCGAACGATCTGCCTTCGACGGTCCCGTCCTCTGTGAGCGCTCTGCAAAATTCCAAGCTGCCGCCCGCCTAACGTGTCTCTTTAGGTCGCGCCAATCGACGTCGCAAGCCAAGTTTCCTACGTATACCTGGTTTGTAGCTGATGATGTCGGCTTGTCCGCGCCTCGCCCCGTCTGCTGCCACCGCTGTCCCTTTTCGACCTGCCTGTCCGCACCGCGGCGGCCTGCGGCGTGCCGCTGCGCTGGTTTAGTGTGTACATGTCCCTCCGCACCCTGCCCTCGTCCTCCTCGTCCCCCGCGTCGCTGTCAGACATCTCCTGCCCTTCCTTCTCCTCCGCGGCTGTGTGTATATGTATATACATATATATATATATCCCGTTGCTCCTCGGCCAGGTGCTCGTAGCACTGCCCGTCCTTGGGGCAGATAGCGATGCTGTCGTGAAGGTGTTGGAAACCAGGATGCCGCGTGGCGTGTGGAGCGGCTTTGTCGATTTTCTGAAGTGCCCTGAGGGCCATGCCGGGCCGTCGTGCTACGAATAGCTTGTACGCCATGTCGAGCAGCGCCTGGCTGTCGCGGCTGGGTGGCGGCGTCGCTGCTTGCTCTGCGCCTAGGCCTGGGCTGCCACTGCCGCCCAGCCTTCGCCGCGCCGAGTCTCTGGTGTCTGTCTGAGCGCCGCGTGGACGTATGGAAGATCAAAACCCACCACCGGCGGCTGGCGGGGGCCGAGTGCCCTCCGCCCAACTGCCAGACGCCCCCAAGCGCAGCATCGCGCGGCTGGCGCCTACTTCCGGGCCCTTTGAATCTTGTGGGTCTCTGGAGTAGGCCTCCGCAGGTCCCTGGCCTCGTTCCAGCTGGGATCGACCCCCAGCTTGACCCAGGAAGGCTTGAGCCTCCAGTGGGGAAGTGGGAGGGAGAGAGAGAGAGAGAGGGAGAGAGCAGAGGCAGAGGCAGAGGCAGAGGCAGAGGCAGAGGCAGAGGCAGAGGCAAGGGCAGAGAGAGGGAGCCCGCCACATCTCTGGGGGCCGAGACACCCGAGCGTTTCCAGCAAACGACCGAAAGGACTGCTGGCGGGCCCTGTTCCAAACACGAGACGCTCGCCTCAGTGGCAGGCCAACGGGGCTAGGACGGGGGGCTGCTGTGCTGCAACATCTTGGACCGACTCCAGCTTCTGGCGCGGTCCACATAACTTGTGCCACGGAGGCGACTTGGAGTCCAGATGACGCGGGTTCCACCGAAAGTTCCCCAAGGCATCTGCTGTCCCCCCTTCTGAACGTACTCGCGCCTGCGCCCTCCTCCTGCGCTGCGCTCTTCCAGTGATCCGGGGCTGGGGATTCCCTTTTCCGTTGCGCCGCTGGCTGGCTTCTGCGCTCTCGTGCTCTTATCATGGCACTGGCCCTTGCCTGCAGGTTTGGAAGAGAACCTGCGAGAGGGGCCAGCACGTGCGCGGCGCCCTGCCTTCCGCAGGACCCGGCGCACAGCAGCCGCGCCGCCCACAAGTGAGCGAACTGCCACGGCGAAGCGTGGATCCAAAACCAGCGGTAAGGATGGAGTCGATTAAGGCTGCAGGGCCCATCATTTCTAGATGGGCTGGTGGGGACACGCGTGATCATCACATGTCGAATGATCCATTACACTCAGACTACATCAGCCTACGTGATAGCCCGCCCCCGATTAAAAGTGTCGACCTCGTCCGCGCCGCCCCAAACAGTCTTGCAAATTACTCGATACTTACCCAGCCCCTTCTCAACGCGAGTCGACCATTTCAAGGAACGCTCCATACAAAAGAACATGTTGCAAGGACACTCTGCTCCGCTGGACGTCACGGGAGCCCACGACAGTGGCAAAAATTCTGCACTGCGCAACCACCCAAGGAGCTGCGAGGTCTCGGCGAAGTCTGCGTGCTCCCCCCACTACGCTGGGCCTCCCAGGAGCCCACGACAGTGGCACAAATTGTGCACTGCGCAACCACCCAAGGAGCCGCGAGGTCTCGGCTGGATGCGCGTACTCCCCGAATCCGTCGTGCCTCCCAGGAGCCCACGAAAGTGGCGACAGCTGCGTAGCTCGCAGACACCCAGGGAGCAGCGAGGTCTCGGCTGGATGCGCGTACTCCCCCTGAGATCCGACGTTGCGAAAAAATTGAGAATCGTAGAAAATCACGCCTGGAGCCCTGGACCCCACCTTCCTGCGTCAGTTTTCGAGCCGCACCGATCTGTGAGGGTCCCAGGGCCCGAAACGGGGCGAAAACGCCCGATGTGGAAAAATTGCAACGCCAAGATCTGAGGGCCCCTACTCCCCGGTGCCTACCAGGAGCCCACGGGAGCAGCGTAGGAGGAGCAAGGAGGAGGGGGGAGGCAGGAGGTGCTCGGGACGCAGGAGGGAGGAGGAAGGGGAAAAGAAAGAGGTGTGCGACCGCAGTGATCTATTCAAAACGAGATCCCCAACACAGGAGGGTCGGGACTTTGGAACGGAGAAAAACGAACTCGACGCCTGAAGTGTGGCGGCTGTTTTCCTGTCGCGAGAACGGGGTCTGCAAAAAACTCCTGTTCCAACTCCAAGACGGAGACGACCCACTGGAGAAATCGGCTGCATCCCAAGGCTGTCCAGGGCCCTCGAACCATGGGAAACCCAC
>CAUYUJ010014611.1:365000-390085 GCA_963575745.1 Prorocentrum cordatum
TCAATATTACTATCATCATAATGGTCATCATCATCAACAGCATCATCCTCATCAGCATCATCATCAGCAGCAGCATCATCAGCATCATCAGCAGCATCAGCATCAGCATCAGCATCAGCATCATCAGCATCATCAGCACCATCACCATCACCATCACCATCATCACCATCATCATCATCATCATCATCATCATCATCATCATCATCACCATCATCATCATCATCATCACCATCATCATCATCATCACTACCATCAACAGCATCATCATTATCAGTATCAGCATCATCATCATCATCATCATCCATATCAGCATCATCACCGTCATCAGCGTCAGCATCATCGTCATCATCGTCATCAGCATCATCATCAGCAGCATCATCATTACTCATCAATATTATCCCCGCATCCCCCTCCTACGCTCGCCTCCTTCTTGTTCTCCTTCTCAGCCTCCCCATCCGCATCACCATCATCACCATCAACATCATGCACCATCACGATAATCATCAGCACAAACAGCAGCAGCATCAGCAGCGGCATTATCATCAGCAACATCAGCATCAGCAGCATCATCGGCATCACCATCGCCATCACCCTCAGCATCATCATCATCACCAGCATCATCATCATCATCATCGTCATGTTTATCATCATCATCAGCATCATCAGCATCATCAGCATCATCAGTATCATCATCACCCCCTATCACAACGATCACCAGCAACATCACCATCACCATCACCATCACAATCGCCATCATCAGAATCACCACCGCCACCATCACCATGACCGACAGCACCCTCATCATCATCATCATCATCATCATCAGCAGCATCATCATCAGCATCAGCATCAGCATTAGCATCATCATCATGCTCAGTATCATCATCCCTACCACCGTCACCACCCGCATCCGAAGCCGCATCTGCATTATCATCATCATCATCATCATCATCACCATCAGCTGCAGCAACAGCATCATCATCATCATCGTCGTCATTCTCGTCATTGTCCTCATCCTCATCCTAATCAACATCCTCATCCTCTTCCTCACCCTCATCATTTTCTCATCATCATCCTTATCACATCCTCGCCATCCTCGCCATCACCACCATCACCATCACCATCACCATCATCATCAACATCATCGTCACCATCAGCATCAGCATCAGCATCAGCATCATCGTTGTGATCATCATCATCACCATCAGCATCGTCAACAACATCATCATCATCCTCATCAGCATCATCATGATCGTCATCGTGATCGTCATCAGAATCACCAACACTCTCACCATCACTACCATAATCCTCATCAACAACATATCACCAGCATCTGCATATCATCAACAATAGATCATCACCATCATCACAAACACCATCATCAGCATCATCAACGACCCCATCGACATCATGCACCAGCTCCACCTCCACATCCTCTCGTTCCACCTCATCACCGCACGAAGGTCACAGCTCACACCCGTCAGCGCGCGAAGGCGCAGGACGGCCGCCCGAAGGCCGCCAGGATCGGCGCGCGGCTGGCCCCAGAGCCGGCGGCGGAAAAGTTTATTTTTAGGGCCTGCGAGCGAACCCTCCTCCTCCTCCTCCTCCTCCTCCTCCTCCTCCTTTATCCTCCTCCTCCCCCTGTACTCCTCCTCCTCCTCCTCCTCATCTTCCTCCTCCTCCTTTCCTCCTCCTCCTCCTCCTCCTCCTGCTCCTCCTCCTCCTCCTCCTGCTATTCCTGTTCCCACTCTCCCCGAAGAGGGTGACGAGGACAGGAGAAGAATCGGCGGAGGGAGGCGAAGGTAAACTGCTTGACTTTCCCACGCAGCGCGGTTGGATGATGGGCTCTGGTCAACTTGCCCTGGCGCCAAGCGCGGGCGCGCCACACTCGGAATAAGCGGCTGAGCATGGTGGGCA
The DNA here is from genome assembly GCA_963575745.1 of Prorocentrum cordatum. Taxonomy (NCBI): domain Eukaryota; class Dinophyceae; order Prorocentrales; family Prorocentraceae; genus Prorocentrum; species Prorocentrum cordatum. The sequence goes on from CAUYUJ010014611.1 coordinate 366,918, forward strand.
AGAAAGCCGTTTGTCCATCGCCCACCACGGGAATGTGAAGGTGCTCGTTTGCGACGCACGCAGAAATAATTGTGACTGGCACCCCAAGTCACCCGCACTGTCGCAGCTCAGCGTCTCGATCAGACAATTGGCTGTCGGAATGCTGGCCAATAGCTGTGCAGGAGGGGTCGGAGTCGCACGTGCTAGAGTTCTCGGGGTGATGTAGAAAGTGGTACTGACATGTTCTGAGGAAGGAGGAGGCAGGCGAGGAGAAGTAGGGGGAAGAGGATGAAAAAGTCCTGGGAAGGAACCCCCTCAAGCTTGAGTGCATTCCGCTGGTGGTGCGCGGTCGGGTGGGTAAGGTCCTTCTGGCGAGCCGCCAGCACTCCGTCAGGCCTCCTCTCCAAGTGCGCTACCCCTCCTCCTCCCCCGTCCCTTCACCAGCGCCAGCACATTCCAAGTGCGGTGTCTGCGCAGCAGCTGCGCGCGCAACGCGAGGTCTGATCGCAACTATTCCAGACGACAAGCTCATTCGGCTCTGCGCGTTCCGACCACGTTCTTTTGCCCTGTCAAGGGGGGGGCGGCCCCCGAGAGAGCGGAAGACAGGGAAAAGCATGGGAACACAACGTCCACGAACTGGCCGTCAGAGCTGCCCGAGGCTGGAGTGCGCTGCACAGCCGCTGTAGGGCCCACCAGGCACGCGGCAGGCAGTTGCCAGACACGTCCTTCTCACGTATTTGACTTGCCTCCGCCGCCCGACGGAAGGTTCGTGTCGCGTCGACCCCTGCGTCGGCTCCTCACACCAAGGGGATCGTTCATCATTGAAAAATGAACCGTTTTCGAAGCTTCAAACCGTTCAACATCGAGCGATTCTGGGTCGCTGACAGCGGCGTCCAACGTTGAAAGCCGGCGGCAAGTAACCGCCGGTCGGCACGACGCGAGCCTACCGCATTAGGCTTGCATCCGCAGCCCTACTCGTCATCTCGTCTCGTGTCGTCGCGTCTCGTCGTCATCATCCGTCCCCTGTCTTCTCTTCCCCGTCCCCTCGCTGCGAGACGAGCCAGCACTCGTATCGCTTCACGGCGCTCGGCAGCTGCCGCGATGGCGCCACTTCTCTTGCCCATGCACCTCTGCGGCGTCTCTCCGCCCCCTGTCTGTCTCTCTTTTTGTTTTTTCTCTTTCTCTCTCTCTCTCTCTGCCCTCGGCTTCTCCAGCTCCGAGCTCCTCTTCCTCCAGAGTCCTCCTCCTCCTCCTCCTCCTCCTCCTCCTCCACCTCCACCTCCTCTTCCCCCTGGGTCCTTGATCCTTCATAAAGGTGCGGTCGGAGATCGGCCGCACCCCTCCACAGTTTCTCCACCACTGAAAACCGACCCGACGCGCCAAACGCACGCCGACGAGCGCGCGGCGCGGCCCTCGAGAAACCCAACAAGTAACCATAAAAAACTCTGAGACGGTCCACATTGAATGAATGCACAACAACCACAATTTGTTGAACCAGTCCCATAGACAAAAGAGACCCGCCAAAGCAGGTGACCCACGAACCAGAACTGACCCGCACAACAATGACAACGAGCCTTCCACCAAGATAAGCTCTGCAATCCAATAGAGATGCCCTCGCCCAGCAGGATGATTTGTTCCACAGAAGCGCCTTCGCCGAGCGCCATGCAGAACCGACGGATGCCCTTGATCTGCGCATTGTGCCCTTTTCTTTCCCGACTCCGCCACTCCTGCACACACTTTCTTGCGATTAGAACACTTTGCCATCGAACTCTGTTGAATAATACGCGCGTTTGGTACAAACCGCCGCGTTGGACGACCACGACGGCTCATGCCCGAGCTGGCGAAACAACGTGACCACCACCTTCCTCGGATCGACACTCTCTCCAACCAGAGGAAAAGCATGCTCCATCTCGGCGTTGGCCCCATAAAACCACCAGCACCTTCCAACGCTGCTGGACCGCGCCCGCGCGGCAAATCTTGAACTCGCGGCCCTCGTCGGCATTGAAGACTGCGTCGTTCTGTGCACGCTGCAGTTCTGCGGGATCACAGCGGCTGCGTTCTCCCCAGCGTAAGCTATCAAGATGCGTCTGGGTCTTGACCGTGACCCCACAATTGGGGCAGTCCCGAACAGCTTTGCCATCGTGGCCGTAGAAAACGTGCCCCAACATGGCAAGGTACTGACACTCCTGTTTCCGCACTAGACATGCGCGCTCTTCTTCCTACATCTGTCGCTGGAAAAATCTTGACGACGCCCGGCTGAAGTACCTCGCCAACGTCCGCCATCCGTCGCAGCCGCGCTGCGCGAACCCCGCGCGCCCTCGGGCAATCGCGACCTCCCCGACCCCGCGGTTTTGCGACGCAATCGGCCCAATCATTTTCCGAGAGCCCACATCGGGCCAAGCCCTTGCGGCCCGCGCCCTTCGACCACGCCCGCGAAGTCAAGGCGCGAAGGGCACGGGCGAACGCTGGGGACGGCCTATGCCTGCTTACGCACGCGCGCCCGCATCGCCCTCCAAACCCCAGCGCTCATAGCTCCAGCGCCCGCATCTAGCTCGCTGAACCCACTGCCTTCGTCGACCAACGCCTCCATGTTCAAGATGCTTGCGTCGACGTTGCGAACGCAAACTTATGCTTGTAAGACAGCGTGCCATTCCGCCAGGCCGACTGCCTGCTTGCGCCCAGGTAGACCTGCGAAGATCACCCGAAGAGGGTCGCCGAACTTAGACATCTCCACCGCGGCCCAGCCGCGCCGACGAAACTCTGGAAGAGCAGCGGGCGACGCAGATCCATCAGTGAAAAGTACCGCTGGTTCGTCGCCTGCACGATTGCTCAATTTGCCCGAATAATGAAGAGGAAGATCTTCGCCCAGCAGCTCTGGAAAGGCTGGGGGCCGCGGCGGCCCAACCCAGACATCGAAAGAGCCCGAAGCCGCCACCGACTGCGACATGCCCCATGCGAAAGCACAACGCCATTGAAACTGACCAACTCCCCAGGCATGCGACGCCCCGCCCTCAACGTCAATCAGGTTGCCGACCGCCGCGGGACAGTCAAGGACGCAGCGCCCGGCGCGCTCGCCTTCCTCCTGGCGCCCTCGGCATTTAACGCACTCTACCTCCCCATGATCAAACAGCCCCGAATGGGTCCAACGCGAACCAGACCACGGCGGTCGAAGCGCCCCAGCAGCCACGGGAAAACGAAACGGCACCGCCCTGGCCCAAACGCAAAGGCCCCATCGTCTAGCTCACATGCGAGCATTAGCTTCAGCAGCTTGGCGCCCTAGAACCTTCCTCATATGCCATAGTTGGATACCAAGTCTGAGAATCGATTTCATGAACATCGGCGGCGTCGCCAGCAGTGGAAGGCAATGTCCTGCATCATCCGTGCCCAGCCCTGCGGACAGAATCCCCCGACCGATCCTCCGCGCGGGTAAGAAGACCACTGCTAACGGCCCCCATTGCGCGTTGCTAACTGACTGGACCATCGGCCAAAGTACGCCGACCCCTTTCAATCTGTCCCAAGCAGCGCTCCTGGCCTCAGATCACTCGATGGAACATCAAAGAAGGGTGCGGTAGCCGCGCCGAAGATTGCGTCGTAGTAAGCGCCCTTTAGGGTGGCCAGGTAAAGCGCGACGATGGCACCTCGTCCTGGGCATCCAGCCACACGCGCAGCCACACTACGTAGATTTCCAAATTCGGCACCAGACACCCCACATACAATGGCCCCATGAGCAACGGATGGCAAAAGCCTGGTTCGCCAGAGCGCACCGACCTGGAGCCTGACCGTCTGCTGAAACTTGGGAACCCGCTTGGTACGATCCTCGAAGACACCCCCTGCGCATGCCAGCCACGACTCGCCGGACCACACCCCCGTGTAGCTGAGGACCAAGATTGCGCGAATTTTGATGCTCTGGTATGGCGCAAAACTCCGCTGACTCCTTCGAAGCACGCGAACCTGTCGCAGACGTGGAAACGAAGCCAGACTCGCTAACCTGGATGAGCAACCCAAACTCACGATGATCGTGGACAAAGCCTTTCAGAGCCTTCCAAAGCTGCGATGCGTTGCCCAAGGCACGCCCGATCCACTGCACAGAGGTGCCGTCAACCAACCCACGAGAAATCGCTCCTGCTAGCCCCATCCGTTTGAACGCAGTTGCCGTCAGCACCGTACGCAGCGCGGTGCTATGACTGCAGCCTGCGAGAAACCCCCGAACAATCAGGAAACTCTTCGACATCGACGCGCGCGCTCGATTAATCCTCGGAATCGTCTGATACTGCAACACCATCTAAGACAAACGAAATAGAAACTTCATTTTCGCGGCATGTTGCGTCAATGTCTGTGGTGATCCACGTTCAAACGCCTTCCGCGCATCAAACAGCGCCGTGTTCGAGTGCTGACCAGTTGACAGAGCCACCCCTGCAGCTGAGACATGAGGAAAAGCTGAAGCACTCGACGACCGACCTGCACCCCCCCCCACGTGTACGGTAGGCCAGCGGCATTGAGCCATTGCAGTGCCATCACACTGCGTGCCCCCGGCCATGCTCTGATGACAGAATTGACCAATCCAACCAATATGCTGTCCCCGTCTGCTTTAGGGAATCAAAAGAGCACATTCAGGATTCTACGATCGGGCCACAAGCCCAGCAACTCGCACTTGTAATACAATACATTGGTAACCTCCTGACCTGCCAAAATGCCTCGGGCGCTATTCCTATCTGCCTTTTCGCCGTGCGATTCGGGAACCGTAAAATCACATGCCGCGAGAAATCAACCGACATGACGGGCAACATCTCCCATTGCCAAAATTCTCGGGGAGCTGTAGCTTTGTGTAGCCGTGATGTTCCCAAACCTCCTGCCACTTAGCGAGCTCGCGATCCACCATCTTGTAGGGTCCCGCCTGGAACATCGCCTTGACCACTTCAGCCTCGACGGGACCGTCGGCGTGCTTATGCGCAACGCCTGCCCCACGAAGGAAACGTTTATCAGCCCACTGTCGCCAACTTTTCATCCTGCCGCGAATAGCCTTCGCTTCCTTTCGCTTGCCGTGTTTGATGATGCCGTCAGTGATCTGCAGGAAATCAGGCCTCATGAAGAGCAGCAGGCCGTCCTGGAAGAAACTCGTCGTTGCTTGATCCAAGTGCTTGTGCACCGCCTTACTGTCCACCGCCTTTTAAAGGAACAGCGTAGCTTCTTTGACCAGCTTGATAGCATGCCCGCATTGCCTGTCGGAAATAGGACAAACCTTAGCTGCCAAATGTAAAAGCCCACAATACTTCCCAAGGTTAGCACGCACTGATTGAAGATGCTCACGCCATCGCCCTGTAGCTTTCCACGTGTGTGCTGCTTCTGTGATGTAGGTCCTCTTGCGTGGTGATGTCCATTCCAGCCTCTTCCACTGAACACAGACGGGACCAGCACGCCCAACATGCTTATGTCGATCGATCTTTGCCTCGAAGGTCCCAACGGTCAGCTAAGTCGAGCTCCAACTCGGCAAGAACCGCATCCCACGCCGCCGGTAAGCTACGCTGATCACGCGCTGCTTCTACTAGCTTCGCCGCTGCTGCCCAAGATTCCCAACGAAGGAAACGCGCACATCCCACCGGCGCTTCGGCCCCGAATCCAGCAGATTCAACAAGTTGGCGCGTTCAAGCTTGACTATCCTCCGCCAGCAGCGTGATCTTGACTGGGCTGTGTCTTGATCGTTGAAACGAGTCGACCACCGCCTCGCCTTGACACAGACGCATAATGAGATTGTCGCCCTCCTCCTCCTCCACCACCTCCTCCTCCTCCACCTCCTCCTCCTCCTCCTCCCTCCCTCCTTTCCGTCTGGAGGAGGGAAGGGGCGCAGAGGGAGGGCACACGGGGAGACGGAGGGGGGCCGGGGAGGCACTTCTCGGCGATGCGGCAGCACTTGTCCAGGCGGACCTCTGCCGACTCATCGAACGTGTCGGGCTCTCCCTGCAGGGGCAGTGAGGGAAAAGAGAGAGACAGAGAGAAGGGAAGCGGAGAGGATGAGAGCAGAGGAGGGAAGAAGAGAGGAGGGAGGGGAAAAGCAGAGAGGAGGGGGAGGAGGAAGAGGGAGGCAGAGAGGAGGAGGGAGGAGGAGAAGGACGAGGGGGGAAGTAAAGATGAGGAGGAGGAGGAGGAGGCGGAGGAGGAGGAGGAGGAGGAAGGAGGAGGGAAGCAGAGAGGAGGAGGGAAGCAAGGAGCATGCGGGCCGATCTTGGGCGGTTCCTGAAGTATTCTCGGGCCGTCGCAGAGGTCTCTTTGGCCGTTCTGGGGTTCTCTTGGGCCCTCTGGGCACCCACTTGGCAGCTTCTTGGGCCGTCTCGGAACGATTCTCGGGGCCTCGAAGGCAGTCTTGGAGCCCGGGGTAGCAGAAAATGCAAAAACGCCAATCAAACAACAAACAAACACACACACACACACACACAACGAAAGCCAGTAGAACACCACTGACTGTTGCATCGTGGGATCCTCTTGGGATTCCTCTTGGAACCCTCTTAGAGCGTCTTGAAGGCGTTTTGGGCCGTGTGGAAGCTCTCGTAGGGCGTCTTGAGGGCGCTTTTGGACCACCTGGATGCCATCAAATGTGCCTGGGCTTGTCGGCGACCTGGGGCACTCTGGGGCCGTTTGGGGCGCCTATGGGGACGTCTACGAAGCCTTGCCCCGACCCCAGTACCATCAAGCACTGTCGGGCCCTGGGCCCCTCTCCCCCTGGCCGCGTACATATACATATACACATACATACATATACATATTACATACATATATATATATATATATATATATATATATATATACATAGACCTCTTCCTACATGTTTACAAGCCCGGGCGGGGGGAAAACCCATCCCCCCAAAAAAACCGGGTTTCCGGGATCTGGGGTTTTGGGGCCCTCCGGACGGGCCTCGAAGCGGCCCCCCGGGCCTCGCAGGGCCTCTTGCCAGGCCTTCCAGCACACCTAGGGCGATCGGGGGGGTCATCGGAAACGTCCCAGAGACCCCGAAGACAGCACAGGAGCGCTCCAAGAGTGACCGACGTGACCTCAACACAACCCCCAAGAAGCCATCATATCCCCAAAGATCGCCCCGAAACGTCCCAAGAGGGCTCCAAGAGCACTCCCAAGAAGGCCCCAAGAGGCAAACAACATTGATTTTCGATTGGTTTTTGGTGAATTTTGGGGTTGTCCTCTTTTGGGCTCCCCGACGCTCCAAGACGGCGGTCTTCTGGGCGTCCGAAGCCGCCTGGGAGGCTCTACAATCGCCCCATAACCAGTCCAAGAGGCTTCCAGAGTCTGAAATGACTTTGGTAGGTCATATTGCACCCAATTCCATGTCGAAGGAATACGATATGGGGTGTGGATGGGTAAGATAGGAGAAGATCGATGTATCGGTCTTTCCAGCACATAGCGAATACCAAATCAGGTATCCGGGCAAATAGGGCGCGCGTGCCTTGAGCCATAAGGCAGCGACGCGCAGGCTGCACTCCCGATTACAAATAACATCTCCCAAAGAGCTACCCTTAAAGTCGGGAGGGGAGGAAACGGAGACTAAAGCCGCGCAGTCACTAGGCTCTCGACAGGCGCGCGACGGCTTGCACGGAAAACAGTACACGCAGTCTGGTCTACCACCAGACTGAAGGGCGAGATTATTCGCAGGCGAGTTTCCTCGCAAAACTTTTCCACGCATTCGCAGGACAGCCCCTTGGATGGACAAGGGCTATCGGCCCGGCTAGAGGTAAGCCAAACAGGCTATTCCCCTCCGGGCAAAAGGTATTAAGGCGATGAGCCTGAACCAAACTGAACAGGCTCGCTGCCAAGCGTGAAGAGTACGGCTCGTTTCCGAGCAAGCAAGAGGGCGCCTCCATAATAGGCGCCCGTGCTGGCAAGCTGGACCGCAGGGGCAGCAAGGACAGACTAAAAATGATTCGGCTTAGGCTTTGTTTTGTCCTCGGGACCCCGAAAGGGAACAAACTGCTTCGCGTCATGCTTAAACGACTGAGTACCTGGCATCACTTCCAAAAGCAGCTCCCGATCGATACTCCCCCTTGTATGCCCATCTGCGGTTATGTCCCTAGTATCTCACCACTGCACGTTGTGCACTATACCTATATCCATGAGCTCACGTATCCAGCTGATATGTCCTAGCAAAGTACGTTCCGTCGGTATCTTGAGATCTTTGCTAGATAATGACTTATATACAGACTCGGCGTCTGTCGTAAGGGATACCTTGATTGCTAGGCCTCCAACTTCACGCATATCCCGTAGTTGTCGTGGAGTAAGGGCCCCGGCTCTGAGCTCGTGGAGGGTGATGAGCGTGGGATAGCATTCATCAAGATTGTGTGCAGCTGCGAGTGCCTCAGCGGCGTAGCTGGACCTCACTTGCAGTAAGTGTGACTTGCACAGTCCGTCGCAAAGGTGAACGACGGACTTGCCTTGTGGCGAGCTTCCTCGCCTTAGTACGTTAGCCCCGCGAATGCCGCAGCCCTTGGTTTCATCGGATCATCGCCCTCCTCCTCGGTGAGTTTCCGATACCCCGAATCGCTGTGTACGTCTACATCATTAGTCGGTTTCATCCGAGGGAAGGTGATGCGCTTCGGGCTGCTGATCAGCTTTCGCGTCACAGCGCTCAGCCGTCTGACTTGTAAGTTGGTAGGCTCGTGGATCTTCTGGAGAGACACCACATACACCATGAGCCAGATGTGAGCAAGGAGGGCATAGGCGAGAGCTCCTCGCAGGCTAACGAACATGTCGGCGATGAGTTTGGTAGCCTTGGCGTCTGCCGCCGCTCCCGTGAGTTCAGGATGCGTGATAGGACGTAGTTATTTGATGTATTCGCCCTGGTCCATGATCAGATCCCCTCGTTCGTTCTTCGTGTAGCGGACGGCACAGTTAGTGTAAGAGTGTTTGTTGAGCTTGCACTTGCCAAACACCTTTTCGACACGTTGTACGTAGTCATCTATGATTTTTCTCTAGGCCTGTCATATTAATATCGTCGACGTGTTTTGCTGTCAATAGATCCTGACTGAATTCAAGCTCAGGATCGTAACTTGTCGGTGTAAGGCCTATAGCTCGAGTGGTCGTGCGAAGTTTGAGAGAGAACGCTCTTGGGGCGTCCTTCGCACCGGCCCCTGGCTTCAGGCACCTGAGGCAGAGTCGGCTTTCGCCATAAGAAGAAAAGCCTGGAAGGGTGCGAGGCACCTGGGCGCTTCCTGGTGGAAGTGCGAAGCAAACCATGCGAGTCTCCTCGCCGGTGGCATGAGCAAGTTCCGCATATGTCAGACCTTTGAGGAACGCTTTGTCAATGCCCATAGATGCCAAGATCCATTCTGGAAGACACGCAGCTTCACTTGCCAGAAGCCTCTGAGACTGTCGGCGGGCAGTTCCTGAGAAGGTTTCCACATCGAAAGCTTCCGTGTCGATAAATCCACGGAGGACCAGTCTGAGACGGATGGTTTTAACATTCTCGGTGCCCACTTTCACAAAGCTCCACTTGTATACGTATCTTGATGTCATAATGTAGGAAACTTGTGACAGGTCATACATCTCGAAACATCGGTTGTCAAGCCGGATCTTGAGTTCGGTGTACAAGGCTTCACTAACCTCTTTGGGATGTGCTGCTATGTCGGCTTCGGTGAGTAGGTCATCTTCCTTAACTACTACAGCGCGTTTAGAAGCCGATGATACGCACCCTCTCATTGTTGCGATCATGTTTGGTTCGAGCTGTGCAAGTTGGGCCTGATCCAGTACGCTCTTTGCCACTTCTGGCGTAAAGCACAATTCGGCGCATGGGCCGTGTTCATCACTGTCAAGAGAGTAGTCCTCGTCAGGGGTGGTCGAGCATAAGGAGACAAGACAAGGCTCTTGTTGTTCAGGCTCATCTCCGAGCGTCTCCGACACAACAGTATCTTCCTCGTCCACTGATGCTGAGACCAAGACACAATGGTCGGGCAGCATAGTTGTTGGGACGCAGTAGAGACAGTCGTCGGTAACCGTCGTGGGATGAAGGTCCATACGCAGCTCATCGTACCACTCCTCCATCATCAAGGCCTCGATGTCGTGCTCCTCACTTTCCTCGTAGGTTGTGGATAAGCAACCTTCACTTGGTGATGAAGCACCTGGGGTGTCTGGAGAAGGCCTGTCTCCAGGCTGGTCAGGTCTTTCAGACTGTGTGTCCAAGTGTTGATACTTGACAAGGTCGTCATGAAATCCTAGGGAAGGAGATTGTGACGTCAGGCATTGGATGAGTCTGGAGTGAGTGCTACCAGTGATTTGGGAGATGTTCGAGCCGGTGCCTACACACTCGTAGTAGTGGAAGGCTGGGTTGACATCGTTGTCGTAGTGGATCAGTGTAGACCCGGTGGCGTACTTAACTGAAGGTAGATTGAGCACGCTCTTGGCCAATCTCACGGCTACTACGCGCTCAACTCTGAAATCGTTTCGCACGAGATACTGTAGTGCTACGTGTACGCGCGGGTGAAACTTGCTGTCGTCGGAAAGGTTGAGGTTTCCCTTGTAGTCTGGGACGTAACCGAACACTTTGGCAGGTCTCCCTGCACCAAGGTGCGCCACGTACGTCAGGACGGTTTGCATGGCCATGTCATCCATGCCAAGTTTCCCTGGTGAGAAGGCATTCGATATATAGCGTGTGGCGAGCATCGGGGTGCATTACAATTACCTCACGCGATCCAGCCTCGACGACCACGTGTCCACGCTCGGGCACGTTACGGATCACAGGGAACGGGCCATTCCAGCCTCCATGATCGTCCTTAGTGGCCGTAGGTCGGTGATAGTCGACCAAGTCCCCAGCAGAGTATAGCCGAGCACCATCTGGCGCCGTCTTGGCCCTCAGGGCACGGTTCGTCTTCGCTACCGCCGTGGCTTGACTTATTGCTTCCAGGCGAACTTCCCTCGCGCGACGCCCGCGTTCGTGGCCTGACGTCTCGGGGCCCTTGAAAAATCAAAGGTGTCGAGGTCAGGAAGGAAAGACGATTGTCGCCCAGTGTGTGCTTGGCACGGCGATACTCCGTGGTAAAACGTGAAAGCGTCGGTGACGAAGACGCCTTCGGCTAGTGCTCTGGTAAATGCAATGGGGATGTTGTGTCTGTTCAGCTCTTCCTCAATCATGTGGAGAGTGCCTCTAAGGATGCCGTTACGCGACTCGATCGAGCTCGCGTGCTGGCCAGGCGCTCGGATACGCAGTCTCGTACCTTTATTCGCCATCATGGCCTTGGCGGTTTCGTTGTTTAGGGCGCCTTCTCCGTCCGAGTACAATACTTTGAAGGGCCCATGATAGGCGATCCAGCAGTAGTGGTAGGCGTCGAGTATGGTATCACGTTCTTTGTCGGGGATTTCTGGGCCTGCTGCCCGGCGAATACATCGGTCCATAATATGGAATATGATCCGTTTCTTGGAATACATGAGATCTACTTCGTCTTCGTCACGCCAATTTTCAGGGAGACTCACTGAAGGTAACGCGGAGTTACCTGGGCGCTCCCAGGCTCTACATTCCCGACAAGTTTGCGGAGTTCCTTCTTGACTACATGAGGTTCATAACTACGGAGGTTTTGTAGACTGTGTTGGATATCTGATCTCGTCCAGTCAGGCAATCGTGGAGCCCCCGAGCCGGTCGAGGCAAGAGGGTTCCTTGTGGCTCTCCGCAGTCGGTCTCCTTCGTCAACTGCATCTGGAAGTGGAAGTGCACCTTGTAAGCGGCCGCGGCGGGCCGCTACCTGTGGCGGTTCGCCCGAAGACGCGGGGGGCGCGTTTCCGCTCGAAGACGCGGAAGGCGGGTTTCCACGCTCGGGCGCGTCTCGCAGTATGTCATAGCTGCTAGCACCAGATGTAGGATCGGTGTTCCCAAAAGCGCGCGGTCGCGGTGGCCTGGCGCGAGCGCCCTGACGGCCGCCCGATGCCAAGGCTTGGCCCTCACCCGGTTTGGGCAAAGGATTCCACCAAGCTGGCACAGTGCGTCCCTCTGGGTCATGATCATCTGGGAGTTTGAACGGCTCGGCAAAGCGGCATTTGCCGGGCTCAGTGCCGAGGTGGTTCTTAACACCCTTGCTTCTCGTGAAGTCCCTCTGGCATGCAGCGCATGGCCAGTATACAGAGATGGAGTCGTGATACTTACACGGTGTAGGATCTCTGTTGTGGCTAGGACTGTCCTTTCGGACGTTATCGATGCATGCTGGGCATGTGGCCACTTTTGGGATGACACGGTCACCCATGCGTCTCATACCCTCTCCTAGTTCAGATTGACCAGGGAGGTCGGCAGGATAAGCATGAGCAGTTCGTGCAGGCGCGTCTCCGCGCGCGTTGTCAATGGCTTTCGCCAGGTAGACGGCTTCCACAAAGGCAGACTGCAGTCGTCGAGTGTATTTCTGTGCCAGTGAAAGCTCTTTGTTGCACGGCTGTGCATGCATATGTTTGCCGTTACACTTGAGTCGCTCAAAGGGTTTAAGAATGGCCTCGTCATTGCTGGTGATATCCGTCGGCTTCTTCATATGGTCACCAGCCGTATCCTTTAGTCCCGTCGCACATTGGTCTATGCGTGCAGTTGTAATGTGAGGTCGGTCGGCAAGTTCTTTCCATGGAGGAATCTCATCCACCCATGTCCCTGTGGGTTGTTCGCGTATAAACCACCTCCGTGCGTTATCTTGTGTTACAGCTATTTTACCACAGTAAATTGTGTGTGGCAGGTCTTCGTTGTGGTGCTGTTTCCAAGTGTTGTAGTTGGCCTGGTAGTTGTAGTAGGATGATGGTCCTGTGGTGCGGCAGTTCGGCTGTGGAATGGCGACCCGTACGTAGCACGCAGCAAAGTAATGGTCTAATCAGCTCGCTGCATCCGAGGGATCTCCCCAGGCCGACAACACGTGGTCTTGTCTAGATTGCCGCCTGAGGAAGATACCTCTTGAGAAAGAAAGGCAAGCGTTGCCATGCCCCCTCACCTCCATCGACGGGAGTCCAAACATGTCCACGCAGTTGTTGTTGCCATAGCGTAGAGTAGCCACTATAACTATATATGTCGCGTGTGCGCGGCGGATCAGATGCGGGGGGGGGGGGGGGGGGGGGGGGGGGGGGGGGGGCCAGGAACAGGCCATCTTCCTCGCCGGAGCTAATCAGCTCGACAGGGGCGTCAGTGCTCCAGGTCGCCATAAGATCCTGTCCGAGTCCTGACAAGTCGTCGCCGCAATCGTTGTTTCCATCTTCAAAGTGCTTTGTTTGATGCGGCGAGGCTTGATGCCTGCTTCCTTTTCGGCTTTAAGCCTTTCCTTCTGTTTGATACGCAATTCCGTGGGTAAAACTTGCTCGTCGTGTTCACCGGTCTGTGCCCATCGTCGTTGATGAGTGGGTACCTGCAGCAATCGCCAGAGTCGGGAGGGGGGAAGGACAGTCATCTATGATGACGCGTCTAGGTTTCTGTGGTGATTGAGCAGGCTCGTTGCCGAGCATGACCGGTTCCTCGGGCTGCCAGTACATCCGTGTACTGATGTTGGCAACCCCTTTCGGGTAGTGGTGCATGCCAATCATATCCCGTCGGTTGATCGGCTATCGCGATATCCTGAATAACCGTGTTGGTATCGAAGGTTAATCGTTACACGTCGGATAACATCGGACCATTTCGGTCCCCCTTTGTTGGTCGTCGCAGAATGATGCATGTTGTGATCCGTACGCGTGTAGGTATTTAAGTATACCGGCACGTTTCCGTGCGTAGTGTTGCCTGTCTCCAGGATGCAGTCGTTAAGGTGACGAATGAGCGTGATGCGTGTCGGTGCTCTCCATTCAGCATGTCGTACCGTTTGGCCGTACTAATCCAGAACATGTTGTGGTATCGCCTGTTTGCACGGTCATGCCAATAACTTGGAGCTAATCGGTATTGATGTGGCTACCTGCATATATGTACCACTTGGTGTATTGTCTTGCATATTAAATCTAATACCGAAATGACACAACCGCATCCGTACTACCGTCAGCTTAAGGTCTTCTAGAGTGTCACGTACTGGACACAACTTCCAAACATATCCTGGGGGTCCAAACGCTATGATCACCATGCGGAGCTGCCTTGCCTTCGTTAGAAAGTTCTGAATGCGTGACCAGTGTGGGGCTACTCTTTTACCTGGGGTTCTTACATACCAGTCCCCCGGAGTACTGACCCATATTAGAGCGCAGTCCCCACTAATTACCGCCCCCAGGTACTCTGCGCCCACAACTGTCATGAGCTCGTTGCGGGAGATACGGTCACAGGTGTATCCTCGGGTGCGGATGTCAGCGCAAGCTTCTCTCGTATCTTCGATAACGAAAGCCCTTTCCTTGAGGCAGGTTGCCCCGCTGTCCTTGTTACCCCCTGCCCTCTGGGCCATCAGGCAGGGCGACGAGGGGGTAGCGCCGCCCTGCCATCTTCAAGATAAAGAAGAGGCGCTTGCCACATCTGCCAGCATCTGAGCTTCTCTCAAATGCTGGAGCTCTGCGCAGCAGCGCGCGGTGGCCTCAGAGGCGAATTGCTCCGCAAACGTGGCCAGCATGGACGGATCGCCCATCGGCTGCTTCAGGAGGCCCTTCGGCCTCGCGTCGTTGACCGTCTGCAGCTCATGACGCGTGTACCCCATCACTATCTTCCTGCGTGTCCTCACAGCATCCATGGGTGCAACTCCGTCATACTGGGCCAGTCTCCTGGCTACGAAGCAATCGAACGTCTCCAGATCGTCGATGCTGTCGCCTCTCATCGTCGCCTTGGCGAGTATCGCGAGCAGCCCCTGGAGCAAGTTTCCCTGCAATTGTTGGCGCTCCTGCGCGGGGGGTAGCTCGCCCGTCAGCACCGTCTGGAACGACGTCGTGCTCGTACTTGAGGCGGGTTGCCCCGCGGCTCCGAATCGATCACACCTGATTGACAGATGCCCTGATGGCAACTTGGTTGTAGGAATGATATTGGAGCCCTCGGGGAGTTCCATCTTGACCTGTTCCTTCCCAGGGAAAATCAGCTTCTCCTGGCCTCTCTCGGGCGCAATAATAGTGCGCTTGTCCTGCATACTGTCGAAGCCCAGGATAGCCGGCAGGTCCTTGCCGCAACCCGACACAATGTTGGTCTTGTGCGAGTCGAGCTGGGTCGAGCCCTGGTACTCGCAGGCAATGCTGAAAGTGCCCACGGTATCAGATGGGGCCGACCCCTCGCCTACCCCGTTTATGTTCAGCAGCGTACGGGGTTCCATTATGTTGATCTTCGCGCCCACACCTATGAGGATCGAGTTACCACCGTCCTCGAAAAAGTTTCTACTAGGCTGCTTGATATGCACCGTCTCTGTCGCGTCATTCGCGATATCTGGCGGGTTTCCCCGCATCTGGGACGTGACTCCTGGCGCGTTTCCCCGCGTCGTTCTGGCACTCTGCCTTCCTGCGGCCATGCGTGCCAGATCGATATACGGGAAATAAGACACGTCCTGGGCGGTAACGCCCTGTTCTTCGCGCCACTTAGCATACTCATCACGTATGCTGGTATACTGTTCCTGAGTGGTACGGCGCGTCAACGTCCGGTATGATTGCAGAGCAATGTCTTGCAATCCCTCATTCGTGATGTGATCCCTGTGCTGCAACCACTCGTCGAACTCGACGTTTGTAGCTGTGAGACGGATGGCCCTGGCTGCCGCTACCGTCGTCGCTACTGACGAGTCTGAGAGGTCGAACGTCTCGCTCTCAGGGTTGTCTGCGTCCAGCATGAAGGTAGTGCGTGCATTATCCATCTGGGCCTGGAAGTGGCGAACCCGCTGCTCCCGCAGCTGGTCAGGGTCCAGTGGCAGCTCGGCTCCGCCCCCGCCTTGGGGTGACATCGGAGGAACCACCTGCCCGATTCCAGGCTCGTAGTGAGTTGGAGGGAATGGCACAAGTGGTGCATTGGGCAGGTTTCCCTGCTGTGGCGCCGTCATCGGGATGAGCTGATCGAAGCATCCCGTCTCCATCGGCGCACGCACCTCCTCAGGCGGGTTTCCCCGCTGCTGGAGCAGTTCCGTCTGCATATCCAGCGTCCTGGCCGTCATTGTTTCCACCATGTTCCTCAGCTCCCGCAGCTCCCTCGCTGCTTGTTCAGGAGCCTGCGTGACGGAACCGGTCCATGGGAATGACGACGCTATGATGCCTGGAGCTCGGCAGATGGCACATACTGGTTGCTGTGGGTCACCTTCTCGCTGATTCGTGACATGGCCCACCACATTCGCGTTCCAGCATTCCTCGTGGAATAGATGGTTGCACCTCAGGCGGTAGATGGTCTCCCTCGGCGTGAACTCCTCGAGGCACGCCGCACAGGTGTCTTCCATCCCGGTGTATACCTCCACGCCCGCCATCCTGGGATACACGCGCCGCTGCCGTTCCAAGACCGTCTCAGAATCCAGGAAGGTAGCTGGAGGATCTCCAGCGGGTGTCTGAGCCTCTGGCGCAGGGACAGCCACTGCCGGGGCGGCTGCCGCTATGGAGGCTACGGGCGACGCTGCTGGCGAGTTTCCTCGCATGGGTGAGCCCTTGCCCCTGCCCTTCATTACCTCAATTGCTGCTGCACGTGCCTGATCACGTACACTCTGCACCGCCTGCCGGCGTCTGAAACACGCCTGCTGCGCGTGGTGTGTCTGCCTGATGTAGTCCGGCACTCCCCTACTACCCGAAGATATCGAATGGGCAGTGGGGGCAGGTCGTGGCTCTGCACCTGCTGTACCGCGGCCGCCACCCTTGTGCGGTAGTCGTCTGGCACTCCTGTATGCATGTTCTGGTCAGTCGGCGGTCGGTGCTGTACCGGAGTGCCAGGCAGTTTTCCCCGCATTGTGGATGGCGTGCCCGGTGGCATCATGCCCAGGAGAGCTGTGCCATGATCAGCTCTGGCCGCAGCGATCCGCTCCATGAGAGTGCCGCTCGGAGCAGGACGCCCTGGTGTCCCAAATGGGGACTGTACTGGAGTCGACGCCACGGGTGTCATGCCCCTCGGCGTGTGCATGCTGTGCGAGGGGCTCCCTGGCATCTGCTCGAATCGAGCGGGCTCTCCGAAGATACGGCCGAACGTTTGCGGGTCTCCCTGCGGCTCGGGCATGTCGCTCCTGATCCCATTGACGGGCAGGTTTCCCTGCAGAGCCTGGCGGTTGCGTGTCACCATCGCGGACATAGCCCCCTGACCGGCGGCCCAGGGGTCTTGTTGGTAAAGTCTGTCCGCTAGCTGTTCCACCTGCTCAGGGTTCAGGGCAGCCGCGATTTGATCAAGATCTGAGGTGCTGAGGACCTGCCAAGATATGGCGCTAGGCACTTGGCTCGGAGCGCGGCTCGGCGGCTGACTGAGGGCCGCACTCCCCGCCTCACTCTCATTGATCATGAAGATCTGGTGGGTCTCGGGCTGATTTCCCAGCGTAGTTGGGCTGTAGCGGTCCCCCACCTCTCTCTGGAAGTACGCCGGTGGGGGCTCATCGTCTCGCCAGGGAGACATCCTGTGCCCAATACTCGCATTGCCCACCGATCTCCACGTGCTTGGCGCCGTCATTTCGGCTGTGGAGCAGCGTGCACGGCGACTGCCCAAGTATTGTGGGTTCCGCCACTGCTTGCCTGCGGCGATCTCCTCCACATAGTTGATGTAGCACGGCTCGATGATGCCGTTGACCCCTTCAGAGAGCAGCACGCCGTTGTCGGACCAACAGAACTCGATCTTGTCTTTCAGGGCCTCGTGCCAGTCGATCAAAATGATAATCTCGGACTCAGGATCCCATCCGCTCTGCACGTCGCGACGCTGAAGAGTTGGAACAAAGTGGATGCGTGAACGCCCAGTTCCTTTCTTCTTGGCGTTGTGCTCCTTACGGCAGGAGGGGCCAACCCACATGATACCCTCGAAGGCCGCCCACCTCGCACCGTGAATGGCGACATCAGGGCATGGGGCCGGTCTCCCGGCAGGGTTGTCGTGCAGCACGATGTACTTGTGCAACGACCAAGGGGCCTTGAGCGTCCACGAGTGCCCCTGAGAGGCACGGATGAACAGATCGGCCGTGCCAGTATCTCGCATCAAGACCTTGAACTGCATCCGCTGCTTCTCCTCACCGTCCGCCTCGCGGACGTGGACGATCGCCATCATGATTGCAGCCATCTGATCGACCGTCTTACCGTAGAAGGTCTCGGAAAAAAAACAAAAAAAAAAAAAAAAAACAAAAAAAAAAAAAAAAAAAAAAAAAAAAACAAAAAAAAAAAAAAAAAAAAAAAAAAAAAAAAAAAAAAAAAAAAAAGGGTCGCGAGTCTCGGCGATGATTTTGGCGTCATCGGACCTCGGGTAGTTCCCGTCGTGTCGAATGCCGTCGCTCCAGGGAAACTCGTGCACGAGCTCACGGAGATTGATCCAACCATCGTGGTCCTCGAACGTCCTCAGCTTCCACGCTGGGTTGTGCGATTTGTCGGGCGCGTGCCTGCGGATCTTACTGAGGCACTTGCTGAGCTGCTTGAGCTTGTAGTTCGTGCTGGGAATGATACTCCTCTTTCGGTAACTCGCCATGAACGCCTCGTCAACTGAACGTATAGGTGGAAGCTTCCGTAGAGCACGTCGGTCGTTGATCAACTCCTGGCCCCCACTCGCGAATGAAGTGTCGCCTGGGTGGCGCAGCACATATTCGGGCTTGTTTCCCGCAGTGGAGCCTCTGCTGCTGACGATGCTGCGGCTCCTGATGATGAAGAAGAGGCTGCGGCTGCAGCGCCTGGCGGGTTTCCCCGCGACATCTCTCGGCTGGCTCTGCTCCTGATCTTCGGCACCCAGTTGCCCCGAGGCATAGCGCCCTTCTCGGACTCCTTGGAGCGCGTCGCCACTGGCGATGCAGGCGTAGGAGTATACCCTGTACGCTCAAACGCCTTGGCCTTGTTGGCGATGGAGCCACTCCGGCTCGGCTGACGCCGGTGGATCTCCAGGGAGTCCTAAAGCTGTTGTCTGGGGTCCGCTCTTTGCGCAGGGCTTGCTCGCGCCGTTGACTTCGGCACCTCGGAGAGGGGCCTTCCCGTCTGCGCATCGAACCCGAGCTCCTCGGAGCGGGTAGAGGGGTTCTTCTGTCTTTCGCCTGAAGGCGTCCTGTATTCACAAGTCTCGCTTTCCGAAGCTTTTGGGATCGTCGGTGGCTTCATTGCTTCGGCTTGCGACTCCAGCAGCATTCGGCGAATTGCCTCGCGGGTGCGCTCTTCCGCCAACCGCTTGCGTTCTGCCTCTGCTGCGACTCGTTGGACCTCCTGCTCGTCGTCGCTCGCCATCTCGTACGTGTGAGCCTGACTGGAGACACCGGGCGGGTTTCCCCGCGGAGGGCTAGTCCCCTGGGCAGGAGGATCTTTGAGGCGCATGGCCTCGAGACGGCTGTTGACCGCATTGATCTCCTCTTGGGTCATGGGCGCAAGAAGTGGATGACCCTCCTTTGCAGGAGTGCGGCCCCTGTTAGGGCTTAGGACGTCGCTGAGGCCGACAGGACAGCCAGGTGGGTGTTCCTGGAACTCCTGCGAGCACGGGCCGCAAGCAGCGTTCGGCCTGTAGCGGCGGCACTCCTCGATGATGGCTCTCAGCTGTCTCCGCGCTGCTTCTTTATCAGGTCGTCGAATGTTCGTAGCGATCTGATAACCGCCCCGTATGGACTTGCCCTGGGCGTCCCTGTAGATAGGGTTGCCCTGTCCGAAGGCAGAGTGTTCGCCCGTTCTGCGCCTGGGATCGTTGTAGGCTAGCAGCTGACCCCCACGTCGGGCAGCATGCTCTGATGGAGCTGCCTGCCGCCATTCACGTGGGAGCCGTCCTTGGGGGTGTGGGTCGTCTCTAGGACGTGTATGCGAGCGAGACCTCCTGGCCTGTTCATCGGATGGTGCTGCTGACATGGCCTGGGCAGGAACTGGCATTGTCTCCTGGGCAAGCATAGGCGGCACATCTTGGGCCGGCAGGTCTCCCTGCTGTTGAGGGTCCGACATGATGAGGTCTTGTGCGGGTGGTTGTGCTTCGGTTTCGTTTCCGTCGAAGTCCACCTCCTCGTCTTCGCCGTTGACGCTCATCATGAGGATGGTGGTCTCGTCTTCACACAGTCCACAGCCGTCCTCATCTTCGGTTTCTGAAGTAGGATTGCCAATGATAAGAGTCATCGGCCCACTCGGGGCAGGCAGGTTTCCCTGCTGCGGTGGCATCTGGGCACCGCTGGGCTGTCCCGGCATCGGTGGTGCGGTTGTCGGACCAGGCTCGTTGCCGTGCACGGGGTGCGCCTCAAGCTGAGCATAGTCATAAGAGGGCTTTCCGATGATGTTGCGCATGGCCGCATGATCGGGGCGTTGCCCCGCCGCCTGGAGACCCCGTCCTGGCGGAGGAGGCGCCTGTTCACGCCGCGTGGTGGCCCTCTGAAGGGCTTGGCGCCAGCGCCCCCTTGCATGCCATAGATGCCGCTGTGCATCTTCGGGGAGCACGCTGTCGATGAGAGAGAAAGCAGCCGTCAGCAAGTCCGAGTCGTCACAGACGTCGGAGCCCTGCAGCATCATGTGGCCGCTCTCAACACTCCGTTGACTTTCTGGACACTCTTCGGCTTGAGCAGCATGCATCTGCATGAGGGCGGGCAGCACCGCGTATGGTCCGCACACACCCGGCGCGAGCATGCCAGGTGGCTCGCGGGGATTGCCTGGCACGCCCACGATGGGGCCTGAGACTCCAGTTCCATTAACTCGCAGTAATTTGGCGGATGCACTGGAGCAGGCCTGTTTCCAGGCAAGAGGTCTGACTGATGCCGAAGGTTATGTTCGATCTCCGAGGAGGTGGCCTCGACAGTGTCGGCCTCCATCTGGTCCTCGTCACTGCTCTCGAAGGCCATGATGTTGCCTGGATTGCCGAACATCCAGTCAAGGAAGGAAAAGGGGCTGGTTTCCCAGCGTTCCGTTCTCCACAGGCGTGAGCTGGATGGCTCCGAAGTCGAACCTGCGGAGGTACTCGAGGTAGTACGCGTAGAGCCCGTGGCCGTGCGCTTCGATCTCGCCCAGCATGTCCACGTTGCTGACCCAAGTGAAGAATATCTGTTCCAGCCTCGAAATCTTGGAGGCTAAGATACTCAATTACAGGTTCACTTGAGCCCGAATTGACTTCGGACGACCTACCCTTTCCATTCCCTTTCACTGGGCAATCCTCCACGAGGTGATCGGTACTATCACATTCATGGCACTTCTTTAAGATCTGGCCGCCTTTACCTCGCGGGTTTCCCCGCCTACCTTTGCCTTTGCCTGAGGTTTCCCTGCGGCCTTTTCCACGACCCTGCCCCGCGAAAAATATCTCATCATGCTGATGGTCTGAGAGCCTCTGGAGGAAGGCCGTGGTGCCTCGTCCGTGCAACCTTCGGCGACCCGTTTGCCTTTGCCTTTGCCTGTGAAGCTCCTCCTTATCCTCCTCCTAACACGACGCGCTGGTTTTCGTGTAAACCTCCTCCACCTACGCTTTACTTGCTGTAATAACCAAAACAGATGCTCGGCACGCTGGTTACCACCTTCCATTTGCATGATATCTGACCAGTCTAGCGGTTCGGCGCCATCTGACGATATCGCGTCGGTGTCGGTGCCTGAGTCGAAGTCATCGTTTCCTATGTAGGTGGGTACTCCGTCGTTTAGGGGGTTCGCTTCTCCCTATAGAGAGCGGTGAGGCTGAGGTTCTCTAGGAGGAGGGCTGGCTGCCCAGCTAGGTTGCGATCTATCCCCTCCCCGAAGAGCAGTAGTTTCACCAGGGTCGTCGGCCCAAATGTGCATGGGCCCGTTGCCAGGCGGAGCTTCAGAGGTTAAGGTAATCTACAAATTTCCACGCCCAATTTCCCTTCCCCTTCCAAACACTGATCCTATGTTACCAGGAGACCGTTCTGACAAATGGCCTATCGAGCGCATCCCTCTCACCTAGTTCTTCATACTGTTGTTGTGTTCGGGGCATTTGGTGGTTGAGTGGTTGTAAGAGTTGCATGGCTCGCTGGTTGCCGACGCCTGAGGCGCGGAATAGGATGGTCGTAGGTAGCTGGAAGTTGGGAAGGTCAAAGCCCACCGATTGTGCCTCAAGACGGGCCATTTCGAACCGAGGAAGGGTAACGTCGATTCGTTCCCCGTGAGGCACATGGAAGTCGATGAGCTGAGTGCCTGAGGTGAGCTGGCGCTCATCCTCCAAGCGTTCGAACTTCATGCTTAGGAGGAACATGATGTATGTTACTGGGTCGGTGGACACCGTCGATGTCCGCACCATAGTTCATGATGTCAGGTGGTACCCTCATGGCGAGTGTCCTCGCGAGGCCGCCCAGGCCGCGTTGCACGGCGGCTGCTTGGGCTTGTGGCGTCGTGCGCCCGCTCGTGACGTTAAGCCACGCGTTGACCTCGTAGACGTACTCGCGAAAAAGGCACGTTGCCTTGGGGGTCCCAGCATGGGCCGTGTGTTTGCCCATCGGTGCTATTGTCTCCTCGGCGCGTGTGTCCGATTGCCGCGCCCAGCACAAACCATATAATGGCGAAGATAACCAAACCCAACCTGTGGAGGTATGGGTGGTTATCAGGCGCGTTGCCGCGCTGGGGCGGGTATATTGGCGCCTTGTCGAGTCTACGAGGCGCTTTATCTTGCGGGTCTCCCCGCTTATGCTTCAGGTACTGCGCTTTCGGCTCGTTGCCGAGCGGTCGGTGATAGCGTAGTGATGAAGCGTATATGGTACCAATGTTGTTGTCTAGACGTCGTACCTCTCGTGTTGCTTCTTGCTCTTGGGTTGATCCTCGTAAATGTTGGTGGAGTGGTGGCGCAGGGTAGAGGGTGGTCACGAGGATCGTGCCCGGTAGTGTGAGAATAAGAAGAGCAAGAGCTGACCACACGAGAGTGCGGCCAGCTCCGCTACCAAGTCTGAAATGACTCTGGTAGGTCATATTGCATCAAATTCCATGTCGAAGGAATACGATATGGGGTGTGGATGGGTAAGATAGGAGAAGATCGATGTATCGGTCTTTCCAGCACGTAGCGAATACCAAGTCAGGTATCCGGGCAAATAGGGCGCGCGTGCCTTGAGCCATAAGGCAGCGACGCGCAGGCTATACTCCCGTTTGCATATAACATCTCCCAAAGAGCTACCCTGAAAGTCCCCGCCGAGTCGCTGGCCCATTCGTGCGAAATTGAACAGCCTGCCAAAAACCACTGGAAAATACTTGATGTTGGCCTTGTGGGCCCCTTGGAGTCCACGGGGGAA
>CAUYUJ010014612.1:0-102500 GCA_963575745.1 Prorocentrum cordatum
CACGCAGCTGCCCGCTCGGAAAGGAGTGCCCTGCCGGGGCCGCGCAGAGAGGGCGTCTGCAGTGCATCGCGCTGCGGCTGGGCTTTCCGCGCGACTTCTTCCTCCAAGCCCGGAGTCGCAAGTCGGGCTGCACGTCGGAGGCCCTCGACCAGGCTCGCCACGCCGTGGCAGCGCAGTGTGGGCCCGTGGCCCCCCTTGCGTACCTGGTTGGGCTGTGGGGGTGGCAGAGAGGCTTCTTGCCCGACACCCCGACTCCCGACGTGGCCTGTGGCGGACTCTCAGCCGCGGGCCCCGCCTTCGTCGAGCGCCTGGCCGGGAG
Source organism: Prorocentrum cordatum (assembly GCA_963575745.1). NCBI lineage: Eukaryota > Dinophyceae > Prorocentrales > Prorocentraceae > Prorocentrum > Prorocentrum cordatum. The sequence goes on from CAUYUJ010014612.1 coordinate 320, forward strand.
AGCGATTGAGGAGATCGCCTGCGCTGGTTCACATCAGCTTTCGCTAGAGGCCATGGTCCGTTCCACTATCTTCAAAGGATCGGACGTCAGGATTGCCACGGCCTCCCTGTGCGACCCCAGCAGCTGGCCGCGCAGAGGCATCCCTGCGGCCAGGTGGGATTGGATGACCTGCCAGGCTTGGCGCTGGCGCGACGCCGAGCATATCAACGATTTCGAGCTGCGCGCCGTGCTCAGCAGCGTCCGGTGGCGCCTGCGGAGCAGCATGCAGATAAATTCGCGCTTCGTTCACATCTTGGACTCGCAAGTGTGCATCAGAGTGCTGTGCAAAGGGAGGTCTTCTGCCCGGGGCCTCCAAAATATTCTTGCCCGCATCGTCTCGTTGCTGCTCGCTGGTAGTCTTCACCCGCACTGGGTCTATGCGAGGTCGGCGGACAACCCCGCCGACGCGCCATCGCGATGGTAAAGCATTTGGAGGCCGCCACGGCCAAGCAGCGACAGCAGAGACGACGAGCAGCGGGCACTTTACGAGAATTACAGATCCAGCCGCGCACCCTCAAGCGGTACAAGCACGCGGTCAATGCCTTTTTCGACTGGCTCGGACGGGAGCGACCTGATATATTGTCTACCCGACACATTGCACGCCCGCTCAGTGCGGATGCCGTCGACGAGGCGGTTGCTGACTATTTGGAGGCGCTGTGGGACGACGGATCGTCCCGCAGTTTGGCCGCCGACACCCTCTCGGGGCTTCAGCATCTGGTGCCGAGCCTTCGGCGCGAGCTCAAGGAGGGCTGGCGCCTGCTCCGCACGTGGGATCAGAATCAGATGCCCAGCCGCGCCCCGCCGTTACGACCGGAGGTGGCGATTGCCTTGGCGGGCTTTGCGCTCGCCGACGGCCGCGAGGATGTTGCCACTGCAATCCTGGCGGGCTTCAACGGCTTGTTGCGCCCCTCCGAGATGCTCATCTCTGCGGGGGACTGCGTCTTCGACCACAGCCAGCGCACGTGCGTGGTCAACCTTGGGCTTACTAAAGGCGGGAAGGCAGGGGTGCCCTGAGGACGTCTTCATCGATGACGAGTTCGCCTACTTACTGCTCCGCCGGGCGCTTGCAGGGTGCGCAGCTGGCACTGCCCTCCCACCGAGGGGTCTTGCCAATTTTCGCGCATCTTTCGCCAGCTACCTTGGCAAGGCGGGCCTCGACCCCAGCAGAATAAAGCCCTATAGCATCCGCCGTGGCGGCGCCACCCACCATTTCTCTTCGCTCGGCAACGTGGCGCTGACCTGCGAGCGAGGCCGCTGGCGCTCCAGAGCGACAGCCAAGATTTATATCACAGAGGGGGTGGCTGCCCTAGAAGCCGTCGCGGTCACCAAGCAGCAGCGGGCAGCTTTGGCCTTGGGGCATCAGTTGTTCCACAGGCACATTGAGCGCATCTTGGACGGTGGCAAGTAAATTCAGTCACGCCCTCGGCAGAGTTTTTGGCTTTCTGGGGAACGACTTCGCCAGACATGGGTTGCGTGAGCATGCGCGGCACCGACAGCCTGCCCTTTGACAACATCCCGCCCCTAGTGGCGGAGGCCGGCCATGCGCGGCGGCTGCAGGGAGCCCGTCCCTAGCGGCGGAGGCCGGCCACGCGTGGCGGCTGCAGGGAGCCCGCCCCTAGTGGCGGAGGCCGGCCAAGATTGGCGGCTGCTGCTGACCCGCGCTCCGGGCCGAGGGGCTCGAGGGCCGTTGGCCTGGGTCGCCGAGCCGAGGGGGCTCGAGGGCCGAGGCCTGCTTGCGGCATCTCCGGGCCTAGGGCTCGAGGGCCGCTGGCCTGCGCTGTCAGCAGCACGGTGCCGCGCGCGCGACGTCGCACACAGCGGTGCGGCGCGCCAGCGCTCGGATGAAAAGATCCGCGCGCGCTCGCTGTGCTAGAGTATCGCCCTCGACATGTAGCACGCGAGCAGCATCAGGATCGTTCGTTCCATAGCTATCTTGGGTCCCGCCCTCACCTCCCTCAACATGCAGGTCCTTTCCTACAGCATGCGCGGCACCGACAGCCTGCCCTTTGACAACATCCCGCCCCTAGTGGCGGAGGCCGGCCATGCGTGGCGGCTGCAGGGAGCCCGTCCCTAGCGGCGGAGGCCGGCCACGCGCGGCGGCTGCAGGGAGCCCGCCCCTAGTGGCGGAGGCCGGCCAAGATTGGCGGCTGCTGCTGACCCGCGCTCCGGGCCGAGGGGCTCGAGGGCCGTTGGCCTGGGTCGCCGAGCCGAGGGGGCTCGAGGGCCGAGGCCTGCTTGCGGCATCTCCGGGCCTAGGGCTCGAGGGCCGCTGGCCTGCGCTGTCAGCAGCACGGTGCCGCGCGCGCGACGTCGCACACCGCGGTGCGGCGCGCCAGCGCTCGGATGAAAAGATCCGCGCGCGCTCGCTGTGCTAAAAATGTCTCAAAAAGGTAGAAACATAGTTTAAAAACAAAAATAGTCCCCAGACTATAGTTTAATTAGTTGTTTGATTCTTTTGGTGCATTAAAAAAAAAAACAAAACAAAAAAATCGTCGAAAACCCATGTAGGGGGACGCGCCCGACTTAACGCTGGCGTCCTCGCGACGTGGACCTGCCAACTGTGTCGAGGTTCCCCGTGGCCTGTGCTCGGGGTGTGTTCCCCCCTCTCAGGCAGGGAGAGTTGATGTGTCAGGATCGGGTCGGAGCCTCCCGCCGAAGTCGGGAGGCAAATGCCCGGGCGTGTGATTGTGATTCGGCGTGCCCCGCCTCGCAGCGGCCTGCCACACACAGAGGTAGAATACGTAGCACCCCGCAGTTGCGGATAAGAGTGGCGGGGGGCTGCGGGAACGTCTGCAGTCTGCGAGGCTCTGAAGAAGCCCGCCGTAGGCGCACAATTTTCAAGCTATCCAACGAGCCCGCCGCAGGCGCCGCTTTTCCTGTTAAAACAATGTAGGTGGGTCGAGGATTGGGTCGCAGGTGGGTCGCGGGTGGGTCGACGGTGGGTCGCGGGTCAAGTCGCGGGTGGGTCTCGAGCGGGTCTCGAGCGGGTGGCGGGGTGGGTCGCGGGGTGGGTCGCGGGTGGGTCGCGGGGTGGGTCGCGGGTGGGTCGCGGGCGGGGTCGCGGCGGGGGCGACGCCAGCAAACAACAACAACAACAACAACAACAATTACTAGCACGTGGGGACACTCCGTTCTCACCAGTGCCAGGGTTTTCATACGACGCCCGCCAATACCCCCACTTTGTGGGGGGGCCGGTTCAAGCTCTACCACATTTCCAAACGACTCTTCGCCACCACCCACACCCAGCTTCCCGCCCTATGACGTTCGGACACTTCACTTCGTGGCCTGCGGACGACCGTGGCTACTACACTGGCGCATGGGTCTGAGAAGGACCTGACGTGCGGACAGCGCGCGCGGGTAGAAATTTTGAAAATTCGTACAGATGTTTTTCGAGGACCGACGGTGCGATTCGTATGATTTTATGTTGCGCGGTGCTAAAATTCCTAAGAAACCCAATGGTTTTTGAAGATTTCGGCGTGCGCGCGCGAAGAAAAAACGAATGTGTCCCGCATGGTATTATTTGACAGGGATGATGGCCCTGGCAGGTGCGCAACCGTTGTTGGAGAAGTTCGAAAAAGTTGCTCGCAAAAGCCCGTTTGACAGAAATGTTTAAAAAGTGTTGGGTTTCCTACGAATCCGCAAGAGCGCGCGGGATGAAATTTTGACAATTTTTTTTTTGAAAAACCATTGTTTTTTTTGATGTTTTTATGTTAAAATCGCTACGAAAACTAAGGTTTTGGAAGGATTTCGTCTTGCGCGCGCGAATGTCCACTTTACCTTATTTTTTGCAAGGGATTCTTGAAATTTGGTTATATTAGAACAAGAAATGTCATTTTATAGTGTTTTTTGCAAGGGAAAGCGGGGGGAACAAAACAACCGGATCCGACCACATCGTTTTACCTGAGGCTTCCTCACGAAAATGATGAAAACGTGGCTGCGGCCTAGGCGGCGAGGGGGCCCGTGCACCAGGGGCCCCAACAATAATTATTATTTAGAAGTAATAAGTTCAACAACAACAACAACAACAACAATCACTTTACCCGAACGCTCAGTGTTCTCACCAGTGCCAGGGTTTTCATGCGACGCCAGCCAATACCCCCACTTTGTGGGGGGGCAGTGCAAGCTCTACCAAATATCCACACGACTCTTCGCCACCACCCACACCCAGCTTCCCGCCCTATGACGTTCGGACACTTCACTTCGTGGCCTGCGGACGACCGTGGCTACTACACTGGCGTGGAGTACACACCCACAGAAGTTGTTAAGCCTACGTTCGTACACCCACAGAAGTTGTTAAGCCTTGTTAACCCACAGAAGTTGTTAAGCCTTCCACAGAACATCTGGTGCATATGATGCAAGCGTGCGAAAGTAGCTCGCGCGAGCTCATGTAACATAAATGTTGGAAAACCATTGGTTTTTTTAGGAATCGGACAGCGCGCGGGTAGAAATTTTGAAAAGTCGTGCAGGTGTTTTTCGAGGACCTGCGGTGCGATTCGTGTGATTTTATGATGCGCGGTGCTAAAATTCTTAAGAGCCCAATGGTTTTTGGAGATTTCGGCGTGCGCGCGCGAAGAAAAAACGAATGTGTCCCGCATGGTATTATTTGACAGGGATGATGGCCCTGGCAGGTGCGCAACCGTTGTCGCAGAAGTTCGAAAAAGTTGCTCGCAAAAGCCCGTTTGACAGAAATGTTTAAAAAGTGTTGGGTTTCCTACGAATCCGCAAGAGCGCGCGGGATGAGATTTTGACATTTTTTTGTTGAAAAACCATTGGTTTTTTGATGTTTTTATGTTAAAATCGCTCCGAACACTAAGCTTTTGGAAGGATTTCGTCTTGCGCGCGCGAATGTCCACTTTACCTTATTTTTTGCAAGGGATTCTTGAAATTTGATTATATTAGAACAAGAAATGTCATTTTATAGTGTTTTTTGCAAGGGAAAACGGATTACAACAAAACAACCGGATCTGGACCCCATCCACTTTTCTGAAGCTTTCGCGAAAAAATGATGAAAATGTAGCTGCGGCCTAGGCGCGGCGGGGGGGCCGTGCACCAGGGGCCCCAACAATAATTATTCTTTAGAATTAATAATGTTCAACAACAAGAACAAGAACAAGAACAAGAACAAGAACAACAAACACAACAACAACAACAACAGCAGCAGCAGCAACAACAACCGTAACAACAATACCAGCAGCAACAACAACACCAACACCAACACCAACACCAACACCAACACCAACACCAACACCAACACCAACACCAACACCAACACCAACACCACCAACAACAACAACAACGCAACAAACAGAATCCTCAGCACGGATCCGCATTACAGCCACGCAACCAGGGACAAATAATGACAGTTCGGCCCCCTGACTCTGATAATAGACGTGGACCTGCCATATGAGACGTTCCAAAAAGGGCCTTGCCTTCAAGTATCGAAGGAGTTGCCCTTTCTTCCTCGGCGAAAGGGCGGCGGAAGGGCGGCGTAAGATCGGCGGAAGCAAAGCGAGGCCGCCTCCACCGGCGGAAGACGGCGGAAGGCTGGCGGAAGATCGGCGGAAGGCGGCGGAAGCGCAAGATGCGCCCCCAAGAGATGAACACTTTTTTAGGTTCAGGGTTTCTGAAATCGCCCATATGTTTGGAAGCCCAGCTCAGCCCAGTTGTAGGAGGATACGCCGGTATTCGTCGAGGGCATGGCTTTGTCTGGGGTCTCAGTTGATCGCAAAGCACAAGGCACAATCAGGGATCCACACTCTATACCAGCCACCCTATCGCGAGATTTACTTCCTCGGGGTATGTTTTTTCAAGTGGGTGTTTTCTCCGACCTGTGTTGTGTTGTACTGACTGTTTGGGATCGGGCCTCACGCGGAGAAAGCGAACGGCTCGGCATCGACAAGACACTGCCGATGGGAGAGGTGGAGTAGGATAGGGCGACGAGGTCTGTCCATGTCCGCTGCTCTTCGGCGCAGGGTGGGGGGCCTGGCCGGGGGCTGACAGTGGCTATGTACAGATCCCGTCGCCTTGTGGGAGAAAAGGCGAGCCCGCCGAGACCGCAAGCCGAGGGCTTTGTGCCTCGGGGGGCGGGCACTCTGAATTTCCTTGTCTGCATGGTCCAGCGGCGCCTTGTCCAAGACCTCTCCCTCCTCAGCATCATCATTGCATTGCTCCCCCCCTTCGGGAGGGCGCGTGCAACAGCCCTGTTGGGAGTTGAGCGAGGAGGATGAGGAGGGATGGGGAGGAAGCGAGTAGGAGCGATGATGATGAGGAGGAGGACGATGATGAGGAGGATGACGATGATGATGCTGATGATGATGATGATGATGAGGATGATGATGGTCATGATGATGATGAGGAGGAGGGGAAGGACGGAGGGCATGGGCAGTCGGAGGAAGCGGGAGGAGGGAGGCTGTCTGGTTCTTGCGTGAATTGCGTGGGCATGCCGCGTCAAACCATTCGTTATACTCAGGTGCACAAGAGATGTGGGGAAGGTGCGCGGTATGTTCTCGAGCTCCCTGGACAAGCATCCACAGAGATGCGTACGCACAGGAACGGTGCGCAACAGCAGCTCGCTACGATGTCATGTGTCACACCATGCAATACTACCCCCCAGAAATCTTGGGGACACCTTGGGCCAAGGACACCGTCGGCCAAAAAGTAGGACACAGACCACCGACATCATGATGTGCTCGTAACGTCGACACCCAGAAGTTTCGACACGTTCCCCGGGACCTGTTTTTCATCCCGAGTCGTTTTCTGATAGTCCTGGGGTCTGGTCGGGCTTCCCAGAGGCCGAAAACAGCGAACACTTGCTGCCGTGATTTTGTGTCATGATCCGAAATGTCACGTCCGGGGGTCCATCCAAATAGTTTTTGTTCACTGCCTCGGGGCCCGGAGACGGCCTCGGCGAGGCCGAGGAAGTCAGACATTTTCCCCCGAACCCAGGATTTCGAACCTGCCCGCCCTTCCTGCTGGCCGGAACCAGTCCTGGTCCACCTCGGACCCCCATGACGGCTTCAACGTTCCCGAGGCCCGGCCGTCGTGGGACGACCGAGGGCTTGGGGAATGATCCTGGGAGGCTCCGTTAAGGAGGAGGGGGAGGAGGGGGAGGAGGAGGAGGAGGAGGAGGAGGAGGAGGAGGAGGAGGAGGAAGAAGAAGAAGAGGAAGCAAGCCTTTGGAGGTGTGGGTCGGCGCCGCTGCGCCTCCGTGCCCCCCCACCCGTGCCGCCAGAGGCCCAGCAGCGCTACCAGGCCTGCTCTGGCGGGCTCGGGCGCGAGGTCCGCCAGCGCCCGTGGCATTTACGACAGGTGCTCCGGGGCGGGGGGTACACATCCTGATCGGGGCTCAAGAGACGGGAGTCAATGCAAACGGGGGTCAGCCAGAGCGCCCGATGTTGCAGGATCCTGCAGGGCCAGGGTCGCATTGACCCGGGTTGGGGTGCAGGATTCTGCAGGACCTTGCGGGATTTTTCGCGTTGACCCGGGCTTGGGTGCAGGATCTTGGAGGGCCTTGCAGAATTCTGCAGGGTTTGACTGAACCGGGTCTGGATTGACCCGGGTAAGAAGACCCCTGACCTGGAGGGCTGAAGGTCTGGGCGAGAGCTAGCTTCCACTTCGCGTAAAGAGTGCCCCTTCGCCAGAGCGACCTCTGGTGCGGGCTCATCGGGGCCCCTCCGATCGCCGAGCGCGGTGCGGCAGCGGCTGCTTGCGCGCTTGGATTTGGCCACCCAGCGCCCCCGCCGCCCGCGCACCAGAGCTCGCTCTTTCCCAGGGTCACTCCTGCGAGCAGCCGGTGGCTACACATCCGGCAGGCTTCTGGCGGCACTCTGCAGCGCCTCGTGGCCGTCTGGGGGCCCGAGGTGGCCCAGCATCGTGGACCGCCGACGTCGCCGATGCATCGTCGATGCATCGGCGATGCATCGGCGACGTGGCGCGATCTTCCGACTCCATCTGCTCGGACCCCGTCTGCTCTGCCAGGCGCCAGGAACCCAGAGCTCCTCGATCAGGAGGGGAAAAAGCACGCAGACACAATCAATCGTCGAGTCCCCGGAAAGTATGGGAAAGTAGGGGAAGTGGGGGGGGGAAGACAAAAACCCAGAGCATATGGGAAAATATTGGGAATCCTGTTATTTGTGTGTATTTATTTGTGTGTCCCAGGGCCCCTTCAATCACGGCGGGAGGTTTTTTCGCGATTTCCAGCCTCTGGGGGCCTTTGCCAAGTCTCGGGGGCCAGCAGGCGGGGCGGGCAGTTTCGAGGTGCTGGGGGCGGGGAGGTTTTTTTTTTGCCTTTTTTTTCCCGCCGCGGGGGGCCGTCTTCGGGCCGTCTTCGGGCTTCGCCTTCTGTCAAGACCAGCCTCCGTCGCTGTCGCGTCGCGCGAGGGGCGTGGGAAGCGAGCTGCACTGTGTGTGTGCCGCGGCCGGGCGGTCGCCGTGGCACCGCTGGCCATGCCAGCATGTGCAGTCTTATGCACTTTCCAATATTCAGGAGGAAAAGAAACACACAGACACAATCAATCGTCGATTCCCCCGAAAATATAGGAAAATATGGGAAGTGGGGGCGAAGACAAAAACACAGAAAATATATGGAAATATGGGGAATATTTTTACGTGTGTGTCTTTATTTGTGTGTCCCAGGGCCCCTTCAAATATGTCTGGCCACCACCCCGTCGCCGCGGGAAGTTTCGGAGCCGAACGCACTGTCTACCTGTCGCGGCCTCGCCGGTCGCTGTCGCGCCCTCCTGCGTGGTTATGCATTGTCCATCTGTCTGGACCCCCCCCCGTCGCCGTCGCGCCAGAAGAAGTGCGTGCGGCACATGTTTGAATTTAACTTGTCCACTGCGCGCCCATCGCACATCGCGTCACTCATGTGATTGATGTCTTAAAAGATCCGTGCGGCGACATTTCGTTTTGGCGCATCTGTTCGCGACGTACCCGTCGCCGCCGCTCTGGGGAGATCACGGGTGCTGGAACTCAGTCATTTTGCACAAATGTGCTTCACTCCAATGTTACTCCATTCCGCACCCGCTCGTCGTAATCTTACCCATCATCACCATCATCAGCAGCATCAACACCGATTTCGTCGTGACATTTCTCATCTTCATTCTCGTCCTCATCTTTGTTATGATCGTGCACGGTGTTTGTTCCCGGACAACCGAGTTTCTTCAGACCCCGAGGTATCTACGCCTTCCCCGAGGCCATCTTTTTCATCGCATCCATGTTTGACGGCCCAGGGCCCCGAATCGGAAACAGCTCTCAGAGGCCGCATCGAAGAAAGGATGTCTGAGTGGTCCCCCATATTTTGCCCAGATCTCTTCGCTTGGCGAAGACCTTGCGCCAACTGATCACCTCCGACGTCGTGATGTATTCAACCCCAGCGTCTTCCCTCCACTTCGGGCCCGAGGCGACCGATCTCTGGGAAGAGCTGGCCCCCAGTATCTCGGGAGGGAAAAAAAGTGTACCAATGGCACGTCGTCGCTGGGCGCGCGTGAACGTGCCATTCCTTCGCTCTTGTGCTCAGAGGAGGGAGCATCGGCCGTGCTCCCCCAGACCTCGTCGTCGTGAGTTCTGGAGTCGGTTGTGTTCCTCCTCTGCCTGGAGCTCCCGAGGCCGTCTTGGGGGCACCGGTGCCGTCACAGAGACGACCCGCGACGGCGGCCGATCACTGCTGTGCAGCCAATTCCCAGGTGACGGCGGAAGCCGGTTTTTGTGATGGGCCTGTTTTCTACCACCATAAGTTGCAGGGGGGAAGGAGGAGAGCGAGGAGGAGGAGGAGGAGGAGGAGGAGGAGGACAAAGAGGAGGAGGAGGAGGAGGAGGAGGAGGAGGAGGAGGACGAGGAGGAGGAGGAGTTGGAGTTGGAGGAGGAGGAGGAGGAGAAGGAGGAGGACCCCATCCCCCCCCAACTTCTGGTGGTGGGTGGTGGTGGAAAACAGGCCCATCATTGTGGGGTTCCCACATGCTCAGAATGCGCGCGGCAGAAAAGACGCGTCGATCGAGCTGTTGGTTGGCTTCGTTCCTGGGGGCGCCCAGCTTCTCTCGAAGCGGCTGGCCAGCGCACGGAGGGCACAGCGTCGGGTGCATTTTCATGCTCTGGCTTTCGGTCTCGTTTGACCGATCCCCATCCCCATCCCCATCCCCTTCGAGACCCCGACCACATTACCGCCTCGTTGGGGGTGCACCCCTCGAAGCCCGAAGGGAACGACCTTTATCCCCATCCAGGGGGGTGAATCGGCCAGTGGGGCCCAGGCCACGCCGCTGGCGATGGGGATCGGATAAACGATACTCAGGTATCCCGCCACGTTGTTCTTTTGTCCACGACGCCACATGTCGGGGAGTGTTCCGCCTTCTCCCTCCGTCTTCACTCAGAGGAGCAAGCACATACCGATAGCGCGATCCCTCCGTCGTCAGCTCCGCGGCTTGATTCGAGTGGAAATCCTGGGATGAATTCGCCCCGGGTGAGGTCCGGGGACAGCGGTACCGTTGTTGGATTCCCACATTTGCAGTTCGAGCTGTGGGATAGTTTCGTCGTAGGTTTGCCTTGCAGGTGCGCCGCCCGGGCGCAGGAGAAGCAGCAGAAGGTGGATCGGCTACGCCAGGACACGGGGGAGGGCATCCGACCTAGTCGGGCAGCACAAGGGACGTGGAGGGGGTGTGAGGGAGGGACGGGGATGGGACGGGAGTAAAGGGAGTGGAGCGAAGGGGGATAGAGAGAGAGAGAGAGACAACATACACACATATATATATACACAAATATGAACATGTCGTCGTTCGCGCCGCTCTCCAAGCGTCAGGGCGGCTGTTTTCTTTGCAGCTTTGCTCAGAAGTGGCGGTGTCACAAACTGGAGCGACTTTACAGTGAGGCTCCTGAGACAGGGTCCAGTTCGGGTTCGGAAGGGGCTCGGTGGTTTCTTGGGTCTGCTGGCGTTCCAAAAAAGGGGCTCGGCCGTTCCTTACATATGTATGATTTGATTATGATTTAAAAAACGGCTTCGTTCCTTATTTAGTGTTCCTTCTGGCAGGGGCCTGACTTTAGGATGGTGCCCGTGCCCCCTCCTTCTCCCGTGCTGGGCATCGGCTCGAAGAGCGCTCGGGCCCGTCCTCCCCCGTCCCGTGCGGGGTCCTCGTCGCCGCCTCCCGCCCTTCCCGCGGTCGTCGTCGCCGTCCTCCTCCTCCTCGCGAAGCTGTTTGCACGCGCATGCCCTACAGTCGGGGCATTGACATCAGGAACCCTAAACAATGAACGGGGCCCCTTTCTACCATAAGTTGAATTTCGATTTCCCATGGAAACCTAAGGAAAACAGAAGGCGAACTGCAGAGCAATCAAGGAGCACCGAGCCCCTCCCCAACGAAAAGGTTTCCTTCTTCAGGGCCCCGACTGTGGTTCAGCTCATGTTTTTCTCGCTGGAGGTTGGATCTCGGCCTCCAGGAGTCGGCCTTCTCGCCGACCCGCGGACAGGTTGTCTGCTAGGGGGCCACATGCGAACCCTACCCCCACCCCCCACGATTCCTGAGGGGGAGGGTGGGGTTCACTTCGCTCGTCAGCTCCCGAGCGAAGTGAAGCCCACCCTCCCCCTCCGAACTCGTGGGGGGCAGGGGCGGGGCTCGCACGTGCCCCCCCCCCTGTCCTGCGGCGCCGGTTCCCCGCGGGGCGGGCCCGGCCTGCACGCCACGGGGGCGCCTCGCCCCGCGGAGGCCTGCGGGCAGTCGGCCCTCGGTCCTACGAAGCGCCTGCGGCCAGTGGCCGAGGGGCGGGGCGCCCTCGAGCGCAGCGCGCACAGCGTGCGCGGCGCTCGCGCGGAGGGCGGGGAGCGGGCGAGGGATGAGGCTGCACCGGCTCTTGAGGCCTGCAGGAGGCTCAGAGGACCGTGGCCCAGACGCTGCCCGGGGGCGGCGGCTGCAAGTGCCACGGCACCGACGTGTCGCCGCCGGCGGTTCGCAGCGCCGACGGACGACGCCGGGGGCTGGCCAGCAACGACAGCGATGAGCTCGAGCAGCTGGCGAGCGTCATGGTAGTTTTCAGTCGGGCATGTCCCTCTACAGGAGGAATCGTCAAACATAGGTTTGAAAACATAGTATGGGAACGATGATTGATTCTTAGTGAGTTTTTTGTTGTTGCTATGTTTTGCTCCTCTGTTTCAAACAGCACATGTTTCGTCTGAAATCCCACTGTAGGGGGACAGGCCCGACCCAATGATGGTTACCTTCGCAACTAGCCTTCTGCTCGCTGTGCCGGCCCTCAGGGCCTGGTGCCTCTGCCTCGGCTTTTTGAGGCTCCCTGAGCACGTCTCCGCGCTCTTCTTTCCCGCGTTCCTTCTCCCTCCCCCCCCCCCCTGGCCTCCTCTTTGCCCTCCTATTTTGCCCTCCTCCCCCCTTGCGTTGGGCGCCAGTGCGTGTTCCGCCTGTTTGCACCGGTATGGGGCACGCGCGCGCGAGTTCACATCTGCGCCGCGATTTCATGGAGGCATCCGCGCGACAGACGCGAGAATCTGCTATTACAGTCAGCTCGTTCCGCATATTGCATAGACCCAAGACCGTTGCAACAAAATGTCCTTCCTTTTTTCGCTTGGCCTGAACTACCCGCCAGCGGAAACAGTGACAGGCGCAGTTTTGCCGAAAGATCCTTCGAGCGCCCAGCGTAAACATTGTAGGGTAATCCGCAAGTGCCGCCGCAGTTGTGCTTTCGAGTTCGGCATCGTCTCTCCCCACGCCCTGTGGTGTGATTTACCCCCTTGATCCACCCGCTGATAATACACACATGCAAAGACACATATATATATATATATATGTATATATACACATGTACATACATACGCACATATACATACATCTATATCGATATACCTATTGACATATACATATAGCTATCAAGACAAAAACAATAAGAGAGAGAGAGAGAGCACGATCGACAGACGGAGTTGCGCACTGCTGGCATAGGAGTCCACGACATGGCGAACTTAGGAGCGCAATGGTGGTCGAGGTGTGGCAGAGGCAATGGCGGTAAAGTGCATGAGGGGCAATCTCAGTTAATATACTAAGCAGTTCTGGCAGAACTGTTGGTAATCTATGTGTCAGGCATAGACATATTGTGAGTGAGTGCGGCTTCGGAAGGATACAGCATGGAGAGGAGCACACAGCGATGACCATATACAGCGATGGAAGCAGTGTTCTGAGTTGTCGAACGATGAGGGCAGGGTCCGCGACACCTAAACAGCAGGTATCGCATTGAAGAGGTGACGCCCCCCCAAACGATATTGCAACGAACACACAGACCCAGCAACAAAACCAAACATGCAGGTGCATGCGATCAAAGGATGGGCAGTGTGATGGCGAATGGGGGAACATATGTCCGCTCGCACTCAGGAGCGAAAGGTCGTTGAGAGGACGGGTAGTCCGAGTGCCTGCTCCCCCTTAAGTAATCTCGCTTCCATGTCCTCCCTTTCGTCAGCCGTTCGTGCCTTTGACTTGTTGACATCTATATGCGTGCGGGGACACTTTTGCGCGCCACGTCCATCGAGAGAATTACAAGTCACTGTTCTATCACTGAGATTTCGGGAAGGCTGCACGTCAGCTGCCCCAATGTACGTATCGGCCGTGGTACGGGTGATGCCACCTTCAAGAGAGCGCTCCCATTCTCCCCCGTATGTCGCATCTCCGATTTATAAGAGAATTCGTGCGGCGCTCGTATTTCGTTCTGTCCGTGCCTCGTCTTTTGCCGAAGTTTTCGATGGACACCGGGCCGAATTGAAGACGCCGAGTTTGTTAGCAACGGTTTGAGACTCTACCAGGAGTTGAACATGCGGAGTATGCTGCAGTGCAGTTTCCGCCCAATGACGTCGTCGACCTCCCGGAGCAGCACGCCCCGCCGGTACAGCAGCGACCACCGCATCGAGCAGGCAGCCTGCAATGTCCAGGCGCGGGGGGGGGGGAAGCAGGACCATTGTTGCATGCTGTGCTGCATCCAAGGGCTCCCTCGAGGGCGCGAAGTTATTCGCGCTTCGCGCTTCGCGGTCCTCGTTCCTTCTCCCCCTCCTCCTCGTCCTCCTATTCTCCCTTTGGGGGGGCGGCGCGAGAGCGCGAAGTTATTCGCGCTTCGCGCAGCGCGAAGCGCGAAGTTGGGAGCCCTAGGTTGTTGCATGCTGTGCTGCATCTGTGTGCCCCTTTTCCAGGGATGGCGGGTGCACCTAGGCGAGCATTTATCAGAGCCCCGAATCATCAGGGGTAACTCGGGTCAGGGATAACTCGGGTTCCTTTTTCGGGAATCCGAACCCGACTTACCCCGGACCCGAGTTACCCCGGATAACTCGGGCGTCCAGAGCCCCGAATCATCAGGGGTAACTCGGGTCAGGGATAATTCGGGTTCCTTTTTCGGGAGCCCAAACCCGAGTTACCCCGGACCCGAGTTACCCCGGATAACTCGGGCGCCCAACCTAGGCGAGCATTTAGATGCAGCGACAAATTGACGATGGAATTGTGGTCGCAATCGCGACGGCGGCCACAAGACCGGTGGCAGCATGCGGTGCACGAACAGGCACTAGGTTGCGGGCTGCCGTGAGGGTTCTTGGAGCAAGTTTTAGCACACTCAGCTTGGCTCCAGTACACACTCATGTTTTGGCACGCTCAAGTTTTGGCACACTCACGTGCAAATTCGGGCACACTCACGTTCAGGTTCGCGCACTGTGGTGACCAAGCTTGGAAGCCCGAGTTATCCGGGATAACTTCGGGCCGTGGTCATTCCGGCTTGTGGCCCTGACCCACGAAACAGGAGTTACCTTTGACCACCCCCAGCACCGATGATTCTGCAGCGGTTGGACGTCTGAATTATCTGGGATGGCTCGGGTCCGAAGCAATCCCGGTTTGTTCCCACGAGGCAAGAATCAGGAGCCACCCCTGAACACCCCCATCCCCGATGATCTGTGGCTCTGATAAGAGCGTGTTTCTTTATTGCTTGGGGCACAACGGGCGTTATTGCTCCCGGCCCCTGCCCCCCCCCCCTACAACGTCACGCCCCCCCTCCCCCCAGTGCGCCCCGTGCACTGCCGCCATGCGCATCTGGATCCGCATAGGCATCCGCATAGGAATCCGCATAGGGGTCTGGTCCGTCGTCATCGACGTCGACGTCGTCGTCGTCGTCGTCGTCGTCGTCGTCGTTCGTCGCTCGTCGCTCGTCGCTTGTCGCTCATCGTCGTCGTGCGCGAGGGCGCGGCTGGAGCTTGTTCTGTTTCCTATCCCAAACCGATGACGGCCGTCATCCGGGGCGGGGGGCCGATGGCGTCACGTTTCGCTTGGAATGGCCGAGGTCGGGTAGCATCGACATGTCGGTGGCGATCTGCACCACATCGCCTGTGTACACCACAGTGCCTGCGTGCACCAAAGCGCCTGTGCTGTGTACACCACACCGCCTATGTACACCACAGCAGCCGCGTGCAACACAGCGCCAGTGTGTGCCACAGTGCCTGCGGGCACCACAGCGCGTGTGTACACCACAGCGCTTGAATACACAAAATCAGCCGTGTGCAACACAGCACCAGTGTACGACACAATGCCTGCGTGCCTTGCAGCGCCTGTGTACACCACGGCGCCTGTTTGCCCCACAGCAGCCGTGTGCAACATAACACCACAATTGCATATATATATATATAATGTTAGCAGGAATCCTTATGACGAAATGAAGCCCCTGTGGATTCCACAGAAAACAAGTGTTTGATATAAGATTTGGACAAGGATCCTTATGGAACAAGGAGCGCCGCTGGAATCCACGATTCCTCCCAAGTCCTCCCGCATCATCCTAACTCCTCCCATTTGCGTCCAGGAGGCTCCAGCAGAATGAGCCGCCCGAGAACCAAGTGGACTGATTCAATCGACCATTTTGCGGTGCACGCTGAGATGCCTACGTGCGCTGCAGCGCCGACCCGCATGGCAGGGGGAAAGGATGAGGGAGGAGGAGGAGGAGGAGGAGGAGAAGGAGGAGAAGGAGGAGTAATAAGAACACGCCGCATTTTATTATAAGCACTTCCCTGGCGTGGTGTTTAGCTTGCCGCAGCAGATCCTCACCTACATGCTCCTTCTTCCTGTCCTGTGCACGCAGGCGCTGTGGTCTACACCAGCGCTGCGTTGCACGCGGTTGCTGTGGTGTAGACAGGCGCTGTTGTGTGCACAGGCGGTGCGGTGCAAGCAAGCATTGTGGTGTGCACAGGCGCTGTGTTGCACATGGTTGCTGCGGTGTACACTTGGCGCTGTGGCGCACGCGTTGATTCATTTGTGGTTTACACAGGCGCTGCGTTGCACACGGCTGTTGCGTTGTACGCAGGCTTTGTGGTGTATGCGCGCGCTGTGGTGCACGCGAGCATTGTGGTGTACGCAGGCCCTGTGGGGCAGATCGCCACCAACGTGGCCTCGGTCATCCTTGGGCCTATGGTCTCGGTCATCCAACGCCCACTTGGCCTCGGTCATCCTTGGGCATATGGCGCGGGACGTGACGTCACCTGGGGGGGGGCGATGACGGCCGCTACCCAGGAACATGCAAAACAAATCTTCCGCGGTGCCGGAGCCACACGGCGAGGGTGGGAGGGGGGGGGCGTTACGTTACACCCCCCCTAAACGCCCGCGATCGCCGAAGGTACAGAAACGCGCTCCCAAGGGTTATGTCCGTCCTCTTGCCTGGCCTCGGCGCACGGGGCTCGGCGGCGCGCCTCGGGGGGCGGGTGAGAAGGAGCAGGCCTTCTCAGGAGGCTCGGAAGGCGTCGGGCCTTCTGAGAAGTGCTCTGAGCCTCCCCCGAGGACACCGACCAGGCCAGGCAAGCGAGCACGACCGTTCTTTGTGGTGGACGGGTAGACAGCCCCCATGAGGGGAAGTGGATTTGCCACGGGGGCGGGGGACAAAAAAAAAGCCTCCCCCAGAGACGCAGGACGTTTCTCACAGGGCCGTGGGGCGTCTGAGAAGCCCCGCCGCCTTCCGAGAAGGCCTCCCCTTTCTCACGTCCCCCCCTCGCTCGCCGCCGAAGGGTGGCTCGCCAGGCACGCCCCGCTGCTGCTTGGGTTGCGGCGACGGAGAACGGCTATGCGGCCGCGGCTGCCAGGCGCGCCAGCCTCGTGCAGGCGAGGCGGCCGTGTGGCGTCACATGTCGCATGCTTGCTTGAGTTGTCCTTGCCCGCATCCCGTGTCCCAGCCTTTCCCCCGCGTTATCCGTCCTTTGGTCGCTCTCTCTCGCTCTCTCTTCTCTCGCTCTCTGTCTCTCTCTCTCTCTCTCTCTCTCTCTCTCTTTCTCTTTATAATGTTCTTCTGTTTTTGTTTGTCATCTATGCCTCTCGCTCTGTCTCTCGATCTCTCTCTCTCTCTCTCCCTCTCTCTTTCTCTACACCTACGTTTCTGTATCATGCGGAATACATCCACATATGCACACACCTGTACTTATCGCCAGCCTTCTCTCGCCTTGTCCCCGTAGCCGTGCATCGGAGATTTGGGGTGAGACCAACTGGGCAGTCGGTTCGTGCCGTGACGGTTCGATATCCGTCCTCATCTTCCTTCTTCTCATCTTCCTCTGGCCTTCGTCCTCATCAACTACATGTGCCTGGAGCTGCGGGCTCCGTCTTCTCGTTCCGAGAGCGGCACCGCCTACCTCATCGACAAGAAGGCCCCCAGCGTTGCGAAGCACCGTTCGATGAAAAACCTGTGTGCGGCAGCCTGCCGCTCGGAGCCGCGTCGCATGGAGGCCGCCTGCGTGCGCATCCATGCCCCTCTTCCTCTGGCCCGAGACACCCGCCCCCGAAGCGCGGAGGACCGAGAAGGAGTGGGGGAGGGAAGAGGAGCGAACAAAAAAAAAAAAACATGGCCCAATGGAAGAGCAGCGAAGAAGAGGGAGTACGGCGGCGGCGGCGGGCTCTCAGCGGTCGTCGGTGCGACGGTGGCGGGAGTCGAGGCCAGACTCTCGCGGCCTATGCGGGCCAGCTCGACGAGATTCGTCCTGTCCCCAATTATGATTCACGTCGAGGTCGCTCGCAGCCCACGGGGCCGCATGCGAGCGGCGCCTGTGGCGGGCTTGAGGGGCGATGGAGGAGGGAGGAGGGCGAGCGAGGTGCAGCCGCGCAGCCTCCCAGGGTCGTGGGGCGAGGGGCCGGCCCACGGAGAGCAGGCGGGGGACGCGAGCTCGCCGGGCAGAGCGTGCGTGAAGGCGTTCTGAGCTCGCTTGGAGGTCAGGGCGAGGCGAGGCGGGGGGGGGGCGAACACGAGGGTCACCACTTACCAAAACACCCCAACCCAACCCGAAGGCCTCGATTTGCACTCCATTTCCAATAGGGGGGGGGGGGTCGGGGAACATGGAGCACACGCACATGTAGCCGGTCCCCCCCCAACCCGAAATTCGGGTCTTCGGGTTGGGTTGGGGTGGTCTGGTAGGCACTCAGAGGGGCCCAACGAGTTTTCAATGTGCTGCCTATCGAAGCAGGCTTCCCACACGACGGAGTCGGGCGACCAGGTTTCACGAGGCCGCCACCACAACACCTTTGTCCATCCAGAACGCGGACCATCGCCTGATCGCCAACGCGTTCCGCATCAGGTGGGGACCGATCGTGGGCCCGATCATTACCGATAGCCAGCGCGGTTTCATCCAAGGGCGGCCAATGCTCTCAAGAATGTGGTTGAGTTGGAGCACGCAGCGATTTGCGCCTCGCTGGACATCGACGATTCCACGATCGTGCTGTTCGGCTTCGAGTTTGAGCGCAAAGCCGTCCGCGCCGTTGTGCCTGGGCCAGGGGCTTGTCAGCCCCCAAACTTCCATGATGGTGACGCGTTCGGCCTCACCCAGCGCCTACGCCCGCTCAGAGAGACATGCAGCGCAGCTATGCTCATGACGCATATGTGGGAAGCTCACCACGACTGGGACACCCTTTGGGAACGACAGCAGTCGGAACTCCATGGTCGCGCTTCCTACACCGGATTCCCGACTCGGGCTGCCAGGTGGCACGCGTGGTGCCGAGCACACGCTCCGACAGTTGTGCTCAAACCAGTTTCTGAAGCACCAGCGGTTGGGGTTACGGCTGCGCGGCTCAGGGCAGACCCTGCCGGGGCGCGAGCTGGCTCTCTCGTGCAAGTACCTGACGACGAAGCTCAAAGGATGCACCGAGCATTGGTGTATCTCACAGCTGCTGCATCGACTAGTCTTCGACAGGACGTCAAAGGCCATCCTCAAAAATGTGACCAATTGCGCCGGCTCGCCCCCCCGCGGGTGCGCGCCACGGTATTGAGCACGTTTGTCACCTGATGGTTCACGGAAAGGTTTGTGCGACCTCATCGGGAGAGACGGAGGCATTGCGTTTGTGGTCTTCACCACAAGCATGCGATTTGATCCCTAGCAACGCCCCTAGGAGGCGACGACCTACGATCTACGGCAACAACAATGTATGTGACAGATCGCACCACCAATCACATCCAGCACACGAGGGGAGCATCGATCAACTACGTGCGCCATTTTTTAAACAAGATGCTGTACGCGACGACTCCGGGTTTCGTGTTTGTTGCCGGGGAGCGCGGACATTTTATTGAATTGTCCCCCCAATTGTGTGCAATCATGTTCTGGTGTTCTCGCTGAAGGCGACGCCTCCAATCTTTCTGAGGTTCTTGAATTATTCTCTTGGTTGGCTTGCCGCTGCAGGAGCAAATCTCTGGCGACGCATCGCCACCAGTAGTTTGGACCTCGTTGACTTCAGCAGCGCCATGGTGACCAAAGCGCCTCGGATCAGGGGCGCCGCGCGCAGCAACGGCGCTACCTGAAGCGACCCAGAGTTGCAGCACCAGCGCACCAAGCAGCATCCCCAGTAGCTGCGGCGCTTCTACGACGTCGTCGGCGACAGCCACGGCCACTTCTTACGTAGACGAAGTGCTTTTGGACTCAAGTCAGTCCCGCCTCCCAGGGTGGAATGCAGAACGTACCATTTTTGCGGGGTGCCTTGGATCTGCCAGTGCCCCTCCGCCATGTGATAGCGCATGGGCCGGCGTGTCGAACATCGCGAACAAGCGGGTACAGCGCAGCCAGCGCGAGCACCACGGTTGGGACCATCAGAGCCACTCGCCACAGCAGCACCAGTGCCATCAACAGCGCCATTATGACCATTGTGATCAGCACAACGGTCGCCGGCAGCATGGCCGTGAGCGGGGCGACGTGCAAACCGCCGGCACTCCGACCCCCGGCATCCAGCATCCGACTTTGCACTTCCGCCTCCACCTCCACCAACTCAGCACCCTTCAGCATCCAGCATCCACCATCCGACTTCCCATTCTCACGTCATTCTGTCGAGCCTGGGCCTCCAGCAGCTCAGCATTCCTACGTCCAGCATCCAGCATCCGTCAATCCACTCCCACATCCACCCATGGACCTCCGGCCCCCACCAGCTCAACATCCCGACCCCGAGCATCTGGCATCTGACTTCGGCGCCCACCCCATCTATCGACCTCCTGCCTCTTCCAGCTCAGCACTCCGACCTGCATCATCCGCCCGACGGTCGCGGGCAACGCAACCGAACCGCCCGCATTCCGACCCCCGGCATCCAGCATCCGAGCTTCTTTTCCCGCCTCCACCCATCGACCTCCAGCCGCCGCCAACTCATCACTCCGACTTCCAGCATCCAACATCCGACTTCCCACCCTCACTTCCGCCTATCGACCAGCTTCCCTACGTCCAGCATCCAGCACCTGACCATCCACTTCCACCTCCACCTATCGAGACCCAGCTCCCGCCAGCCCAACATTCCGACCTCAAGCATCCAGCATCTGACTTCGACTTCCTCCCCCGCCCATCGACCTCGTGCCTCTTCCAGCTCAGCATTCCGACATTCAGCATCCGCCCGACGATCGCCGGCAACGCGACCGTAGGAAGGACGACGTGCGAACCGCCCTCCATCTGTGCAAGGTTGGCATTCAGTCAAATCGTGTGGCCAAACGAGGGCGGACAAATCCTGCCCCCCTTACAGGACCTTCAAACAGCACCGGTGCCAGCACCGACTCCGGCATCGGTGCCAGCTCCGAGGGTGCCAGCTTCTCCCCGAGCTACGAGTACACCTGCTCTGGCGTCCAGGCGAGGGCCGCGAGCAACACAGCTGGGAGTGCCACGCGTGAGAGCAACAACGCGGGCGCCACGAGCAGCAGCACCACGGGCTCCGGCAGCCCGTCTTCCCATCTCGGACATCCGCTTCTATCTTTCCGCATGTCTCGTACCTCTTGGACTTTGTTCTCGCGGCTCTTGGGCCCCATCCTCCCATCTCCGGCTCCAGCTTCACATCAACCTGGCTGAGCAGCGCGACGGCGACGAACACCACGACGCGCCGCTGCAGGACGGCGTCCAGCAGCAGCAGCAGCAGCAGCAGCAGCAGCAGCATCAGCAGCAGCGCCGACGAGCGGGGCAGACAGCACCGTAGCACCCCGCTATTGCGGATAAGAGTGAGGGGGCGGGCGCGGGCGACGCGGGCGTCGAGCTGGCGGACCGCGTGGCCCTCACGAATGCAAAAGAAGCCTGGAACGAATGCAAAAGAAGCCCGCCGCAGGCGCCGAGCATTTTTGGTGGGTCGCGGGGTGTGTCGCGGGTGGGTCGCGGGTGGGTCGCAGTTGGTCGCGGGTGGGTCGCGGGGTGGGTCGCGGGTGGGTCGCGGGGGGGGTCGCGGTCGGTTGGGTCTCGGGGTGGGTCGCCGGTGGGTCGCGGGTGGGTCGCCGATGCAAAAGAAACCCGCCGCAGGCACCGAAGTTTGGGCGTGTTCAGTGAACGTAGTTTGTGTCGTGGGTGGGTCGCGGGCTCTCCACCTCCACCTGGAAGGAATTCAAAAACAGCTCGCCGCAGGCGCCGAAAATTTGATTTGTACACTGAACGCGGTTTGGGTCGCGGGTGGGTCGCAGGTTCTCCACCTGGAACGACTTGGAAAGAATACAAAAGAAACCCGCCGCAGGCGCCGGAAATTTTGGGTGGGTCGCGGGGTGGGTCGCGGGTGGGTCGCGGGTGAGTCGCGGTGGGTCGCGGGTGGGTCGAGTCTCCGAGCCTCCCGGCGCCCTACGTCCAGCAGCGCCCGCCACGACCAGCGATCCCAGCCAGCGCCGCAGGGCTGGGCAGGCTGGGGCGAGTGGCGAGAGAGACACACAGCGAAAGAACGTGTGCACAATCTGAGTCGATTTCCGGTTGTCCTTCCGACGATCCCGTGCGGCCCGATGCTTGTATGGCTCTGCTGGGCGCCGCGGCACAGCAGATCCGATTCGATTTTCTGCCCCGTGGCGATGCAGCCCGATCCGACGCACATTCTGACCCGATAGAGTCGGACCGAGGTATAAGATCGAGCTCACTTTGGGGAGGATGCCCTGATGTTCTTCGTGCTTGTTAACTGTTGCTGTGCATCCTGGGGGTGGGCACCTCCGAGTGATCTTATAGTGTGGGGTGTTTTGGCCGGCGGAGGGTCTCATGTTCTCGAAGGATGCTCTTCTGTCATAGGTCCGACCGCATCGACTCCACGCAAGAGTGACCCTTCGCCGGAGTGACCTTTGGTGCGGGCTCATCGGGGTCCCCCCGATCGCTGAGCGCGATACGATAGCCGCTGCTTGCGCGCTTGGATTTGGCCACCTTGCGCCCCCTTGGTCCGCGCACCAGAGGTCACCCTTGCCTAGGGTCAAGTCGGGCCAATCCCTCTACAGGAGGAATCTTCACAACTAGTCAAACAATATTATGGGGACGATGTTTGAGTATTTTTGATTATTTTGGGGTTTTGAGTATGTTTTATTTGTCCTCCAAAATCCGCCTGTAGGGGGACATGCCCGACCTAAGCCTAGAATCACTCTTGCATGCAGCCGACTCCCGATTGATCCCGAGGGGAAACGGAGCTTACCGCCACCGAGAGCCCACGGGTAGTTGGTTTCTCCGAAGGGCTTAGGCGACCCGTTTTCCTCCTCCTCCTTCTCCGCCTGCTCCTCCTCCTCCTCCCCCTTCGCCTCCTCCTCCTCCATCTCCTCCTCCATCTCCTCCTCCTCCATCTCCTCCTCCCCCTATCTCCTCCTCCCCCTATCTCCTCCCCCTCCTCCTCGGGTCCGCCCACGGCCCCAGGGGGAAACCGCGCCCCGCGCAACGGAGGTCACTCTCTTGCCCAGGGCCACTCTCTGCGCGCAGCCGGCTGCCGAGGGACCCCCGCGGGGGAGACCGAGCCCACCGCCACCGCGCCCCCGTCAGCAGATCCCCGACGCCCCCCGGGGGCGGCGGCTCGCCCGAGCAGCGCCCGACACCGCGCGACACTCGGGCGCGCCGTCGCCCAGAGCGCCGGATGCCCGGCCGGAGGGCCTCTTCGAAGGGCTCGGGCGACGCGTCCTCCTGCTCCTCCTGCCCTCCTCCTCCCTCTCCTCCTCCTCCTCCTCCTCCTCCTCCTCCTCCTCCTTCTCCTCCTCCTCCTCCTCCTCCTCGTCGGGTCGCCTACGGCCCCGGGGGAAACCGTGCACCCCGGCCCCTCCCCCGAGGCTTGGCATCGCTCGGACGTGTGCATGTCTCTCTCGGCGAGGACCATCGAGGAGCATCCTGGATCCTCGAGCACCCGAAAAAAGCACGCACGGGCCCGACATGTGCACAGGGGATGGACGTCCAGGCGACGGCAAGGATGGGGGTTCTTGGTGGCCCCGGACTGCGCAGTCAACGCGCCTAGTGAGGACGCGCACCTTCATGTAGGGTGCCCTTGCGTCCTTGCATCTGCGGCCCGTCCTTTTGGCCGTTTTCACAGGTCGCCCGCAGCCCAACAAAAATCCAACTGCGGCCTGAAGGTGTCCTGCGTCCATACCGCCCGTCCTGTAGTACACGTTCTTATTGCACTTCTCCTCTGATTGACCCTTCCCTTCGAAATCGACTCCGTGCCGCTGCAGCCCGATCCGACGCACATGCCGATGCGATCCGACTCCTCGATTCGATGCTGATCGATCCTGATCTCGAGAGGGGTTCGAGGTCTGACAGAGCGAAGACGAAGAGGTGGAGGAGGAGGAGGAGGAGGAGGAAAGCGCAGTCTTCATGTCTGGCCAGAGGAGGAGGAGGGAGGATCGAGACTGGAGGATGGAGGAGCAGGAGGGCCCAGGATCGAGAATCGGAGCGGAGGAGGCGGAAGCGAGGATCTCGAGCGATGCTGCGCTTCCCCTCCGCAGCCGTGCGCAGAGGTGCCCGTGCCCCGCGGGCTTCCAGTGGCCCTCGCAGAGCGGGCTGCCCTGCCGCCGCGGAGGGGCAGCGCCGGCGCCGCGGGCTTCCAGCCGCCGGGCCGCGGGGCGCTTGCGAGGAGGATCGGTTGGATTCTGTGGTAACTCATGGGAGTCCCCAAACGTGGTGGTGACAACACCTGGCGGTGAGTCTCGGGCGATTTGGTGTCACCACCCGGTTTGGGGACTCGTGCGATTTTCCGAGGATGTCCCGAACGTTGGTGGGTCCAGGAGTCACAAAACCCGGCGGTGACCCCGCGTCCCCAAACCCAGCGGTGACCTTTTTGGGGATTCCAGGTCGCCACCTGGTATCTCACCACCCGGTTTGGGGGTTCCCAAAATTCATGGGAGTCTCTTATGCCCTTCGCAGACCCCCTCTGGATACGGTGGGGAGCTTTTCGCTAGTCTCGGCCTCCATGGGGCTCTTGCAGGGCCCTTTTGGACCGTCAAAATCACGGCTCTGGACGAACCAAACCGGTCCTGGGGACGGGGCCCAGACCTCTTGGAGCCGAGGTTGTGAACCAAAAAGCACGACGTGGGGGGTCTGAGTCTCCATTCCATCTTTGGCGCCGATTCGCGTCGGCAAGCGTCTGGATGTGCACACATCCTTCCTCAAAATCAGACGCAAGTTTTTCCTGCGACGTGGCGGCGCCCCAGGACCCCAACATGTCAATAGTCACGCCGACAGTGGCGACTGCAGACACGCACAAAAAAGACTTACCCCGCGGGCCGCGTTTCGCGAGCTGATCAACATTGAAAACTTGCGTTTGCTCTGCTAGTTCGGTCACACACGGCTGACTTCGAGGTCGAAAGGGGCTCGGTGGTTCCGTAGGCTCGCATGCGTTCGTTTTGCCCTCCTGGTAGCGAGCTTTTTCTGGGATCCTTCGGTTTTTTTCGGCCGTCCCTCCGGATCTCACGGCTCGGCTTGGAGACAAAGGTGTTCCGTTCCTGATGTGTCGTTCTTATTTCTGCAGCCCGATCGTCGGGGCAAGTAGCCCAGGGGGGGGGCAGTACATGTATCCAGGGGCGCCGATGGGCCATGTCTTCGGCGAGGCTCCCCGACGAATGAGTGCGTGAGGTGCCTGCCCCTGCAGGCCACTCGCCCCTTTATCGTCACGCCTGGCCAGGGCCATCTCTGGCCCCAGGAGGGCAGAACCCTCGAGGCTTCGGCCGGGAGAGGGCGTGCACACCCCTGCCAGGGCGAAGGCTGGCCCGGGCCAGGCACGGAGGTGCGGGCCGAGGGTCGATAGGCGAGGCTCGGGTGGAGGGTTCCTCCGAAGGGCTCAGGCGACCCCTCCTCCTTCTCCTCCTCCTCCTCCTCCTCCTCCTCCATCTCCATCTCCGCCTGCTCCTCCTCCTCCTCCTCCTCCTCCTCCTCCTCCTCCTCCTCCTCCATCTCCTCCTCCATCTCCTCCTCCTCCCCTCTCCCTCCATCATCTCCTCCTCCCCCTCCCCCTCCTCCTACTCCTTCTCCTGCTCTTCCTCCTCCTCCTCCTCCTCCTTCTCCTCCTCCTCCTCCTCCTCCTCCTCCTCCTCCTTCTCGGGTCGCCTACGGCCCCGGGGGAAACCGTGCAGGCTCGGAGCCCGTGGGCGGAGGCTCCTGGACGGCGCCGGCCCTCTGGAGGCCTCCCGGGGCCTCTGGGGGGCCTCGGCCCTCCGCCTCCCTGCCGCCCTTCTTCCCCTATGCAGCGCCTGCACTCCTCGGCATCGCTCGGGCGTGTGCGTTTTTTTTCCTCGGCGAGGGCCATCGAGGAGCATTCTTGATCACTTGGCGAAAGGAACGCGCACGAGACCGAAAAGAGCACAGGGAATGGGCGTCCGAGCGATGGCCAGCTGTGCAGCGCCTGCACTCGGGGTCTTTCTTGCTGGTGCGGCCGAGGCGCTGGCTGGGCATGCCGAGGTTTCGGCTGGTGCCCCGCTGGGGGGCACTCGTGGGCGCCTCGCGGGTGCCCCGCGTCGGGAGGAGGTGCCGAGGCTGCGCACGGTGCCCGCCCGTGGGCGCCTCGCGGGCGGCCGCACAGCTTGCACCGGATAGCCTCCAGCACGTGGCTTGTGCTGCACGGCTTTCACCACGCCGCATCGCCGACACCACATTTTGTTGTTTCGTCGGTTCCTCGAGGGCGCGAAGTTATTCGCGCTTCGCGCTTCGCGGTCCTCGTTCCTTCTCCCCCTCCTCCTCGTCCTCCTATTCTCCCTTTGGGAGGGCGGCGCGAGAGCGCGAAGTTATTCGCGCTTCGCGCTTCGCGCAGCGCGAAGCGCGAAGTTGGGAGCCCTAGTTTCATCGGTTCCTCGACCACATAGCTCACACCACATGGCTCTGACACCACGCGCGTGTCACCGCACAGGCTACAGTGCCCAGCCTGCACAGCCTTGCTCGCACCGCATGGCTTGCTCCACGTAGCTTCCCCCGCATAGCTTCCACAACATAGCTTCCACCACATAGCTTGCGCGATATGTGTATATGTATATATATATATATGTATATATATATATATATAGAGAGAGCTGCTTGTATATTAATATGAGCTTGCAGACGGGGGGCCTTGCTGGTCCCACAAAGGTACTGGGCCCTGTTCCCGGTCCCGCCGCCCTCGGGCCACCCGTCGTCGCCCGTCGCCGCCGCCCGTCGCCGCACTACGTTGGCCACGAGCTTGCTCGCGCGAGGCTTGCAGCTGGGACTGTGCGCCGGTCTGGTCGGCTTGTGGCCGCCCGCCGCCGTCCGTCGCCCCAGCAGTTTGGTGACGGCGCTGTTTGTGCGAGTCTCGCACTTTGCATTGCTTTGCGTGTCTTGGCACTCCTTGTTTGCAAAGCGTTGCATCGATTTGCATTGCATTGCATTGCTTCGTTTTGCGTTACAGGTGTCTGCATTGCTTTGCATGTCTTCGCGCTGCTTTGCATTTCTTTGGATTGCTTCGAGCTGTTTCGCAGTGCTTTGCAATGTATTCTCGTTTTTTTTTTTTTTTTTTTTTTCCCCCCCCCCTTTTTTTTATTATTTATTTTAAGAAAAAAATAGGTTCTACCACACTCCCCCTCCCAGACTTACCGAGTCCCCGGGAACCGATGCAAAAGACACATGGTTCTGACCCAAGCTCCATCCTACCCGTGAATTCATACTATCCCAGCCAAACCGGTATCGGCCCCCCTCGGATCCCTGGCACAAACATACTATGCGCGCGCATCCGTTCATCAACAATCACAAGTTTTCAAGAATCCCTGGCAAAACATGGGACGAAGTGCGCACGCGCGCGTCGTCGCGCTCGCATGCCGAAATCCTTCAAAAACCTTCGGTTCCGGACGGATTTCAAAATCGAGTGCCCAAAACGCATTTGATCAAAAGCACCATGTTTCGCAACACGGGTTCCCCCAAAATACTTACGCGCGTCTCTGCGAATCCTTAAGACAACCATCGGTTTTTCAACATGTTCATAACATGCTACCCAACGGGCCTCTGGCGCCGCATGTCGAACGCCCTTGCGCGCGGGCTGGGACAGCACGATCCGTGCCAATACCATGCGGGCCACTCTCGCGCGTCTGCCGCGCGCGCATTTCGAGCTCCTTCCAAAACCTTGATCACCGACGCGAAGACGCCGTCATCTTCGTCGGCGTGATCAGCATCGGAGCCGTCACTGGCTGCCCCGTCGTCGCTGTTAGCATCGCCACAAGCATCGCTTCTATCATCATCGTGTCTGCCGTTGTCGACGTTGCCATGATACCGCGCCCCTCCAAGTCGCCGGCTCGCATTGAAGTGCCCGCTGGGATGAGCCGAGCGGTCAGCGCCACAGCGTTCGCGTCGTTCGCGCCAAACTAGTTGGCCGCTGCCCGCGCGAGCATGCGCGAGCTAGCGCGGACGCAAAGATGCACCAGCCAACACCCAGCACTCACCGCAGTCGCTTCCGCATGGCTGTTGCAAACCAAGTTGCGGGTGGGTGGGTGGGACGACTGCGCGAGCAGTGAAGTTGGCAACCTCAATTTCGGCAAGTGAATTCTTTGCTAGAAATAGAATAGACTCTCCCCCCCCCCGGCGTTATCCCCCCCTTTCGGGTATGCAAATCATATATGATTCTGACCACATGTCGATCCTAAATATGAATTTACATTATCCCAGAGGGGCCGGGACCGGCCCCCCTGAGGTTTCCCTTGGAAAAAATACGTGGGGACATCTTTTCTTCTAACGTAGCATTTGTTTATTAATCCCTTGCAAAAAAAAACGAAGTGCACCCACGCGCGCCGGCGCGCGCGCATGCCGAAATCGTTCAAAAACTCTCGGTGCCGGAAGGATTTCGCAATCGAGTTTCCAAACAAACATACAAAAACATAGGGTTTCGCAACACTGATTTGCTAAAAAAACTTACGCGCGAGCTCTTGCGAAATCTTAAGGAAACCATCGGATTTCAATATTTTCACAACATGCTACCAAACGGGTTTCGCGCGCGCATGTCGAAATCTGTCGAACGCCCTTGCGCGTGTGCCGTCGCGAGAATCCTTTTGCAAAAAGCGGGACGAAGTGCAGACGCGCGCGTCGTCGCGCGCGTATGCCGAAATCCTTCAAAACCCATCGGTTTCGGACGGGTTTCAAAATCGTGTGTCCAAAATACGTTCAAAAACAGAAGGTTCTGCAACACGGATGTTCAACAAAAGCGTGCGCGCGCGCTCTTGCGTCGTCGTCATCGTCGTCGTCGTCGTCGCCGTCCTCCCTCCTCCCGCGTCGTCGTCGTCGTCGCCTACGTCGTTCTGTCTCCCCTCGTGTTCGTCGTCGTCGTCCTCTTTGGCATCGTGGTTGTTTCCGTCGTCGTTGTCGCCGTGGTCGTCCTTCCTCCTCCTCCCTCGTCGTCGTCGTCGTCCGTCGTCGGCGTCTCGTCGTCGTCCCTCCTATTTCGTCGCCGTCGTCGTCGTCGTCGTCCTCCCTCCTCCCTCGTCGTTGTCGTCGTCGGCGTCGCCGTCCTCCCTCCTTCTTCGTCGTTCGCGTCGTCGCCGTCCTCTCTCCTCCCTCGTCGTCGTCGTCGTTGTCGCCGTCGTCGTGCTCCCTCCCCGCTTGTCGTCGTCGTCGTCTTCGTTGGCGACGTCGTCGTCGTCGGCGTCGGCGTCGGCGTCGGCGTCGGCGTCGGCGTCGTCGTCGTCGTCGACGTCGGCGTCGTCGTCGTCGCCGCCGTCGTCGTCGTCGTCGTCGACGTCGTCGTCGTCGGCGTCGTCGACGTCGTCGTCGGCGTTGTCGTCGTCGTCGGCGTCGTCGTCGTTGTCGTCGCCCGTGTCGTCGTCGTCGTCGTCGTCTTCGTCTATGTCGTCGTCGTCGGAGACGTCGTCGGTGTCGTCGTAGTTGTCGGCAGCGTTGTCGTCGTCGTCGTCGTCGGCGCCGGTTTCGTTGCCAAGTGCCATTTGGAACCTACCGTCACGGTCTTCAGAGGTTTTGCAAACCAAGTTGCGGGTGGGTCGTTGGGATGTTTGCAAGAGCATGAGATGTGTCACATCATGGGTAAAAATCAATTGCACCACATATATTGTACCACCTGTATGGCACCGCATATATTGCAATACATCAATGTTTGGGTTCTACGTTGGCGGGCAGATGCATTTACGCAAAGGTTGCACACCGTACCTTACAGCACATCGCCCGTACCGTTTTTGGTTCAAGTCTGGACCAAGGGCTGCCCAACGATTGCGAGAACCGACCACGCGCATCCTATGGCCATGCAGGCGCTGCAGGTCCCGGCGCCGCCATGCCCGGTCGTCACGGCTCTCTGGCGGCGGGAGTGCTCCGAGCTCGAGTTCCTGCGCCGGGCGCGCCGCCAGGCGATCGCGGCACGCTGGCTGGCCGCCGAGGAGCTCGTCGAGGCCCACCCCGCGTACTGCGCGGGCTGCGTGGCCGCCGGCCACCCGCCCGCCCGCCGCGGCTGGCAGGGCCCCGCGGCGGAGCCCGAGCACGGCTCGCTCGCCTCCGCGGCCTCGGCCCTGCGGCGCCGCTCGGAAGCCCGCGGGGGCCACGAGGCCGACTCCCCGTCGGGGCCGCGAGCCCGCGGGCCGACGAAGCTCTCCCTGTGAGCGCGGGGCGGGCGCTTTTTTTGTTGGAGCGGGAAGCGGGCTAGTTGCTGCCGGAGCTTGGCCTTGGGGAGGGCGATCATCGGGGGTGGACAGAACCCCCAACAGTGACACGTCGATTGGTGAATTGTCCGTTTTCGGTTCTCGAGAGGGCGCCGTGGCCGTTATTGTCCAGGCTCGCGCCCGCCAGGTTTGGGCCTTAGGTCGTTTTCAGTAAACCACGTTGTGCTAAAGGGGGGTCTGTCCATCCCCGAGATCAGCGGGCGAGGAGGGGAAGGAAAGAGGGAAACTCTCCTCGTGAGCGTGGGGCGGTTACTTCTTTTGAGCGGGAGGCGGGTTCGTTGCCGCCGGAGCTTGGCCTTGGGGAGGGCGATCCGCGGGCTGCCAGCCCTGTCGGTGGAGGTGTAGGAGGAGTGGAGGCGCAGGAGGAAAAGGAGGAAAGTGGATACAAGATACAGGCCGGCTTCAATTAATGAGGTGGCGTTTCGATTGGAGCATCCCTCGTCGCCTTAGCGCGGTCCAGCACACAGCGCGGTCCTGCGCCGCCCCGGACCCGCGCCGCGGTCCAGCACATTGCGCGGGCGGGTGACAGCAAGTTTGACGAGTTGTTTTGTCCGAAGCGCCATCCTTCGCTCATACTTCAGAATGATTCGGGCGCTCATCTCAGTTGTGATTAAGCGGCAAACGCCAACACCACATGCACAGGTGCGTCTTGCTCGCTTTTGGTGTGCAAGGGTTTGGGCAAGCATTTCGAGCCAATTGCTCGTGTGACAGCCCGATGAAAGTGTTTCGCGCTCAAGTCTGGAGTGCTTCGCGTCTTGTACAGCGGCGCTTGGCATTGCTTTGCCGCGAGTCAGAGACCATGTACCATGGCTGAGGAGGAGTTGGAGGAGGAGGAGATGGAGGATGAGGATCAGATTTTCCATGTTGTACGTAAGGCGCAATCTTGTCGGGGACGGGGGGCGTGTTGCATTCTTTCCTGTCTCAAAGACTTGTTTCACAGATGTGATGCATTCGCGATCGTGCGTTTCATAGTTGGAGCATGTTTTTTCCATTTCGTCCGACACTTTGTCGACCCGAAGCAATTGCTCATTTCTTGATTGGTGCATCGTGACCTTGGCTTAGGCGTGTAACTTCGACACCATGCTGATTTATCGAAGGTTTTGTTAAGGGCACTCCGCACAGCACGATCGCTGCAAGGTTCCCCAGTCAATGCTTAGAAGTGTTTTTTGTTGCCTTAGTGCAACCAAGCTCGTGGCACCTTGACATGGCAGACATGGCAGATCTTTTTCAACACCATGATGCGCTTGACTTGGCTCACTGCCCTCGAGAATGAGATTCGCGACAAGTGCGACGCCGACCCGTGTGGCTGACCGTGCCAAAGCATGGTTGCCTTCGCGGTTGCTCGCTGCTTAGCGCTGCAGCCAAGCCGCACCGCCAGGATGCTGTGTGGTGTTCTAACACAGTCGGCGAGAGACCACGACGAAGACCGTGTGGGCATGCGTCCAGGCGACCCCCCCAACCGGCATCCATCTATTCAGGAACGGGTCGTTCTTGATTTACTTCTTGCAGTTATTCCCAGAAGGGACTTTTCAGCGCGTCAGTCGGCTTGCCATTCGCGCCTTGGCGTGTTAGGTTGTCAGGTGGTTTGCTGAGAAATCGTAGCTTTTTCTTTTATAGCCACGCCTTACAGCACGATCGACTTGTCGTTGCCTTGGTGCAACCAGGCTTGTGGCAGCTTGGTAAGTCAGATATGTATGTCTTCGATAGTTCCCCACATCCTGAGTGGGGTTCTTGTGTTCTTAGAACACTCTCTTCTTCTCCTTCTCTCAGGAGGGGAAAAAACGCACAGACACAATTAATCGTCGACCCCCAGGAAAATATGGGAAAATATGGGAAGTGGTGGGGAAGACAGAAACCCAAAAAATATGGGGAAATATGGGGAATCGTTTTATTTGTGTGTATTTATGTGTGTGTCCTGGGGCCCCTTTATTCTCGTCCTTCTTGTCCTCCTCCCGCCTCCCTACTACACCATACCAGCACGTACCATACCAATACCACACCTACCTACCATACCATAGCTACCATACCACACTTACCATACCATACCTACCATACATCATCATACCTACCATGCCTACCATACCAAACCTACCATACCAGAACATACTTACCATGCCATGCCATACTAAATACCATAGCTACCATACCATACCTACCGTATCATGCCACATCTATCGTACCATACTGCGCCTACCATACACACACCCACCACTCTAGGGAGGCCACTCCAGAACGAGGACAGTATCGGGATACCATGCTATTTACAAGGTGTCGTGCCCCTCTCACTCCTCCAGGCAGGCCCCGCCTGGGCGAGGAGGGCATTCTAAAACCATACTGCTTATCAGGTGCCGTGCCCATCCCCACTCCTCCGGGGAGGCCCCGCCTGAGCGGGCACTCGAAAACCATGTAATGTATCAGGTTTCGTGCCCCTCCCACTCCTTCAGGGAGGCCCCGCCTGAGCGAGGAGGGTATTCGAAAACAATGTTATGTATCAAGTTTCGTGCCCCTCCCACTCCTCCAGGGAGGCCCCGCCTGAGCGAGGAGGGCATTCGAAAACAATGTTATATGTTCAGGTTTCGCGCCCCTCCCACTCCTCCAGGGAGGCCCCGCCTGAGCGAGGAGTGGATTCGAAAAACCATGGTATGTATCAGGTTTCGTGCTTCTCCCATCCCTCCAGGGACGAACGTGTTTCCTGAACAGCCGTCGTCTTCCTCCCTGCTGCTCACCCTCCTTGCCTTCGTCTGCCGTTTCTTTCGCACGTACTTTTGCAATGGTCCGTCCATTCATATTGCTATTAGTTTGCCTCACTGATCCCACGAAGCCCTCAACATGCTTATGTGGGGAACTCCGTTGGCATTTTTTCGCGACAAGTGCGACGCCGACCCGTGTGGCTGACCGTGCCAAAGCATGGTTGTTTTCTTTCGCAGTTGCTTGCTGCTCGTCGTTGCAGTCAAATCGCATGAACAGGATGCTCTGTGGAGTTACATGGCTCAGAGTCGATGGCCCTTTCCGTAAAAGCGATTGGTCAACACATGATGCCCAGTCTCATCCGTCTTCCTTTGCCGCACGCCTTACGCTCTCTAGCCCCCCCCCCTCGTCCCCATCCTTCTCCACCTCCGCAGTGCTGCGTAGTGGAGTCCCTGGACGGACTCGCCTTCCTTAAGCCGCTCCCAACCGAATGGTCGACGCACGCTTCTTTTTCCTTCTACGCGTCACGCGCGTGCCGCTGGGTATGGACGGTCGGTTGAACAGAAAAACTTTCAGCACACCACTTGCTCCACACAGTTTGCACATCCACAGTGCAGAAATTTGTTGTTCGGGGTCCACGCTGGCAAACGATGTTTTGGATGCAAGCGTCCTTCTCCCGCCCGCCTCAAAGAAGAACAACGTATCCTTCATCCTACGCCCTCCTCCTGTTGGACTACGGCCCATCGGGAGTGGGATTAAGCTGATCGAGAGTTCCGAGCCTGGTGCCCTTGCAGATGTTCTGTAATACTATCATGCTGTGGTTTCTACAGATGCTGAGGCGAAGGTGGTGCATGGCTCGGATATCAAGATGGGCTCTGCCTTTTCCCAAAGTGTGCACTTGGGGGTTCTTACTTGCGTCCTAAGGTAACTGAGTTCCAATGGCGGCCCGGCCGGTGGGGCCGCCCGCCGCCGCCGTCGCCGTTGGTAACTGAGCTCTTCGGACGGGGCTAGGACGAGGATAAATCCGTTCTAGAGCTTTCCGGCGCGCTCTCAGAGCGTTCCGGAACGCTCTGAGAAGGCCGCGGCGCCCGAGACATTCTCCAGAGCTGCCAGGTCTCAGAGATTCTCGATTGATCTTCACCCGAATTTATCCTCGTTCGAGCTCTGGTGGCTGTCCGTCTTCGGCGTCACCCCAACATACTTATACTATATGCGCGTCACCCCCCCAGGGGCGACGCGCGCACCGAGAAATCTTATAGTGTATACGCGTCGTCGCGGACGCTTTCTGGCCACACCGCCCGGGAAACGATCTACTACAAGATGGGTATCTTATATTACACCAGAGAAAAAACGAATCAGGAGCCCGAGAACCCAGAACCCACCGAAATCGGCCCGGAACCAATAATCGGGAACCCGGGAACCCCGAACCGGGAACCCGGGAACCCAGCCTACTGCCAACATCGGCGGGAAAGTTTCGCCAAATCCTTCAACTTCCGCTAGGACCCCTTCAGTGCAAGCACTGGCTGGGGAATGTTCGGGTCGGACGCGCGCCTCCAAGGAGGAAATATAGTATTAGTATGCCTCTGTGCATGCGTCCCACGCCAGTCGCCGCCCGTCGCCGTCGGCAAGAGAGACAGAGAAGGGAGAGACAGGGAGAGATAGGGAGAGATAGATGTACACTCCCTGCAGGGGTGCCCCAGTACGGAGGACCCCCCTAGGCCCCCGCGCGACTATGAGCGATCTGAGGCGCTCTTCAGGAGGCCGACCTTTACCCAGTGAGCTCTCTCATTCCTGGCCCGACAGGTTAGGATTGTTAGCACACCCTGCAAACCGTGTCCGCCACGCTCCAAGGATCCCGGTGCTTCTCTGATATCCCGCCTCGCGTTTTTGACGAATGACGGCTGCATGCCGCAGCTTCCAAGCCCCAAGAGGCCCGCTGTTTCCCGGGATTTCAGCTCGCGTTCTCGGGCGGGCATTGCTCGAAGCAGAATATCAGCCAGCGTGGGCCCCAAAACAATGTGATCTAGCGCAGCCTACGCAGCACAATCTACGAAGTGCAACCCAAGCAGTGCCAAACAATGAGGCGCATTCTCCGGTTCGGTGCAATCTCGTACAGTATCACATCGACTGCGTCATGTTTTTGTATGAGATGCTATGCTGTGCCCTCCTGTGCCAAGCTGAGCTATGCGAAGCGAAGCTGCGCGATGCTATGCTGCGGACAGCTGTGCTGTGCTGTGGTGTGCAGTGCTACGCTGTGCTGTACGAGTGGACCAGTGCGAGCGACGGCGACGGACGGCGGCGACGGGCTTGAGCTGGCTGGCCGGTCCGGTACCGGGGGCCCGGTGCCAGTGGCGGCGACGGGCGGCCACGAGCCGGCCGTACTGGCTCTGGGCACTGTTTCGGGACACGCATCATCGCCGCAAGATTGCGCGGTTGCCCCCGGGGCCGCAGGCGACCCGAGGAGGAGGAGGAGGAGGAGGAGGAGGAGGACGTGGAGGAGAGGGAGGGGGAGGAGGATGTGGAGGAGATGGAAGAAGGAATGAGGAAGGAGGGGAGGAGGAGGAGGAGGAGGAGGAGGAGGAGGAGGAGGAGGAGGAGGAGGAGGAGGATAAGGAGGAGGATAAGGAGTAGGAGGACCAGCGTGAGCCCAAGAGTCACCAACGATGTTGGAGTAAACCCTCCCCCCAAGCTTCCTCTTCATAGGCCCCTACAACGGTTCATTTCCACAGAGGGACCTGCCTCGTTGGAAGACAACCGTTTGAAGACCGTGAACCATGCCAAAACATTATTCTCGGTATTCCAACTCCACTGATGAACCTGACTGTTGCATCTTGACGATCCTGCATCGCGACAGCACGCCATTCCTGGGACCTCAACTCCGCGAATCGTCGTAACTGTTGCGCACTCAAAATCGTGAATCCTTCCTACACACCGTTTCTGGTGCGTCGACCATGGGAATATGTAAAACTCTTGCATTTCTCTACAAGAATGTGCGCGGCGCTACGGCGGGAGCCACATTTTGCAAACCACCCGCCCTCAATCCGTGAAGCTCTTCTTGCAAAATTTAAGACGAATGTGCGCGGCGCTAAAGCGAGAGCCACATTTTGGAAATGACCCGCCTCCAATCCGCGAAACTCTTCAATGTTCATACGATAGTGCGCGGAGCCAAGGCGAGAGCTACATCTTGCAAACCACCCGCCGTCAATCCGTGAAACTCTTGCAAAGTTTGAAGACGAATGTGCGCGGCGCTACGGCGGGAGCCACATTTTGAAAACCACCCGCCCTCAATCCGTGAAGCTCTTGCATGTTTTGAAAACGAATGTGCGCGTTGCGCATGCGAGAGCGACGGCCCGCCCTCCATCTGCGAAACTGTTGCCAATGTTTAAGCTTCAGGACCATAAATGGTGAGCAAGTCTCAGGCGAAACGCCCAGCTCGCCTTAAAATCTGGCCCCGAGGTGCGACACGGAGAAATTGTTGGTTGCCCCCCCCCTCCAAGATCATACATTTCGTCTTGAACCGCATTCATCATCATCTCCCTCCTATTCATCTTTACCACGCTTATCTTCATTATGTGCGCGCATCGGTTGCAGGGTCTCCTTCCATCGTGCCTTGATGCGGCAGAAGGGGGCATCCATTTATGGATGTCCCTTCGACGATGTGCTCCTTCGACGATGTGGCCGACACGGAAAGGCTCCCTGGCCAGTGGCGGGACGGGAAACCTGAAAAGGTTTCTTGGCCCGTTTGTTATGCTGGAGATGGAACCTGAAAAGGCTCCTTGGCCAGTGGCGGGAGGGGAAACCTGAAAAGGTTTCCTGGCCCGTCAGTTGTGCTGGAGAGGGAACCTGAAAAAGGCTCCCTGGCCAGTGGCGGGAGGGGAAACCTGAAAAGGCTTCATTGCCCGTTTGATGTGCTGGAAAGGGAACCTGAAAAGGCTCCCTGGCCAGTGGCGGGAGGGGAAACCTGAAAAGGTTTCCCTTCCCGTTTGATTTGCCGGAAAGGGAACCTGAAAAGGCTCCCTGGCCAGTGGCGGGAGAGGAAACCTGAAAAAGGCTTCCTGGCCCGTCAGTTGTGCTGGAGAGGGAACCTGAAAAGGCTCCTTGGCCAGTGGCGGGAGGGGAAACCTGAAAAGGCTTCCTTGCCCGTTTGATGTGCTGGAGAGGGAACCTGAAAACAGGCTCCCAGGCCAAGGTTCCCACCTCCGCGCCCGAAAACACTGCCGTTCGTCTGCGCGTGGTTTACCGCCGGAACCAGAGCCTGAACCAGAGCCAGAAACAGACCCATAACCAGAAGCTGAACCAGAGACAGAACAAGAACCAGAGCCAGAATCAGCATCAGGGCCAGAACCAGAGCCAGAACCAGAACCAGAACCACAACCACAACCACAACCAAAGCCAGAACCAGAGCCAGAACCAGAGCCAGAACTTGAACCAGAGCCAGAACCAGAGCCAGAACAATAACTAGAACCAAAGCCACATGTGGAGCAGTCCAGCACAGTTCCAATTAGACATAAGATCCTCCTCCTCCTCCTCCTCCTCCTCCTTCTCCTTCTCCTCCTCCTCCTCCTCATCCTCCTCCTCGTAGCCGCCCTGGCCCAAACTTCCCTCGAGCAGCGGGGTCCGCCGTGGTCTTTGCCGCGATTGAGCGGCCCGCTAGCGCGATGAAGCGGCCCGCTGGGGCCACCATCCCAACCAAGAAAACGATGTTGAAACGCTCAGACAAAGCGTTCCGCCCTTTCCCAGTGCCTAATCGCGTCGAGGGCATCACGGGCCGTGACCAGAGTGCCATGAAGCAGAAGAAGAAGAACAGCATGAAGGCCTCCGTGAAATATACCCGCAGCGGCACGCTGCCCACGAAGACCCGAAAAAAAAAAAAAAAAAAAAAAAAAAAAAAAAAAAAAAAAAAAAAAAAAAAAAAAAAAAAAAAAAAAAAAAAAAAAAAAAAAAAAAAAAAAACGTGAGCAATGGCGTCGCTCCCTCGCCAGCTTCGAGGGGAAGTCTGAGGAGGACATGGTGTCGATGCTGATCGAGGACAACATCTTGATTGATTGGTCGGGCCGCATCTGTCGGCAATGCAGGCAGGGCAAGCTCGGCAATCGGCGTGTCCAGGTGGACGGGGCGGTGAAGTGGCGATGCAACAGCGGTCGGCGGCGCGGGAAGCAGGTGGGCGCGTGCAACGGGCACCCCGTGTTCAGCGACGGCAATGGACAGACCAAGATGTCGCTGATGAACACGGTCAAGATGTTGTTCTGCCTGTTGATCGGGATGACCACCGCGCAGATCCACCTCCTGCTCAACGTCAATCACAAGGCTATCGAACGCATGTCCAAGTACCTGCACGCAGCCCGCCAGCGGTTCGTCGAGAAGAAGGAGAAGGAGATCGTGTTCGGGGGCGACAAGGAGTGGGTGGACGTGGAAGCGGACGAGACGGTTCTCCGCGCGGCGCTATCAGTTGACAAGAAAACGAAGGCATGGGAGCAGTGGGCTGGCTGCGTTGAGCGCGGGCGCCCACAGAGCTTGGTACTGTGGCGCACCAACAACGACACGACCGCCCCGCAGGCGCCAGGCCCTGGGGCAATCACCAAGTCAGATTGGAAGCCGTTCTTGCTCAGCCGCCTGCAGCACCAGAAGGTGATCTTCCACTCCGACGGCGCCGGGAGCTACAAGATTTGGGCGGATGGGGTCCTACATGACTGGGTCGTGCACGCGCGGAAGCGCAAGAGCATCTGCGGCAAGCGGGTGTGGCTCAAGCCCACGTTCACCAAGCTGGTGCGTCACAAACTGCCTGAGGGCGGCTCCATCCTTGTGAAGGGCGGCACGCAGATCGTGGACAGGGCCTGGCAGTTCTTGAAGGGGCGGGCGACATGATCTACGAGGAGATGAGCGGCGTGCACTGAGGGTGGGAGTGCCATTGCTTTCACTGAGGGTGGGGCTTAACTCTGGGATGCTTTCTGCGCCGCGGTATGCTGGGCCAGCATGGCGAGATTGCCCGAGCGAAATGTGCGCAGTTACGCATATAGCTTTCGACTTGTTCCATGACGTCAATACTAGCGAAGAAACAGTTGTATTCACCAGTGCCGTCGCCAGTCTTGCCACCTCGCAGCAACGGCAACGTCCTTGCCGACATCCCTCTGTTCGTAGCTGTTTGGGCTCAATCGCACGGTTCAGTAGTTCGCGCTTGCTGTCCCCAGCTGCCAATCTGTCACTTCAAGCTTCCGTTTGCACCCGCTGTCTGCCATGGCGAGCCTGACGGCTGGCGGCATCAAGTCAATGGGAGAGATCGTCGGCGGCGACGCCTCCGCAACTGATCAAAGCAAAAACACGTGGCTGCACGCGGCGGCGGTGCAGTCCTACAAGACGCTCGGCAAGCCCGAGCGTTTCCAATCAGACCCTCCCGCTGCTTTCGTCCTCCGCGACATGCCGCTCCAGCACACGGACAACGTCGTGAACGTGAAGCATTTAGTGGATTGGGTGACGTTGGAGGATGGCGCCGCGGAGCAATTGGACACAGTCGACGTGTATGACGCCAGGTGCGGGGGCAACTACATGGCGTTGCCAGCCCTGTTTACGCCCAACAAGGATCCTGGCGAGATCGCCTTCACCGTGCAGCTGTGCATCTTGCCGGAGGACGCGAACGGCGAGCAGTGCGCGCTGAAGTACGTCAGGTTCGACAACAAGGTTCGGGCCGATATTGCCATGGATATCTTCGTTGCAGGCAGGGCACTCACCATCCACTGGGGGAGTTCGGCCAACACTAAGACGCCAATCAAGCTCTTATGATGGACAGGCTGGGCGGGGTGCATGTCCGCCATTGGGTTCAGCCGCCCGTGGCCGCCGCCGTCGGCGGTGGCGGTTACGACATGGAGAAGCGAAGGGCGGGCTATCGTTTCATGGAGGGGTCCGGCCCGAGGGCAAACAACCGCAACCAGTTCGTGGAGTGGACCGACGAACAGGTCAACGACGAGAAGTCGCCGATCTTTGGCTGGCAGGCATCGGAAGTCGGAGTCGCTCCGCAACTACGCGTCGGGCCCTGTTGGCGCGAGGACACTCGAGCGCTGGGCGATCACGCTCAAGCGCTCCCACCCGTTCGTGTTCGACAACATCGTCGTCCCCATTCTCAAGAGCCACGACGTGCACGGGGCCATGTGGATCGGCAAGACCAGGGTCGGCAAGTGCGCGGCGCCGAAAACCATCGGCTTCGCAATCTCCGCCTACCAGGTTGATAAGAATAACCGCACCGACCTCCGTCCGAGCGTCGCCACGACGAAGAAAATCGACTCCTTGCGGCTCGAGCCTGGAACTGCGTGCAAGCCCGCTATCGCGGACGACGCCGCCCTCACGAAGTAGGCCTCCGATGAGATCAAGGCCTTCCTGGACCCCGCCGAGGAGGACGCGCTGCTGTGGGCGAGGCCGCAGGGCACGGATGACGCACGCCGTCGGAAAGTATAAACAATCAAACACCCACGCGGCGACAAGCCATGTTTTACATGTCGGTTTTGGTGTGCGTCGTCTCCGCGCGCTGCATAGGTGGGGCGGCGCCTCCTTCGAGCAGAACCAGTCCCGCCAGATCTGCGTCAACCCCTACGACCAGGAGTTCGAGAAGAAGGTGCGTTCCATCCGCAGAGGCCAACAAGCGATCAAATTCGACGGCTTCCTCAAAATCATAGATCGCAACTTCGCTGGCGAGAAGCAGTGCGGCTACCAGATGGCGGACGTGGAGGCGTACATGGCGTGGTCCAACATCGTGCTCCTCACTGGCGACTGGATGTGCCTGTGGCTGGCGTCTACGACTAAGGATCCAGCCCCCCGCTCCCCGTGGCCAGTGCCCGAGAAGCCAGACCTTCACGCCCGAGACCACCCCTATCCTGAAGCGGTTCAAGAAAGACCAGACCTCCGCGCCGCCCGACTACGGCGTGCACATGAAGTGGGCCGTGGCCGCCATGAAGAAGCTTGCTCGCGGCGAGGACATCGGGCGCTCGAGGACGGTTCGCGGCCCCGCGCTCTTCGACCAGGACGCGCCCCCGAGGTATGAGTTCGTTGCAATGGACGGTGAAAGGAACGTCGGCGCCGACGCATCCGCCGCCGCCAGCGCGGCCGCGCCCCCTGCGCCTGCCATCCCAGGCAACCCAGATGACGACGACGCCGACTCTGGTCCCGGCGGCGAGATGAGAGGCGCCGCCGCAGCAGAGGACGAGGAATACGTCTTCGGCTTCGGCGGCGGGATGGATGGCGACGGCGGCCCCCCCCCCCCCGCGGCCGTCGCGGCCGCGCCCCCCTCGCCTGCGGCGGCGATCAAGAGGGAGCCAGGGGTGTTCCGCCAGCGCCTCCAGAAGTCCATGGATTGCGGCGTCATTCATTTGGACACGCCGACGCCGAAGAAGAAGCGCACGGACATCGAGGAGGACCTCTCGCAGATGCTAGAGGACAACGGGGTGACGGGCGCCGCGGCAGCGAGTTCGGGCGCTGGCGCGCCTGCGTGAGGGCGCTTGCGATGGCTGGCGCTCTGAGGGGTGTGATGTATAAACGGCGTTTGCGATGGCGGCTGGAGGCCGTTGTGAGGGGTGCCATTCTGCAACGGGCGGGGCAGCAAGCGGCCAATGCTGCCTCGTTGGGGTCACCTGACTTGCGCGCGCACGACGTCTCCCGATGAACAAATAAGGGGTCGCGCGGCTGGTGTGTTTCCAAGTTTTCCAGGTCTTCCCAGGCACTGACCGTTGAACAACCATGTGTTCTCCAGATATTCCAGATCTCCCCAGAAACCACCCAGGTGAAAAACAGTGTGTGTTTCCAGATTTTCCATGTATTCCAGATCTTCCCAGGGACTACCCAGGTGATAAACATTACGTTTTGCAGATTTTCCAGATATTCCAGATTTCCACAGAGCCTACCCAGGTGAATAACATTGTGTTTTTTTTTTTTTCTCAGATTTTCCAGGTATTCCAGATCTTCCCAGAGACTTCCAACTGAGTGAGCGTTTCTCCACGGTCAGTGTCTGGGAAAACCTGGAAGATTTGGAAAACATGAACAACACAGCTTTTCTCAACAGTCAGTGTCTGGGAAAACACGGAAAACCTGGAAAACATTGAAAACACAGCTTTTCTCAACGGTCAGTGTCTTGGAAAATTTTGAAAACCGGGAAAACATGGACAACACAGCTTTCCTCAACGGCTTGTTTCGGGGAAAACTTGGAAAACCTGGAAAACCTGGAAAACGCAGCGTTTCTCAATGGTCAGTGTGTGGGAAAACTTGGGAAATCTGGAAAACCTTGAAAGCACAGCGGTTCTCAACGGTCAGAGTCCCGACAGAGACCAGAGACAGAGAAAGGAGAGAGAGAGAGAGGGAGAGAGAAAGTAACAGAAGCAATCGAGGATGAGGAGACGAAACGGTATGATCTTGGAGGGGGGGGGGGGGGGGCGACCAAATTGTTATTTATAAGGAGACGGAATGAAGGAGGAGGAGGAGGAGGAGGAGGAGGAGGAGGAGGAGGAGGAGGAGGAGGAGGAGGAGGAGGACGGGTCGCTTAAGCCCTTCGGAGAAACCCTCCACGCAAGACCAGTTGCGGGGGTACGGAGACCATCGCGCCTCGTGCTTCGCAGCCTGGGCTGGGCGTGTGCTTTTCCTCCAGGCGGGCGGCACGAGAGCGCGGAGGTGGTGGCGCTCGGCGCAGATAGAAGAGCCAAGCTGTGCGACCAAGTCTATTGGGCGCTTCAGGAGGGGACTCTCCATCGAAGGACTGAAGGAAGGGGTACCTTTTCCTCGGCGGAAACCGTCGGAAGGCGAGTGGAAGTGGGCGGAAGTGAGGCGGCGGCAGGTCAGCTGGCGGAAGCTCGGCGGACGTAGCTAAGCAGCTATAAGCTGTGGCCCCCAAGAGGTGTCATTTTTTCATTTGATTCACGGTGTCTTGAAGCGGCCGTAGATCGCCGCTGCTATGGACCTCGTGCCTTTCGCTCGCGATGCACTCCCCGCCCCTTGCGGTGGCAAACCATGAGAGCCCAATATACCGTCGATTAGCGTCTGGTAATCGGTGAGATAACGTCGATTTAGCGTCGACTAGCGCCGATGAGCGTCGATGTAGCGTTGATTGAGCGCCGATGAGCATCGACTAGCGTCGATTCGCGTCGTCTCAGCGTCGATTGAGCGTCGATCAGCGGCGATTCGCACGAGCCAACATGATGGGATGGGAGGCTCACGTGAGTTGCAACAGAACGCCCCCATCCCACCAAAGGAGCAGCACGCCGACGGCCAAGGCCTCAGGCGCAGCCTCCGCACGCACGGGCGCCTCCATAGCACAGGTCGGCGCCGCGGTGGAGAGCATGGAGGACTTCCTCCTGCAGTTGTGCGCTGGGCCGCGCAGGGTTGTTGTCGACTAGACGCAAGAATGACCTTTCGCCGGACTGACCTTTGGTGCGGACCCGATGCGGCCCCCCGATCGCCGAACGCGATGCGGTAGTAGCGTCTTGCGCGCTTGTGTTTGGTCCCCCCCGCGGCCCCCGAAAAGCCGCGCACCCAAGGTCACCCTTAGCCAGGGTAACTCTTGCGTGTAGCCGAAGTTGCAGTGGGTGATCCTGTATTGTGCACCCGAGATCCAAATCGCCCCTCTCCATTCGGAGGCCCTTGCCTGCTTTCCTGGGCCTCCGATGGCTGGAGTGTGCGGTGAGCGGCGACACGGAGCTAGAGGTAGCAGGTAGGACGATCGATTGTCGTTTGCGGAGCATTTTTCATTGTGAGGAGCTGCCGTCATGCATTTGTTCTCTTCATCAACCGTTGTTGCCTGGTCGGGTCAAGAAGCAAGCCACCTTGGCCGCTGAGCAAGTGTTGTCACGCATTCGTTCGTCATCTGCAATATTGTGTGTGTCTGTGCGTGTCATCGGGGTGGGGGGAGGCTTCATTGATACTGTGGCAGTAGATCTGTGATTCTGAACTGGGTCTCTGCGCACAATCGTGTTCCTACATCGTAGAGTTGACACCTCTGAGTTGATTGTGGCAAGGCTTGTCATATGCTACCCATCCGTGTTGCGATGGATTCGACAAAGTGAAGCCCCTTGCAAGTGCGAAGGTCGACGTCTGTGGATTGCGACCACTATATGGGGCGACTTGAACCAGAAACTTGGAAATGGCAACGGTGATGATGATGATGATGATGATGATGATGGTGATGATGGTGATGATGATGATGATGATGGTGGTGATGGTGATGGTGATGGTGATTGTGATGGTGATGATGATGCTGCTGATGATGATGATGATGATGATGATGATGATGTTGTTGTTGATGGTTATGATGATGGTGACTGTGGATATGCTGATGGTGGTGATGATGATCCCACCACCTAGGCGAGGCGGTGCACTTCTCCCACTTCGATGCCGCTTCTCGGTAGACTCAACGGGCCACGTCAGAGCTCGCCATTGCTCCGAGTATTGCCTCGACTGCGCACGAACGGCTCACCAGAATCGTTGCCAGCCCACTCATCGTGTGGCTTCTTGGTCCGACCGCGGGGAGGCTGTCAACATCCACCGTTGGATTGTTGCAGTGTGCTTGATGCCATTCAAAACTCAAATATATGGCATCCTCCGTCTCCTCCTCCTCCTCGCTATCATCTTGGTCTTCGTCCCCCTCCCCGTCCTCCCATTCCCATCGCGTCAACAAGCTGGCCCCACGAATCCTCAGGGGGGATGCGCCTTGAACAGAATTTCGAGGGGAACTCTGTTGTGGCAACGCGAAACCTCCCAGAGGCAACAAAATTGAGAAGTGAAGCAGTCAACAGATAGACGAAACTCACCAGGAAGGACACAGCACGACCCCAATAATAGGCATTAGTAGTTCTGGGCGTTTACTAAGCAATTCTGTTCTGTTCGGTTCCTTCTGAACGCTTCCTCAAGGGCTTCACCTGCATGG
The DNA here is from genome assembly GCA_963575745.1 of Prorocentrum cordatum. Lineage (NCBI taxonomy): Eukaryota > Dinophyceae > Prorocentrales > Prorocentraceae > Prorocentrum > Prorocentrum cordatum. The sequence continues at coordinate 45,222 of CAUYUJ010014612.1, forward strand.
GTGCCTATGATGAAGGTGGCCATTCTGCCCTCTCCAAAAGCGGGAGTGAATTGCGCGAGGGATGTGCCGATGTGGGCGTGGCGACGCCATGCGAGCACCTCCACCGGCGCTGCGGATTCAAGACGAGGACTCGACCATCACAGAAGAGCTCGGAAAGACAGACAACGATAGAGAGAGAGAATTGGATGACAAAAGCATAACAACTCGGAGGCCCGCGCTGATTCCTTGGATCGGCGCTGGACCCCCCTCCCCGGCGCGCGGAGCGCGCCAGGGGCGGCCGCCAGGGGGGAGCGCAGCGTCCGTGCCTTCGTCGCCCCTGCTGCGACGGCCTCGTCGTCGTCGTCTTCGTGGTCGTCGTCGTCGTCGTCGTCATCGTCGTCATCGTCGTCATCGTCGTATGTCCGGTTCTCTGCACGACCTCGGTGCCCAGGGCCGAGCCAGGGAGGGAGGACGAACAAACTGACCAGCCCATCAGCCAACAAAGCAAGGGGCTCCGGTGGCCTGGGGGACCTGTGCGGAAGGACGGCCTGAGCCCGAGGACCGGGGCAGAGAAAGGATGAGCAGTCTTGGGCCAGGGCTGCGCCAGGGAGGGAGGACGATCCAACCAACTGGCCAACCAACCCTCGTTCCCCGAACCTCCATCCTCGAACCTCGCCGCAGCCATGGCGCGCCCACGCCGACGCTGCGAACAAAAATCGCAACATCGCGAGAGTCACGACCGGAGCCCCAGACCCCATCCTTCTGCGTCATTGCCCGAGCCGGAGCGATGTGTGCGGGTCCGGAGGCGCGAAGCAGGGCGGAACTCGCCGGGCGTGAAGGACTTGCAGCGCCATAATCTCAGGGCGCGTTTCGATTCTTACGATTCGATTCGACTCGATTTCGATGGATTCCGATTCCGATTCGATTCGATTTCGGATTCCGATGTGGATTCCGATTTCTTATTGGAGGCATACTGGCCTGCCGATTTCCGCCGATTCGACTTTTCCCGATTCGGCTGCCGATTTCCGTCGATCCGATTCATGTCGATTGCCGATCCGATTTATCGATTCGATTCTGGGCTCTCCTGTAATCTCAGGGGACCTCGCTCCCCGAGCCTCCATCCTCGAACCTCACCTCCGTCACGGCGCGCCCGCGCCGCCGCGCTGCCGCGGCGACGCTCGGGGCATCCGGGGATCTCGGCGGCGGCGGCGGCGCTGGCGCCAGGTACGGAGAGGGCGGCGGCGAGCCCGCCGACCTGGCAGGAGCCTTTTTTTTCCTTCGCCAGGTGGTCCCCTTGGTCGTCGGGGGGGCGGGGGTTGCCGCCAGCGCGGCGTGTCGGCACGACTGGCTGGAGGGGGGGAGGCACACCCAGAATCGGATCGATAAGTCGGATCGGCGATCGAATGAATCAGATAGGCGGACATCGGCAGGCTAGTACAGTGGGTGGGGCGCGCATCAAGAAACCATATGCCTTTCGTCAGGGTATCCTGAGGATCCTGGGTTTCTTCGCTCTTCGCGCTGCGCGGTGACTTCCCGCAGCCGTTGAAGGAGCTGCTGCGTTCAGGGTGCTCCAGGTTTCCCCTCAGGTGCACTTCGCGCACGGGTTCGAAGGGTCGGGTTTCTTGCGAGGGTTTCTTTCGGCCGCGCCCGCACTGTAACGCCTCCAATGAAGAGGTTGAGGCATGCGTGAGCAGGAACTGGCAGAGGTCAAAGACCGACCGCATTGTCATATATAGTTTTTTTCGAACGACTCATTGCTTGAACGCGGTGCCTCACTTGTTCGCAAGTCGTTTCCATTTCAGTGAGCGGCCGGGGTACACTATTTTCTTCGGTTGCCGCAACGATCCAGATCGGAATCCAGATCGGAACCCCGAGTCGACTCGAATCGGAATCGGGAGCCATCGAAATCGGATTCAATCGAGCCAGAGGAGTCGAAGTGCTCCCTGGGGTGCCGCCAGCGCGGTGGGTCGGGACGACGAGCTGGATACGGAAAGGACGGGGACGGCCAGCGGCAGATCCTGCCCATCTTGAGCAGGGCCAGCTCTCGGTGTCGCCGCGACTGGTACCCGCCCTGGAGCCGTCTAGGGTTAAGTCGGGCCTGTCCCTCTACAGGGGGAAGATTCAAAGATAGTCCAAACATAGTCTGGGGACGATGTGTTGATCATGCTTGCGCATTCTTGGAGTACTCGTTGGGCATCTTCGTTATTTGTTTCAAAGATAGTCCAAACATAGTCTGGGGACGATGTGTTGATCATGCTTGCACATTCTTGGAGTACCTGTTGGGCATTCTCGTTCTTTGTTTCGCCAAAACTGTCAGCCTGCAGGCGGGCATGCCCGACCCGAATCTGATTAGGGGTATGGGGCGGCCCAGCACTGGCCCCGGCCAGCAGGCAGGCGGGGGGTGGGGGCGAGGTCCGAGCTGCGGGGCTCCTCTCGACCCCCCCCCCCCCGTTCGAGGCGGTCCGATAGCGGAGAGAGCGAGGCACGAGCGATGACGTCGTGTGCTGGGCGGAGCGCCGTAAGGGGGGGGGTCCAGGGGGGGGGGGGGGGCGTACGGGGAGCGAACGGGTTTCATGGCCGTGTTGGGCCGTTCCCCTCGGGTTTTTGCACGGCCGGTCCGATGCCGATGGCCTCCGACGCCGACGCGATGCGGCTCGGAGTGTTCCGATCCGGATCCCGACGTCCTCAGGGGAGGCCCTGCTCTGGCCTGCCGGTTCCCGCCGATTCGAGCCCTCCAGACTCGGCTGCCGATTTCCACCGATCCTCGGCAACACCCCAACATACTTCTACTATATGTGCGTCGCTCCCCCAGGGGCGACGCGCGCACCGAGAAATCTTATAGTATATGCGTCGTGGCGGGCGTTTTCTGGCCACACCGCTCGGGAAACGATATACTACAAGATGGGTATACTATATGTTCGGGTCGGACGCGCGCCTCCAAGGAGAAGATCTAGTACTAGTATGTCTTTGTGCATCCCAGATCCGTTCCGTTTCGATCGCCGATCCGGCTGAACGGTTCCATTCTGGGCTCTCCCGCAGTTGCCCGGCAGAAACAAACTGCCCAGCAGCGGCCGCTGTATGTGCTGGGCGGCATGTGATGTTGGGCATCGTATCGAAGACGCCTACGGCGAGTCACCGTTGCCCCCTGTCTGTTTGGAAGCGCCTATGTGGCCGGAAATTGGGCTAGAGCTTGGCCAAGATATCGGACTATGTGTCCCCCCAGCCGTCGTTGAACCCCCTCGGGGAGCACGTGACTAACAAAATTAGGAAAAACAGGAAAAGTGAGTAGGAGGAAGAGGAGGAGGAGGAGGAGGAGGAGGAGGAGGAGGAGGAGGAGACCTCTTGGGAGCCTCTTGGGGCACTCTTGGGGTCTCATGGGAGCCTCTTGGAGGCCTCTTGGGTGTCTCCTTCGGCCTCTGAGGGACCTTTGCGGGCTTGTTCGGGGCCTCATTGGCTGTCTTAGGACGTTCCTGGGCCGTCTGACACTTCGGGAGCCATCTTGGAGGCCATCTTGGGCGTTATGGAGGCCCTTTTGGGCTGTCGTGGGCCACCCCTGGGCCGTCTTAGGGGCCTCTTGGGCCGTCGTGGGGCCATCTTGGAGTCCTCTTGGGTGCTCTGAGGGCGATCTTGCAGGCCTCTTGGGTCGTCTTAGGCCTTTGGAAGGCCAGACAGAAGCGAATGCCGAAATCCATCAAAAACCGCTAGAAAATTATAAGTTTGGACTCTTCGGGCCTTCCTGGGGGACCTCTTGGAGGCCCCTTGGGCCGACTTGGAGGCATCTTAGGGTCATCTTGGACCGTCTTGGTGGATTCTCGGGCGGATTTGAAGGCATCTTGGACCCTCCTGAGCGTCTTGGAGGCCAGATTGGACCACCTTGGGCGAACCCAGAGGCCATCTTGGGCCATCTTAGCCGTCTTAGCGGCTATCTAGGCTGTTTGGGAGCCGTTTTTTTGTGCAGCTCAGCGGCTTTCTGGGTGGCCAGCGCGCTGTGCCGAAGCCCCAAGGGATTTGTTTAACACAAAAAGCATGTTTTGAAGTTCTGCACACCACGCACCCCTGTGGCAAGCACAGTGGGCGGCGGATCTATTGGCCTTCGGCCAATCCCGCCATCGCGCGTGGGTTGTAGGTCAGATGCTCCTCGTGGCCCTCTTGGTCCGTTTTGGGGCGCTCGTGGCTCCGATGAAGTGTTGGAAGCGCCGTGGAACCGCGGGAGGCACGATGGGAATCCCGGAACATTTGAGAGTCTGGGGTCCCGGTCCCGTCATTTTCCATCCTGAAGACTGAGGACTGAACTCTGAGGACTACAAAGGACTTGAGACCTGGAGGCCCTCCAATTCGTGCCTCGCGGCACGGTGGCGAATTCTTTTGTCAGGACCTATGTCGCGCGTGCCAAGCGGACTACGAAGGAGGAGGAGGAGGAGGAGGAGGAGGAGGAAGAGGAAGAGGAGGAGGAAGAGGAGGAGGAGGAGGGGAATGTGGAGGGGGGACCAAATCAACATCAAGATACGTCGGCGATGCTGCAGCGCACCCTCACATCGCAAGCCGTCTCTTCACAGGCCCCCAAGAAACCTTCGCTTTTACGACGTGTGGCGCCCTCTTGAAAGACGAGCGCCCCGTCCGTTCGGGGCTTCGGCAAGGAGCCGCCCCCCATTACTGTAACCACAGTCGGGGCGCTGAAGAAGGAACCCTTTTCGTTGGGGAGGGGCTCGGTGTTCCTTGATTGTTCCAAAGTTTGCCTCGGGTTTTCCTGAGGTTTTCCATGGGAAATCGAGGTTGAACCTATGGGAAAAAGGGGCTTCGTTCCTTGTTTAGGGTTCCTTAGGTCAACGCCCCGACTGTACCCGACATGTCAAGACGTAGGAACATTTGTTTTAAGTAAGTATCACTCGGCAGCCCTATCTGAAAAGGATCCGCCCCACATCCGCGCAACTGTTGCATGTTCTGTGGATGCTGGGCCATGCACCTCATGCGAGAACACCTTGTGGAAAGTAATCCGGCCAGCACCCACACGCTCGAGAGCGCCACCTTTCGAAAGGCGACTGCCTTCCATCCATGCATCCGCTGCATGTTGCTTGTTTAGAACAAGTGTGCTCGTGGCGCTGAGTCGAGGGCAACATGCCTGAAGCCAGCTGCCCTCCATGGCTCAAGGGAGGAAACAACACCCGGATCTGATAGCTGGCGTTTGCTAAACGGCCCTGGGCATTTATTGAAACGCCCTGCTCTGTTCGATTCCTTCTTCGGGAATGTTTACCAAACGAACTCGCGTGTCGGGGTGGTTATTAGGGGGGAGGGGGGGGGGAATTTTTTACCTCCAATGACGACCCCCCGGCGTCGATTGCAAGCTGCCCGCCTCGAAGCACGATCGTGTAAGCGGCCGCCGCGGCATCGAAGCTGGCGCATGCCCAGGGGGCAGCCTGTAGAAGCAAGTCGGGCATGTCCCCCTACATGAGAAGTCTGCAGAACTTGTCAAGCAACAGTCTGGGGACGAGTTTTCTATCACTTCTGGCTACTTTTAGATATTTCCGTCGTACACCTTAGGCGATGCTTAAGAAAACCCAAGTTTTCGGCCAGAGTCTCGATGATTCTCAATGTTTCAATGTAAATCCCAAGATTTTTAATAGAAATGTTGGTTTTTATTCAAGTTCTGAGACTATGAGTTTCTTAACCCATGATTTCTTAAGCATTTCGCAGGGTGTATTTCTAAGTTTTCCTCGAAGCTTCGCCTGTAGGAGGACGCGCCCGACCCAACCGCACACGGCCAGCGCCCGAGCGCCGCGTGCCCCAGCTCCCCGGCGCGCCGAGGCGCGGTCTCGTGAAAGACCGGCTCCAGTCCAGTGAGATAGTCAGGCACCTCCGTTTTAGGTGCACGCAGCTCCCTGGCTTGCTGACGCCGCCCCCCCTCCTCCTCCTCCTCCTCCTCCTCCTCCCTCCTCCTCCTCCTCCTCCTCCTCCTCCTCCTTCTCCTCCTCCACCTCCTCCTCCTCCTCCTCCTCCTCCTCCTCCGTTTTAGGTTCGGGCCGGGCGAAAGGGGGGGATTGGGAAAGGGGGGGGTACGAAATTTGCTGCATGCAGCTGGTTTCGGCCTCACCCAGGGGGCCATTCCTCGATGCATAGCCGCCCCGGGCGCCGGGAGGCGCCGGGAAAATCAGCTACGTGAGCTCATTCTCAAACCCCCCCTTTTGCTATCCCCCCTTTCGCCCGACCCGATAGGTGCACGCAGCTCCGCCGCCACAGACCTCCGGGCGACGTTCGCAGGAGAAGCGTCGCCAGAGACATGAGCTTCTGCCGATCCGTGCGGGTTCCCCCGGGCTTGCTGACGCCCCCCCCCCTCCTCCTCCTCCTCCTCCTCCTCCTCCTCCTCCTCCTCCTCCTCCTCCTCCTCCTCCTCCTCCTCCTCCTCCTCCTCCTCCTCCTCCTCCCTCCTCCTCCCTCCTCCTCCTCCCCCACCCCACCATCCGCGCCCGCGGAGCGGCGCCGCGCCCTCGGGGCGCCCTCGGGCGCCTCTCGGGGGGCAGCAGCAGCCCCGCGGGGGAGCCCCCCGGCGGCGCCGGAGGGCTTCGCGCGCCAGGGAGGGGGGGTCCAGCGCAGGTCCAAGAGATCCGCGCGGAGCGCCAAAAGTTGATGTTTATGTTTGTGGCGCTTCTTCTTCTTCTTCTTCTTCTTCTTCGTCTTCTTCTCCCAGTCGTGGACATGCACGATCGGCCGCCTGCTTGTCATTGCATAGTTCCTGGGGCCTCCGTCGGTGCTGGGCTCGGACTCCAAGGTCGAACAGGAGTGATCCGGGCAAAGAGGCGGCCCCTGGATTGGGGTGGCCGGGCGGGGGTAGGACCAGGACAGATCCTCCCAGAGCGTTCCGAAACGCTCTGACAGCGTTCGAAGCGCTCGGGCACGGCCGCGGCGCCCGCCACATCCTCCAGAGTCGCCGCTTCACAGAGATCCCCAACTTGTCCGGGTCCGATTTTGTCCCTGGTGCTGACTTCGTCTTGAGTCGAGAGCTCCAGGGTCGGCTGCACGTAAGAGTGGCCCTATCTGCCAGGGTGGCCTTTTTGGTGCGCGCCTGTCGCGGGGACGCGAGGGAGGGCTGAACGCAAGCGCGCAGGCCGCCAATGTCGCATCGCTGCGACGGGCAAGTCGCGCACAGAAGGTGCAGGGGAACAAGCAATGACATACAGTCGGACCGAGGTATATGATCGAGGTCGGTGCGGGAAGGGTACCCTGATTTTCTATGTGCTTTTCGGATGTTCTTGTGCACCCTGGGGAGGGTACCCTTGGATGTTCTGTGCGTTTTGGCCAGCGGAGGGTCTCGTGTTCTTGAAGGATGTTCTTCTGTCCCAGGTCCGACTGTACAGTACACAAAAACTCGAGGAGGATCGGCGCTGGGCCCCCCTGGCGGCGCCTCCGGCGGCGATCCAAGACATCCGCGCGGACCTCTGAGTTTGACCTTTATGTCATTGCGTGTTCCCATAAAGTCACTCTTGCCTGGGGTCGCTCTTGCGTGTAGCCGGCCAGGGGTACGTCGTGAATCAGTCACGGCATCGCAGGTCTGGGACTCGAGAGCGCCTCCACCCAGCCCTGGGTGCACGTGCCAGCAGGAGCGCCGGGCAGCCTGTCCAAGACGCTATGCGTAGGGCGAAGCCTGACACTCGGCAAAAAGATCCGTGCAAGACTGGGGAAGGGAGGAGATTGTGTCAGTCCTCCTCCTGCTCCTCCCTGATTGCCCCATTCCATTTGCGCAATCTTGTTCATCATTCCCCCTAACCCCCTGCGTGTGCCTACTATCCTCCTCCGACTCCTTCTCATCCCTCCTCTCTCTCCATCGCTACCCACCGCTACGCTGCACCTTCGTCTCCTCGCACTGCTGAGCATGCATTTTGCAAACCACATGCTACAAATCATTGCATGGCTCGAAAGCTGTACAATACACGCCCTCCAGACGATGTCACGAAAGATCTTCACACAAAGGGCGGGCTATCGAATCCATTGCGAAAGAACTCAGTGTTGCTGCTTGGCGCATGGAGTTCAGCGCTTGGTGTCGAATTCGGTTGCCGTGTCCAAGATGTGCCAATCGTTCCCAACCATCCTGTGGTGTTGGGTCCTCGTTCTGAAGAAAAAGGCGCCCCGCGTCTCCTCTCCTCCTCTCATCCTCCTCCCCCTCCTCCCGTCCCTGCCTCTGCCCTCCGCGCCAGCCAACCGTATTGGTACACCCCTCACACGTCTCGTGGCCCCACATGGGAGCTTCACCGAAGGTCCCAGCACTGCCGCCCGCAGGCGTCCCCCCCCACCCGAAAGAATTTGTCGTGGCCCCATAGGCAGCTCCGCTGAAGGTTCCAGTGCTTCTGCCCCCATGCATCCCCCCTACCCACTACAGCGTTGCGTAGCTCCATAAGAAGCTCCACCGGCGGCCCCAGTGCTGACGCCCGCATGCGTTACCCCCACCCAGTACAGCGCTTCGTGGCCCCATATGGACACAGGGAGCTCCACCGAAGGTCCCAGAGCTACCGCCCACATGCGTCTCCCCGACCTAATACAAAGATTCGTGCCCCATTGGAAGTTGCCCAGTGCTACCGCCCCCATGCCTTCCCCCCCACTCACTACAGCACTTCGTGGCCCCATAGGGAGCTCCACCGACGGCCCCAGCGCTGACGCCCGCATGCGTGCCCCCTCCACACACACAGTACAGCGCTTCGTGGCCCCATAGGGAGCTCCACTGACAGCCCCAGCGCTACCGCCCACATGCGCCCCCCCCCCGCCCATAACAGCGCTTCATGGCCCCATAGGGAGCTCCACCGACGGCCCCAGCGCTACCGCTTGCATGCGTCTCCCCCATCCAGTACAGCGCTTCGTGGCCCCATAGGGACCCCCACCGACGGCCCCAGTGGCAAAATTCGCACGCGTTCCCCCCACCTAGTACATCGGTTCGTGGCCTGATAGGGAGCTCCACCGAAGGCTCCACTGGCACCGCCCGCATGCGTCCCCCCCCCCCAGCACTTCGCTTCGTGGCCTTAGAGGGAACCCCACCGAAAGCTCCAGTGGCACCGTCCGCATGCGTCTCCCCCCCCCCAGCACTTCGCTTCGTGGCCCTAGAGGGAACCCGACCGAAGGCACCAGTGGCACCGTCCGCAAGCGTCTCCCCCACCCAGGACAGCGCGTCGTGGCCGCATAGGCAGCACCACCGAAGGCCCCAGTGGAACCGCCCGCAAGCCTCCCCCCATAGGGAGCTCCACGGGCGGCCCCAGTTCTACCGCCCGTTTGCGTCCCCCCCAGTACAGCGCGTCGTGGCCCCAGAACAGCACTCGCTTCAAGGCCCCCCAACTCAGTACAGCGTTCCGTCGCCCACAGGGGGGCGCCACCGAACGCCCCAGTGGAACCGTCCGCAGGCGCCCCCCCAACCCACAGTACAGCGCATCGTGGACCCATAAGGAGCCCCACCAAAGGCCTCACTGGCACCGTCCCCATGCGCCCCCCCCGCCCAGTACAGCGCTTCGTGGCCCAGAGGGAGCTCCACCGAAAGCTCCAGTGGCAAAGTCCACATGCGCATCTCCACCCAGTACAGCGTTTCATGGCCCATCGGGAGCTCCTCCGACGGCCCCAGTGGCAAAGTTCGCATGCCCCCCCCCGCCCAGTACAGCGTTCCGTGGCCCATAGGGGGGGGCTCCACCGAAGACGATATCCACAGCTGCATATGGTTGGGTATTTCGCCAGGCTGATCCATTCTCAGCCATCCCAGGGTGTTGGGTCTTCGTTTTGAGGAGACACTGGCTTGCGTCTCCTCCTCTTTCCCCATCCCCCTCCCTCCTCTCATGCTCGCCTATGCCCCGCACACCAGTCAACCATTTTGGCACACCACTCACACGATTCGTGGCCCCATAGGGACCCCCACCGAAGGCCCCAGTGTTGCCGCCCACATGCGCCCCCCATTCAGTACAACGCTTCGTGGCCCCAATCGAAGGTTCCAGTGCTACCGCCCGCATGCGCCCCCCACAATGCAGCGCTTCGTGGCCCATAGGGAGCTCCACTGGCGGCCCCAGTGCTAACGCCCGCATGCGTCCCCCCCCCTCCACCCACCCACACTGCACAGCGCGTCGTGGCCCAATAGAGAGCTCATCCGACCGCTACTGCCCGAGCGCTGCGTGGCCCCATTGGGAAACTCCACCGAAAGTCCCAATGTTACCGCCCGCCTGCGCAACCTCCCCGCCCATAACAGCGCTGCGTGGCCCCACCGGGAACCCCACCGAGGCCCCAGTGCTACCGGCCGCATGCGCCCCCGCGCCCCCCACCCAGTACAAGGCTTCGTGGCTTCATAGGGAGCTCCGCCGAGGCCCCAGTGCCACCGCCCGCCTGCGTCCACCCCCCACCCAGTACGGCGCTTCGTGGCACCATAGGGAGCTCCACCGACGGCCCCAGTGGCACGTTCTGCATGCGTCCCCCCCGCCCAGTACAGCGCTTCGTGGCTCCACTGGGAACTCCACTGACGGCCCCAGTGGCACCGTCCGCACGCGCCCCCCCCCCCCCAGCGGCCACGGCGGACGACGGACGCACGACGAAAGCAGGAGGGAGGAAGGAAGAGAGCAAGTAGATCATCACAATCACAATGTCACAATGCTAAATAGCATTGAAAGGGGATGAAGTGGAGGAGGAAGGAAGAGGGGGAGGGGGAACATAGTGTCAACCAGCCGATCCGAGCCAGCGAAAGTGCGTCCTTTTGCCAAGCACGCTCCAGGAAAAGGGGACAGCGTGAGGGGGGGGCGCACAGAAAGGCGACAGGAACAGGTCTTAAAGCGGGGCAGCAGGAAACACATAATGTATTCCTTATTGACGCAGACACACACCAGGCCTGCCAGAGGCCTCACCAGGGACTCTGCCACGGGCGGCTGCCCGCCTCCCCATTGCACCGGTGGCGGCGAAATTGTTGGGGGCCTCGCACCGAACAGCTGCTGCTGCTGCTGCTGCTGCTGCCAAGTCGCTGAAATAAGGAACAGTTTGGGTAAGAAAGGGGCTCGATATTCCTTAGGTCCTTCTATGGCTTCTCCTCTAGCCTTCCTCGTGCACGCAGGCGCTTGCGGGGCCAAAAGGGGGCTTCGTTCCTTGTTTATCGTTCCTTCTTTCAGCAACCCGACTGTACGGCAGTAACACGCCGAACTGCAGCATGAAGCAGCGTGATTGACATGGCCGTGAAATCCCCCCCAAAAATGGTCGGCCACCCTAGGTAGCATTGGAGCTCCAGGAGGGAGAAGGATGGGGAGGAGGAATATGAGGAGGAGGAGACGGATGAGGAGGAGGGAAGATGATGAGGATGAGGAGGTGGAGGAGGAGGGGGGAGGAGGAGGGGGAGGAGGAGAAGGAGGAGGGTCAGGAGGAGGAGGAGGTGGAGGACGAGGAGGAGGAGGTGGAGGAGGAAGAGGAAGAAGAGGATTTAAGAAGAGGAGGAGGAGGAGGAAGAAGAGGAGGAGGAGGAGGAGGAGAGAGGAGGAGGAAGAGGAAGAAGATAATGCAAGAGGAGGAGGCGGAGGAGGAGGAGGAGGAGGATGCAAGAGGAGGAGGAGGAGGAGGAGGAGGAGGAGGAGGAGGAGGAGGAGGAGGAGGAGGAGCAGCAGCAGCAGCAGCAGCAGCAGCAGCAGCAGGAGGAGGAGGAGGAGGAGGAGGAGGAGGAGGAGAGAGGAGGAGGAGGAGGAGGAGCAGAGGGAGGAGGCGGGTGGCGGGAGCAGGAAAGGGGCGGAGGAGGGGGGAGGTGCAAGACGATGCCCCGACGTTCAAGAGCCCCGTGCAGCGCTCAAAGAAAGGGCGGCCGTGGGGCCGCCTCCCAGCGCGCGCCGCCATGCGCGGGCTGGCGGCCCCGACGCGTTCCATACCAAGCCCCCCGCCCCTGCGGGGCCTCCGCCGGGCCCCACGCCCCGCGGTGACGACCACCAGCGACGGCGACGACAGCGACGATCAGCGGCGATCAGCGGCGACGACGCCGACGACCCTCATCGTACTCTTCCAACCATCCTTTCCTCGACTCTGGTGGCATCGGGGTTCGGTGACGAAAGCTGCTATATCCCTCCCCCTTCTCCCCCTCCTCCCCCCCTGCTCATGCCGCTCCTGCTGCTGCTGCTGCTGCTGCTGCTGCTGCTGCTGCTGCTGCTGCTGCTGCTCCTCCCGGAGCTTCTCTGCGAAGATCCCCGGAGGTCCCCACAGGCACCTGCAAGATTCCATTGATCCCCGAAGGGCCAACAACATTAAAGAACGTCCAGCAGCCTTCAAAAACCTTCTCGTCCTCCTCCCACTCCTTCTTGTCCAGGTCCTCACGACGCAACAGAAACGTTCATTCGCGGCGTTGAAATCCCAGGGAGAAGGTGTTCTGCAACAGTTCAGGATTTTCAAACGGTTGTCTTCCAACGGGGCACTTACCTGAGTGAAAATGAACCCTTCTCGGGACCTATGCAGGGGAAACTTGCAGGGAGGGCTTGTTGCAACACTGTTGATGGGCCTTGTGCTTACACTGGTCACCTGCCTCCTCCTCCTCCTCCTCCTCCTCCTCCTCCTCCTCCTCCTCCTCCCCCTCCTCCTCGTCTTCATCTTCTCCGGGTCTTCGGCCAGGAAGGCCTGGCCCGCGGCTCTTGCTCTGCGCCGCCCTCGCGCTGGCGTCCGGCGCCACCTCGGAGCGCGCCGTGGCGGCGCTGGAGCCCGGTGGGCCTCCTGCGCGGTCCAGGATCGCGGGATGTTGCGACGGGGTCTGGACGAGAACCGGTCCGCTCCAGAGCGTCCCGGAGCGCTCTCAGAGCGTTCCTGGGGCGCTCCGAGAAGGCCGCGGCGCCCGAGACATCCTCCAGGATTGCTGGACCTCGGAGCTCCCCGAGGTGTCTTCACCCGATGTGGTCCTCGTCCTGGCTTGGACCTCGTTTGGAGGGACCAGAGGGTCTGGGAGGCTCGGGGGCGTCCGCCACGAGGACTGGGGGGCTATGGATATTATCAGAGGAGGGGGCGAGGAGGAGGAGGGGGGAAGAGGAGGAAGAGGAGGGGAGGAGGGGGGGGGGGGGAGGAGGGGGGGGGGGGGGGAGAGGAGGAAGGAGGAGGAGGAGGAGGAGGAGGAGGAGGAGGAGGAGGAGGAGGAGGGAGCAGGAGGAGGGAGGATGGGAGGAGGAGGAGGAGGAGGAGTTGAGGCAGCAGCAGTGGGCCTTCTGGGGGGGGGCGTCGTCGCCACGGCGGGTCGCAGCTCGGGCACCTCGTGTGTTGGGGCCCCGGGCTCGAGCCGGCGTCGTCTCGAGCCTCTCCCTGCCCCGATCTCATGCGTCTGGTCTTGATATCTCCCAGGCTGCACGACCTCCTTCTCCTTTTCTTATGATTTATTATTATTATTATTACTACTAGTATTATTATTATTAGTATTATTATTACTATTATTATTATTATCATTATTTTTATTTTTATTGTTATTACTATTATTATTATTATTATTATTCTTATTATTATTATGATTAATGGTACTATTATTAGTATTATTATTGGTATTAGTATTATTATTACTACTATTTTTATTATTGTTGTTCGGATTCATATTCCTCATCTGCTTCTGGTTTTTATTGATCTGATTCCTCTGCGTCTTGTTCCTCTTATTTGTGTTTTTGCTCTTCGTGTTCGCACTCCTCTTCTTATTGTTCCTCTCCGTGTTCTTATTACTCCTCTTCGTTCAACCCGCACACACCGTCGGCGCACGCAATTATGCCTCGGGCCATGGACCACGCCATTATGCCTCGGGCCATGGTGCGCGCAGCACCCCCCCCCGAGGCGATCCCCGCAAGACGTCTCGAGGAAGTCCGTCGCCTCGTTCCTCCCGCCGTCCCCTCTGCCAGACGAAGGAAAGGTACCGATACTCTAGGCCTCCCAGATGGGGTCGGAGTAGATGGGGTCGGAGGATCGTGCCGCATCGCCGATGCATCGACGATGCGGCTCGATGTGGAGACCGTGTTTCCCACGCCGACGTCGCCGATGCATCGCCGGCGTCGCCGATGCATCGGCGATTCATTGGCGATACGGCGCGATCCGTCGACCTCATCTACTAGGACCCCATCTAGGAGGGCTCTAGATACCGCTACCCTTCCCTCGTGTTGCCCCTTCGGGGGCTTTCTGGGTGGCTCTCGTCGCTACTGTTGGACTCGCCTCGAGATGCTGGTCAGAACGCACCCCGCGGTATCGGTACCTCCTGGTTTTCCCAATTTTGTCTCACCGCTGTCGGTTAGCCGAGTGTGCGTGCGTCGTCGGAGCTGGAAAAGGCGGCGGCCGGTCTGCGGAGGCGTTGCGTTCGGCGTGCTGGAGGTGAAGCAGTTTCTGAGAATTTGCTGTGTGGCGGCTCGTTGGGACTACCTCTCGGGGGAAGTGTGGATTTTGATAAGACTTGTAGGTGATTTGCTGGTGCCTTCGCAGGGTTTTGTCGCTCATGTATGCTCGCTGTGGGGGCATGCGACACCGACGGCCGCGCGCGCACGCGTCTGGTGTTTTCGGCTTACGCCGCCTCGTCGCCGCGCGCAGGGCCTCGACCACCAAACATAGTGTGTGTTGTGTGTGCGTGTCTGTGTGTGTGCGTGTCTGTGTGTGTGTGTGCGTGCGTGCGTGCGTGTGTGTTTGTGTGTGCGTGTCTGTGTGCGTGTCTGTGTGCGTGTGTGTTTGAAGTGATTGTCCAGGTGTTCCTGGCGTTCGGCTGGTCGACGCCCGTGGCGGCCCCGTAGCCGCCTTCTGCGGCGGCTGGGCCTCTGTCCTACCGCGCAGACTGCACCGCACAGGTGGCACCACGTTCGGATTGCTCCACTGGGTTGCGTTCCGTAGGTTGCCCCGCATGTGCAGTCCTGCTCCCGAGAAGGTCGACCGCGAGAAGCCATCAAGGACTCCTCCCTTTCCGGCGAAACGATAATGAATCCAGCACCCGGAATCGTTTGCCTGGCACCCTGATTGGGCGCCGCGTAATGGGGGGTCATAAATGGGGGGGTGGCGAGTATGGCCCGAAAAGGTACCCAAACGGTACCTAAACGAGCCCCCTGGGGCTCTGGAGGGGCCCGAAAGGGGCACGAAAGGGGACCTTTTCTGACCCCCCATTTGTGACCCCCCGAATAAGCCACGCCCAACCTGAGAAGGGGAGGAGGAGGAGGAGGATGAGCAGGAGCAGGAGCAGGAGCAGGAGCAGGAGGAGGAAGAGGAGGAGCTGGAGGAGGACGCGGAGTTCGGCTCCACCTCTATTCCAAGGCGGGTCTCCGCATCCCCCCCATTGTTTACTCTGTTCGTGATTGCTTTGCACGGTCGTTCATCTTCTATTGCACCTCCTAGTGCAATCTCGGTCAACCCGCTACCTCCCCCCTCCTGGGAGAGGAGGGAGGAGGAGGAAGAGGAGGAGAAGGAGGAGCAGGAGGAGCCGGAGGAGGAGGAGGAGGAGGAGGAGGAGGAGGAGGAGGAGGAGGAGGGGTGCCAGAGAAAGAAAAGGATCAATCAGCAATGTTGCAATACACCCTCCCGTCCCCAGTCCTTACTCTCAACTCCAAGGGCCGCCCCCCTTGAACGACCAGCCCCCTTTGGGACTGTCATCCATGCGGAATTCCGTTGAGATCAGGAGTTGGTTTGCATCTCTCAAACGAGTTATAAGGAGTGCGAAGAGTTAATCATCATCATGCAGCCCAGCGAGGTTTCCAACGAGAGCCCTACTTCGAAAACTAACCGCCACCAGCTTGAACAACTGTTACACACGGTTGCCCTTATCTATGCTTACTACATACAGTGGCAATCTCGAGCGGTAGTCCTATTTCGAAAATGGAAGCCCATCCATCCGCGCAGCTGTGATGTGTTCAAGCTTCTGGTAGTTAAAATCTAGGGAATCACAAGCGAGAGGACCATTTTGAAAAGGAGATGTTCTCCTTAGGCGAATATGCGCGGCGCGAGATGCGAAAACAAGCATTTTGAATTAACCGCTCTCCGTGTGAGTTATTGTCGAAAGGGTTTAGCACGAACTTGTGCGGCGTTAAGACGAGAGTCCGATGTTCAAAACGCAGCGCCCCCCATCTTTGTCATAGCTGCAAGCCTTCAAGTCGAGAGTACGTGTCGCCAAGGTCGAGAGATCTGTCTTGACAACCTGGCATCGCTCGGACGTGTGCGTTTTTTCCTCGGCGAGGGCCATCGAGGAGAATCCATGATCATTTGCCGAAAAAACCACGCACGAAACCGAAAAAAAACACAGGGAATGGACGTCCGAGCGATGGCGAGACAATGTCCAGCCTCAAGATGGCAAACGTCACGGAAGTCTCAAGCGACCTTCTTGGCCCACCCCCCCCGACACGTTTGCGACAGGGTGCAGTTATTTGCAAGGAGAAGGCCCCCTCCTCCTCCTCCTCCTCCTCCTCCTCCTCCTCCTCCTCCTCCTCCTCCTCCTCCTCCTCCATCCTCCATCCTCCATCCTCTTCCATCCTCCATCCTCCTCCTCCTCTCCTCCTCCTCCTCCTCCTCCTCCTCCTCCTCCTCCTCCTCCTCCTCCTCCTCCTCCTCCTCCTCCTCCTCCTCCTCCTCCCCCTCTTGGCCGCCCCCGGCACATCAAGCGGGTTCAGAGGCGGGCGGCGGAGCGGGCGGCGGGCACCCGCGCGAGCGGCGCCCCGCGCGCGGCGCCCCGCGCGCGGCGCCCGCGAGGGCAGGCGGGCCGAGGGCCCCTAGGGGCCCCCCGGGCAGGGGGGCTGCCAGCCCCAGGCCCCCCTCGCGCTGGGAGGAGATCGCGGCGGGAGCTTTTCCCCATTTTCGGCCCCCCCTCCTCCTCCCTCCTCTTCCTCCTCCTCCTTTTCCCCTCCTCCTCCTCCTCCTGTTTCCTTCTCCTCCTCCTCCTCCTCCTCCTCCTCCTCCTCCTCCTCCTCCTCCTCCTCTTCCTTGCCGGGCCTCGGGGATGTCCAAACACGACTCAGGCTGGAAGGCCTGTCCCGGGGAATGGGTCGATACTTCTGGGGGTCGAGGTTGCGAAACAATTATGGCGTCGGGGTGAGCATGCTACGCATGGAATGAATTCAATGGAAATAAATCGCAGTGGATCCGTGAGTGGATCAATCTAGACTGATGAGGCTATGATGCCTCTTTTGATTTTGAGCCGGCTATGATGCCCGCTCGTGCCCACCCCGTCCCGTCTTCAGGGACTTCGCATCCTCCTATGATGGTAAGATGGGAAGACGGGCCGCCGCCCCTGGCACTGCACGTACGGCGCCAGGTTTGTGGGGATTTGGTTCGACCCCCGCAGTTCCGGTGATGGAAACTGCAAGGGGTGTGAGGCCTCATGGTGGTCCTCACTGGTAAGGCCTATGATGGTCCTCACCAGGGGGGGGGGAGGGCAAGGGCGGACCAGGAGGAGGAGGACAGGGAGGAAGAGGAGGACGATGACGAGACAGTTGAGTTCAATGAACAGATTGAGCGCGAAGGCCTATGATGGTCCTTCTTCCCAAAACGAGCCTTGCTGATGGCCCCGAATTGGGTGCGAGGTGCCTATGATGGCCCCTCTGCTTGCCTATCATGGCGGCACTAGACGACCGGCAGGGGACTGGGTCCCGTTCGCGGTCCATTAGGGGTGAGCATGCTACGCGTGGAATGAATTCAATGGAAATAAATCGCAGTGGATCCGTGAGTGGATCAATCTAGACTGATGAGGCTATGATGCCTCTTTTGATTTTGAGCCGGCTATGATGCTCGCTCGTGCCCACCCCGTCCCGTCTTCAGGGACTTCGCATCCTCCTATGATGGTAAGATGGGAAGACGGGCCGCCGCCCCTGGCACTGCACGTACGGCACCAGGTTTGTGGGGATTTGGTTCGACCCCCGCAGTTCCGGTGATGGAAACTGCAAGGGGTGTGAGGCCTCATGGTGGTCCTCACTGGTAAGGCTTATGATGGTCCTCACCAGGGGGGGGGGGGAGGGCAAGGGCGGACCAGGAGGAGGAGGAGGACAGGGAGGAAGAGGAGGACGATGACGATGACGAGACAGATGGGGAGGTGACCCTGGCTCATGGCTTTGCACATGGCTCTTCTAACTTTCGTATGCTGCCTTTTCGCTCGCACGGACAAAAACATGGCGTCGGGGGGTTGGGAAGGTGACCCTGGCACATGGCTTTGCACATGGCTCCTCTAACTTTCGTATGCCGCCGTCCGTTTCGTTCGCGTCACGAGGGCTCTGTATTGGAGCGGCGGTCATGGGCAACACGGGGTCACACAGCCCCGCGGGCTCCCCCCGAGGGCTCCCGAGAGGGGTCACGCAACATGCCCGCCAACAAGGGTGCGTGACTGCCGCAAGCCAGAAACGCTACAATTGGACGCGGTCATATGGTTGGTGCGCGTTCTCAGGCGCGCTTGTCTGTCACCTTCACAGAACTTCGGAGGCCGCTGTTAATGGATGCTGACGGGGGGCAGACCTGCGCCCCCTGAGATCCGACGTTGCGAAACAATTGCAACATCGCGCAAAATCACGCCCGGAGCTCGGACCCAGTCTTTCTGCGTCATTTCTCGAGCCGGATCGATCTGTGAGGGTCCTGGGGCCCGACATCGAGCGAAAACGCCCGGCGCGAACAAATGGCAACGCCAGGATCTCAGCATCCCTGACGCAAGAGCTCGCCCCCCGAGCTCTCGCGCCGCCTCTTGGCCCAGGGGGGCCTCCCGGGCCTGGCGAGGGGCGCTGCCGGAGGCGACCCGTCCCTGGTCCAAGAGTTCGCCCCCCGAGCTATCGCGCCACCTTTTTCTCCTCCTCCTCCTCCTCCTCCTCCTCCTCCTCCTCCTCCTCCTCCTCCTCCTCCTCCTCCTCCTCCTCCTCCTCCTGTTCGCTGCCCGAGTTGCCGCGCCGCTCTGGGGCCCACGGGGGCCTCCTGTGGCCCCTCGCGAGGGGTGGGCGCGCTGCCGGAGGCGGCCTGCGCCCCCCCGATCTCTGGGCGCTGCGACGCGCCAGAAGCGCGGAGGATGGAGGATGGAGGAGGAGGAGAAGGAACAGGAGGAGGAGGAGGAGGAGGAGGAGGAGGAGGAACAGGAGGAGGAGGAGGAGGAGGAGAGGAGGAGGAGGAGGATGGAGGAGGATGGAGGATGGAGGAGGAGGAGGAGGAGGAGGAGGAGGAGGAGGAGGAGGATGGAGGAGGAGGAGGAGGATGGAGGGGGGAGGAGGAGGAGGATGGAGGGGGGAGGAGGATGGAGGAGGAAGAGGCGGAGGAAAAGGAGGAAGAGGAGGAAGAGGAGGAGGAGGAGGAAGACGAGGAGGAGGAGGAGGAGGAAGAGGAGGGGGAGGAGACGGAGGCTACGATGCCATACAGTGGGGGCACATGCCAAGAAACACCCTGCTCAGGGCTTGTTTCGACTCCTCCGGTTTGGTTCGGTTCCATCTCGATGGGTTCCGATTCCGATTCGATTCGACTTGGGATTCCGATTTGGCGTCCGATTTCTCACTGGAGGCAGACTGGCCTGCCGATTTTCCCGCCGATTCGACGTTTCCCGACTCGGCCGCCGATTTCCGCCGATCCGATTCATTTCGATCGCCGATCCGACTTGTCGATTCGATTATGGGCTCTCAGGCTGCTTGCCTCCAGGGTGCCCTGGGTTTCTTGGGTTTCGATGGTTTCGCCATGGAAAGCGTGACGCTCCCACACCAAGAATCAATGGACGCCCTGGAGTCTCAGGTTTGGGTTCCTTGCGGAAGGTTTCTTGTGGATTGGCTCCAACTGTAGTTCTGGCGGCCCGCAGGACATCGGGTCTCAAGGGACGAGGGTCAGCTCAAACCAGGGTCACTCAGAGTGCCAGACCTTGCGGGATCCTGCAGAGTCAGGGTTGCATTGGCCCCGGTTTGGGTGCAGGATCCTGCAGGGTCCTGAAGGATGTTGTAGAATCCTGCGAAGCCTGACTGGCCCAGGCCTGGATTGTCCCCGGTCAGTCGATCCCTGAGAAAATAAAATTGTATAACATGCCATCGTAGTGTTCGCCCCGTCGCAGTGCCCAGATTGGGAGATCCTGGCGACACTTTCGGGGCTGGGGGCGCCTCCGGCGACCCCCTCTTCGGATGCAACTCCTGGGACTTTGCCTTGGTCTGGCATCCAGTTTCATCATGATTAATCCCGCTTAATCCAGTTGAATCGGCTTAATCCCGCTCAATCCGCGACCTAATCCGACATAGCAGCCCCCCAATTGGGTTTAAGTTTCTGCAGCCCTTCTGACGAAGACCTCCCAGTAGTTGCCTCCTCCCCTCCCCCCGCTGCCGAGGTAGCCCGGGGCTGCCTCCGGCGGCTCCATGGGGGGGGGGTTCGCGGAGGCCCGCGGGATGACCCGGTGGCGTCCACTAGCCTCCTTCGACCCTGGATCCCTCGAGTTTCGAGGGGCCTCTCCCCAATTGGGTTGGTGGGAATCGGGATGGGAATGGGGATCCGTTACCGGATACGCTTTTCGGGGATCGGCATATCCCCAATTGGGGGTGGTGGGGATGGGGATGGCGATGGGCATGTCCCCAACTGGGGTGCTTGGGATGGGGATGGGGATCGGGATCGGGATGGGCATAGTCGGCGGCGAGCGAGCGGGAGAAGTGAGAAGGGGCGGGCCTTCTCAGAAGGCTCGGAAGGCCCCTGGCCTTCCGAGCAGTCTTTGGGCCTTCCTGGACATCGCGGAAGGCTCTGAAGACGGGGGGTGCTTCTGAGAAGTGTCGCCGCCTTCTGTGAAGGCCTTCTTCCCCTCGCCTCCCCCCTCGCTCGCCGCCGAGATAGGGATCGCTTCAAGGATGCGCGTGTCGGGGAACCGACAACGACTTCGGAACGGAAAGCTTCGGAGGTCCGCGCCGAGCCTAGCAGTCCGCGCGGGCCTTCGGGAGTGTGCTGTTTTTGTTGCGCAGTTTGTTTGGCGCCATTGTCTCGCACTGCATGCTGTCCAGACGCGCCAGAATCCCGAGGCCACGGCCTCGCCCACCCGGTCTGGAGTAGGCCCGGACGCTGTCCGCAACGGTGGTCGCATCGCATCGCATCGCATCGCACTTGTTCCCCCACGAATCGAGATGGGTACAGTGGGAGCCCATGCCAAGAAACACCCTGGTTGCCTCCAGGGTGCCCTGGGATTCTTGGGTTTCGATCGTTTTTTGGTGGAAAGCATAACGCTCCCATGCCAAATATCCATGGACGTCCTAGGGTCTCAGGGTTGGGTTTCCTGCGGGAGGTTTTCTCGTGGTCGGGCTCCTAGATTACCGGATCAATGGGTACAAAGAACGACAGCAATTCTTGATCATTCTAAGCAGGATTCGTTGTCGGCGTGGCCGCGGGCACTGTCTCTCTGAGACAGAAGGCCGCCTGCCCGACACCGGCCGCCGTCCGTGTTGGACATCATCTGTTGTTGGGCATCGGACCAATGTTCTCCCGTACCTTTTTTTTCTACGTCCAACCTCGAGCCTTCGAGCCCAGAATCCGGTGTTTCTTTTGTTTTTTTTCACACGTGGGCCTCATTCGCCTCCGAACCGGTTTGTCCCATCGCGCCTGCGTCAGAGCTTGTCCAGGCACGCCCCTGAAGCGTGTTGTCCAGGCCGCCTGTGTCGTCCGTCCTCCCCCCGTGTCCGGGCGCACCCCTCTATCCGAAGAGGTGCAGATCACGCGCTCTTCTACCCTCGCGCCCTCCTGGATGCGTTGTTCATACCGCCGTGGGCCCGGGGCCTACCACCCCTTCAGCGGGAGGGTGCTGATGCCCCCGAAACCGGCCCCTCTCGTGCGGACATGATTTTGAGCACAGAGGGCATAAACAAAAGAGAGATCGGACATACCGATCCGCCCAAAGTCTCTGACGGTCGAACCCGCATGGTTTCAAGAAGGAAGACGCACAGCCTCTTTGGTCTTCGTTCATTTGTCTGTGTGTCCCTGAGAGCACCCTCGAACCCTCACACCGCCTCCTCGAGCTTCATCGACCCTCGACCGCCGAGCTGCAGCTCGCGAGCTCCTCGACCCTCCCCCCCCTTAGACCTCGCCTACCACGCCCCCTGCTCGGCGCGAGCTCCGCCGGCCCGCCACAGGGGCGGTGCCCCCCCCCCCCCCCCCCAAGGGCGCGACCCTTGGGCGCCGCGCGCCCATGGCGCAACGCGGGGCCACCCCGCTCCTCGAGGGGCACGGCGGCGACGACGCTGGCGGCCCTCCTGCTGCCGCTGCTCCTCCGGCTGCCCTCGCCGCCAGGGGAAGCGGGTCCCGAGGGAAGCGGGTCCCGGGCCCTCCACGGGCCCCGGGACCCTGTCAGGAAACGGCGCGGGACGAAGAGCTCTTCTGTTGGGGGGGGGCCCGGGGGGCCCAGGACTCGCTTCCCTCGGGGCCCGGCTCCCCCGTGCCAATGTTAAGGCGGGCATGCCTCTCTGCAGGAGGCATACTCCATTGTAGAAAGCCTAGACTGGTGGCGAGTTGCGGCGTCTTGCTCTATCACTGTTTGCTTCTTTTTTGCTGTTACTAATGCTCATCTTTCTTGCAAAGTCCGCCTGTAGGAGGACATGCCCGACCGAGTGCCAATGGCCCCCCTGCTCCTCTCGGTGGCGAGCCTGGGGGGGGGGAAGTGAGGCGAGGCGGGCCTTTTCGGAAGGCTCGGAAGGCCCCGGGCCTCCCGTCGAAGAAGGGTGCACGAAACCTTCTCGGCGAAAGGGCCCAAGGAGGCAACGATGAGCAGGACCCCTCGATACACAAGAATGCTTCAAGGGGCCTGCAGCACCCATCCAGAAACGTCCAACCACGCATGTCAAACCACTTTCGCGACGCCATGCGGACGTGGGGCCATCGGCGGAGTTCCCTATGGGGGCAGGAAGCGCGTGAGGGGTGTGAGGGAATGGGCGCGGGGACGCCATGCGGACGCACCCACTGAGGCCATTGGCGTAGCTCCCGGGGGGCAAGAAACGTGTGAGTGGTGTGCCGAAGTGCGCGCGGAGACGCCATGCGAACGCACCCCTTGGGACCATGGGTAAGAGCTTCCTGGGGTGGGGTGGGGTGGGGCAAGAAACACGTGAGGGGTGTGCCGAAATGGGGGCGGGGACGCTATGCGAACGCACTCGTGTAGACCATGGGTGGAGCTCCCTGGGGGGCAGGAAACGCTTGAGGGGCCGCAATGAGCGCGCGGGGACGCCATGCGAACGCACCCACTGTGGCGATCGGTGGAGCTCCCCGATAGGCAGGAAACGTGCGAGGGGTGTGCCGAAGTGCGCGCGGCGACCCACCCAGTGGGGCCAGTGCTGGAGCTCCTTGGGAGGCAGGACGCGTGTGAGCGGTGCGCCGAAGTGGGCGCGGTGGCGCCTTGCGGACGCACCCACTGGTGCCCTCGGTGGGACTTCTCATGGGGCCGCGAGACGTGTCAGGCGTGTGCGGCATGCAGAAGGGGCAGGGGCGGGACATGGGAAACAGATGATGAGGAGGCAGAGAAGGGAGGAGCAGAGCGGAAGAGGAGGAGGAGGAGGAGGAGGACGGGAGAGGAAGAGAGGCGAGAGGAGAGGAAAGGAGAGGAGACGTGCGGCGCTGTGGATTCAAAACGGAGGACCCAAAACACAGAAGGGTTGGGAATCCTTCAGAAGGCTGGAGGGCTTCTGAGAAGTCCCACCGCCTTCTGAGAAGGCCGTTCCCTTTTCGCTTCCCCTGAGGCTCGCCGCCCATCCTCATCCCTCCCTCCTGTCGCCACGAAGAGCAAGTCTCCTGCAGGGAGCGGCCTCCCTCGTGATGCTGGTCCCCTTCTAGGCGTCACGCTTGTCGTCATCCTCCTCCATCCGTGCCCCCCCCTCTCTCTCTCCCTCTCTATCTCTCTCTCTCTCTCCCTCTCTCTCCCTGCCTTGTCCTCCTCCTCCTTCTCCTTCTCCTCCTCCTCCTCCTCCTCCTCCTCCTCCTCCTCCTCCTCCTCCTCCTCCTCCTCCTCCTCCTCCTCCTCCTCCTCCTCCTCTTGCTCCCTCAAGTAACTTCTCGGCCCAGGCTTGTTTGTTTTGGCTCCAAGAAGTCTGCCGCCGAGGTGCCGATTGCCGCGTACCGTCAGGGGTGTGTTTCGCTCAAGGCGCACTGACTCTGACCCTCACTTGAGGGGGAGCGAGAAGCCATTTAAGTGCAATCGGTTTTCAAGGCTACTGTGATAGTGCCGCAGTTTCGGCCATCTTCTGCTACTGTTTGGGCATCTCCCCAAGCCGCAGGGGAGGGTACGTTTTGAGTTGAGGAAGTTGGATTGGGATGGTTTTTTTTTTCCGGCTCAACGGGACGGAGAGTCGCAGCTGGTGGCGGGCAGGAGCGAGAGAGGTGCACGTGTTCATCGACGGGCGCCCCGCCCTGCACTTCACGGATGTGTTCTACGCTGCCGTAACATCAGCTACAGTTTATGCATCTCCCAAAGCCGCCTAGGGGGTGTACCTTTTGTATTGTTGTATTGGGCTTTCGTGGTTGGGCGGCACAGTTTTCAACCCGAGAGCCGACGAGAGCCAACCGCCAGTGGTGGGGTCAAGTGTTGTATTTCTTCCATTGTTGTCCATTCAGCTGGTGGTCTGTCAAGTTTGTTCAATCGTAATTCTTCACACCGCCGCAAGAGGCCGCGGGACACAACCTGGTGGTACAAGTTTCAGTATGGTTTTGTCTTAACCTTTTGCACGTTCACTTATGGCATTCGCCCTTTTGCTTCGCCGTCTGGGAGTATGGAGTTGCTGTCTGTGGGCCTCTGCATAATGGGCGCATCCCAAAGTCTCGTGCACGTGTCGGGCAACCTTCTCGAGCCGAGGCCATGGGTGTAGAGCATCACAGCACTTTCTTGTCATCTCATCCATTACTTGCTTTCGAAGGCATGTCAGAGGTTATGCTCCTGAAGCTGTTCCTCTGAGCAGTATTCTGCCCTGGGTGCGGCAGGGAGGTGGGGCCCCGCCCTGTCTTTGGGGTGGGCTCGCGACCTCAGGAGAGCCTGCGTGTTTGGCGCGGGCGGGGGCCGCGGCGGCCGAGTCGACCGCGGAGCCCCTCGCTCGATAGTCCTCGATAGTCCCCTTCTTGCTCTTCCTCCTCTTGCTCCTCCTCCTCCTCCTCCTCCTCCTCCTCCTCCTACTCCTCCTCCTCCTACTCCTACTCCTACTCCTACTCCTACTCCTACTCCTACTCCTACTCCTACTCCTACTCCTCCCTCCCCTCCCCCTCCTCCTCCCCCTCCCCCTCCCCCTTCCCCCTTCCCCTCTATCCTCCTCCTCTCTTCGTCCCTCCTTTCCATATCCCCCTTCCCTGCCCTGGTGGAATGAGCATGCGGCAGCGGAAAAACGACTACCGCGAGCTCCCCCGGGAGGTCGCGCACACCTTGAGCGCGCAGTTCGGCCCCCAGGAGGGCATCATCCGGCAGGTTTCCGGCGGCGAGGTGTACCACTCGAGAAGCCAGGTCTCCGGCATATGAGCCGTTCCAGAAAGGGCCTCGCCCTCGAGGATCGAAGGAGTCGATGTCTCTTCCTCGGCGGAAGGCAGCGGAAGCAGAACGAGGCCGCCGGCGGAAGGCGGCGGAAGCTCGGCGGAAGGCGGCGGCAGTAAAAGTCGGCCTCCCAAGAGATGGCAAGGTTTTTACGGGCCAGGGCTTAGTGAACCGGCCATACAGTCGGGGCGCTGAAGAAGGAACCCTTTTAGTTGGGGAGGGGCTCGGTGTTCCTTGAACGTTTCACAGTTTGTCTCAGGTTTTCCAGAGGTTTTCCGTGTGAAATCGAGGTTGAACTTATGGGAAACAGGGGCCTCGTTCCTTTTTCAGGGTTCCTTAGGTCAACGCCCCGACTGTATGGAGGGAGAAGAACTTGCGCAAAGATAAATGTTCGGAGGTCCGCGCGGATTTCTCGGGTCGGCGCCGGGCCCCACTCCATGGCGCGCGGGGCGCGCCAGGGGCGGCGCCGGAGGCGGGCTCTGGCGCCGCTCCGAGGAGTCCGCGCAGACCTCCGACATGTCATGGCTGTGTCATTGTGAGTTCCCGGGTGAGCGCATCCTTTAACCGTCCTATCCCCATGCCCATCCCGATCCCCACCACCCCAGTTGGGGATATCTCGGAACCCGAAGGGCACAAGCCTATATCCCCATCTTGGGGGGCTCATCAGCCAGCGCGGCCCGGGCCACGCCCGGGGATCGGGATCGTGTAAACGATGCTCAAGGTCTCCGGCATCAGCATCCCCCCCGCCGTCGCCTGGGGGGTCAACCGCGAGTTCAGGAGGGGGGACTCCGACGGCGACTTCGCCGCCAGGATCGCGCGGGAAGCAGCGGCAGGGCCTGCGGGTGAGCCCAGGCGGTCTTTCCAGGGGGAGGAGGAGGAGGAGGAGGAGGAGGAGGAGGAGGAGGAGGAGGAGGAGGAGGAGGAGGAGGAGGAGGAGGAGGAGGAGGACGAGGAGGAGGAAGGAGGAGGACGAGGAGAGGAGGAGGAGGAGGAGGAGGAGGAGGAGGAGGAGACGACGACGCGCAGACCCCAAGGGCCACCCCCCGGGGGGCGCTCCGCGCCCCGATGTGGCCGGGGGTGCGGCGGCCGCCCCGATGTGCATCACGGGTGCCTGCTGAGCTGGGGGGGCGCGTGGTGTTTTAAGTCGTGCGTGTCCCCCCTGCGGGAGGAAACTTCCAAAATAGTGTTTTAAAAATAGTCTGGGGACGACCTCTGGACTATTTTTGGAATTTTTGATTTTTTGGGGGGTTTCGCCCAACGTGACCCTGGAGGGGGACAGGCCCGACCCAAGTGTGATGGGGGGGGGAAATTGGGGGGGCAGCGGGGGCTGCCCGAAAAGAGGGAGGGCGATACATGGGGGGGCAGAGGTGGCTGTTGGAAAGGGGCCTTCCTTCGGGCCCTTACAAGGCGCTCTCTATAGGGCCCCAGAAGGGGCTTTGGGGGGACCGCAGACGGCACCTCTCTCTCTCTCTCTCTTTTTGTTCTTTCTCTCTCTCTCTCTCTCTTCCCCCCAAAACTTAACGCCCCCCATTAAATTCGCGGCCAAGCAAGTTGTCCTGACCCGTTAACGATTGGCCTCCTTCGTCTCTGAAGGCGTGTTGCGGTCATGCCTCCGGGGCTATAGTCGCGCGACGCCGCTGCTCACCGCCGCGGTGGCTCGCTTGCCCCGCGTCGCCTCTGCTTCCGCCTCCCACTAATTCTCGCCCAAGCTGAGGCCAGCCAGGACTTGCCTCCAAGGGGCTGTCTGTGCGGGTGCGCGGCTACAGTCTTGCGCCGCGCCAGGACACCCAAGTCCACCCTCCAGAGGAATGCGGAGGCGATGCGGTCCATCCTGCTGCACCCATTCAGCATCCTCCTGGTCGCCTTCCCCCTGGGAGTCCTCTCGGCGGCGTTCGGCTGGGGGCCGAACGCGACCTTCTGGCTGAACTTCTGCGCCCTGATACCGCTCGCGAAGATCCTGGGAGACGCCACGGAGGAGCTCGACGCCTGCCTGCAGAACGAGGCCCCCGACGCACACATACGATATAAAAAACCGGCGACCAGTCCCTTCTCATTTCCTCCTCCTCCTCCACAATTACTCAATATGAATACTACTCTCCCTCTTCCCCTGATGACGGCCTGGAAGTGTCCGACCCCCCCCCCGCGTATTGTTTTTTACACAGGTTTCCCCGGAGTTGGGTTTTCGCTTGCATTTTTTTCAAAATGCTTCTCTCGCTGAGGCGCCGGCCTCATTTTCGGGCCCCGCTCGTTCCGAATCGTGCTCCCGCTGCAGCGCTGGCCTCATTTCCGTGCTTCCGCTCGTTCCGAATCGTGCTCCCGCTGCAGCGCTGGCCTCATTTCCGCGCTTCCGCTCGTTTCGACTCGTGCTCCCGCTGCAGCGCTGGCGTCATTTCCTGTGCCATGCCACGGCATGTAATGCAAAGCTAGGTTGATACTACGCTTTGCGGTGCTCTTCTACGCCATGCCATGCCGTGCTCTACAATGCACCGCGTACCCTTTCGGGATCATTGCCCTGCTCGACATCCGACTGTGCGAGTAGAGAGGGGATCTGCGCCATGGTAAGGGATGGGAGGGAGGGGTAGGATGTCAGATATGACGCGAGCGCACCTAGCTTGTCCTCCTCCCCCTCCTCCTCCTCCTCCTCCTCCTCCTCCCTCCTCCTCCTCCTCCTCCTCCCTCCTCCTCCTCCTCCTCCTCCTCCTCCTCCTCCCTCCTCCTCCTCCTCCTCCTCCTCCTCTCCTCTCCTCCTCTCCTCCTCCTCCTCCTCCTCCTCCTCCTCCTCCTCCTCCTCCTCCTCCTCCTCCTCCTCCTCTCCTCTTCCCTCTCCTCCTCCTCCTCCTTCCTCCTCCTCCTCCTCCTCCTCTCCTCCTCCTCCTCCTCCTCCTCCTCCTCCTCCTCCTCCTCCTCCTCCTCCTCCTCCGGTCCCAGAGGCGGCTGGCAGCCGCCTTTTGGGGGGAACCCCGCGCCCCCACCCCCCCGCAGGGTCCAGGGCTCGAGCAGTGGCGAAGCGTTCCGGCTTGCCTACAGGCCCACCGAAGAATGTTCTAAGAACTCCTTGTGGTCCGCACGCAAAAATGCCATTAGAACATTTCCGGCTGATATGGTTTTGTTTAAACTCATCGCGTCAACGTTCTGAGAGCAGTGTTTATGTTTTTGAACATTTCGGGATTATGCGAAGATTTTGTGGTAGGCCTATAGGGAGAGAGCCCCAATCGGCTCATGATGGCAGACACATGTGCCGCTATGTACACACAAACAAACAAGCCGGGGGGTGCTAAGAGTGCCCCTGGCCCAAGGTGCCTCCAGCTTTTCGCTTCACTTTGGAGCCCCTGGGGCCCGTCTGGGCCTCGTGCGGGGGTAAAGGCCGTGAGGGCCTCCTCGGCAATGCTGGGGACACCTTGGGCCGCACACCCCCGTCGTCATTGTTTTTTTTTGTTCATAACGTCGACCCCAAGACGTCTCGACCCATTCCCGAGCACCGGTTTTTCTTCCTGAGCTGTTTTTTGGGCGGTCCCGAGGCCGGGTAAGGGTCTCCAGAGACCGAAAATTGGGAAAAACCTTTGGCCATGATTTTCTAATGACCCGAGGGGGTCTGGGGCCAGGGGCGCCTCCTTGGCGACATCCGAGCCAGACGCGGCGAGGTCCTCAGCGGCCTGCTCAACGCGACGTTCGGGAACGCCGTGGAGATGATCATGACCGTCCAGACCCTGAGGGCGGCCGGCGGTGCTTTCGAGACTCGGCATCGCTCGGACGCGTGTATTGTTCCCCTGGCATCGTCGGACGTGTGTATTGTTCCCCAGCGGTGACCATCGAGGACCCCTCGCGTTGCGGAAAAACCGCGACGGGAGGTTTTTTTTGTTATTTCCAGCCTCTGGGGGCCCTCACCGGGCCTCGGGAACGTTGAAAAGCGATTCAGGATGAAAAGCCGGTCCCAGTGAAGGGGTCCAGATCTCTGAGGGCCGACGTTATGAACAAATCATGACGACGGGGGTGTGCTATGAGCATCTTCGATCATTCTGCGAAGAATGCACGCACGAGACCGACAAAAAAAAAACGAGGAGGAAGGGACGTCCAGGCGATGGCGAGGAGAGAGGGGCCGGGGCTCAAGAGACGGGGGGTCAACGCAAAAGGGGCCAGTCAGAGCGTGCGGTTCTTGCAGGACCCCGCAGAGCCAGGGACGCATGGACCGGGCCAGCGTACAGGGTCCTGCAGCATCCTTGCAGGATCTCGCAGTGACCGGGGTTTGGGAGGACCTGGAGGACAAGGACAAGGAGGAGGACAAGGAGGAGGACAAGGAGGAGGAGGAGGAGGAGGAGGACAAGGAGGAGGAGGACAAGGAGGAGAAGGAGGAGGAGGAGGAGGAGCCCGCAGAGGGGGGTGGGGGGAGGGGGGGGAACCTCTTAGGATCGCCCCTGCTTCTCAGAAGGCGCGGGCCTCATCCATAGATGTGAGGCCGGCGCCTTCTCAGAAGCAGCCTCCTTCTAGGAAGCCCTTCCCCCTCCGTCCACCCCCTTGCGCGCGCCGCCAATCAATAGCTACTCCTCCTCCTTTCCCTCCTTTTCCTCCTCCTCCTCCTCCGAGGACCCGGATCAGTAGCTGCCCAGGGAGGGGGGGGGGGGATGGGGCTGGGGGCTGGGCCCGGCGAGGGCCAGCGGCCCTCCCCGAGAGGGCTTTGGCGCCTGCGGGCCTCGCGCCCCGCCTGCCCCCTCTCGCAAGGGGGCCCTGCTGTCGTCGGGTGGTGCCAGGAGTGCGGACATCAGGGGCCACGACAGGGAGGGATGGGCACGGGGGGGGGGGGCATCGACCCTCAATCGCCAATCGATCACCGATAGGGGCCCGACAGCCCCAACCTGCCCAGGAGCATGCGGATTCACTCGGGGTCCTATCGCCGATCTATCGGCGATGTATCGCCGAGGCCAGGTTGATGCATCCCCCCTCTATGTCACACACACCCTATCGTTGCCCCTTAGAACAGGGGATCGACTAAAGAATCGATCGGCCCCACATTTGATTTCTCGTCGAGTCATACGTAGAATATGTGTAGATCTACAATGCACGCTTGTCTCATGGATTCGACGGGCAGATCAAGTTTGGAGGAAATCAATTCTGTAGTCGATCCCCCATTCGAGGAAGTGCCACTGGCCCAAGGTGACCCAAGGAGGCCCCCGCGGCCTCCAGACCCAGATACCCTCGGGCCCTGCAGAAATCACGATGGGAGGCTTTTTGCCCTTTTTCTTTCTCTGGGGGCCCGTGCTGGGCCTCAGGACCGTCAAGAAACGACCCGGGGTGAGCAACAGGTCCCGGGGAATGGGTCGAGACCTCTGGCTTGGCATCGCTCGGACGTGTGCATGTTTCCTTCGGCGAAAAAACCACGCACGAAACCGAAAAAAGCATAGGAAATGGACGTCCGAGCGATGGCCAGCTGGGGGTCGACGCTATTAGAAGATCATGACGGCGGAGGTGTGGGTCCAGCGCACCCCGCACGGTGCCCAGACGGTCAGAGCCCCAAATCAACAGGGCCTGGGGCGGTCGGGGATGGCTACGGACTCGCGCCTCGGGGGCCCAAACGGGAGTCAATCCCCAGACCGCACGCATCCCAGAGAACTCGGGCGTCCACCCCTCACGCATCATCGGGGCTGGGGGCAGCTACAGGTTCGCGCCTCGGGAGCCCAAGCCGGAATTACCCCGGACAGCAATCATCCGAGATTATGCGGGCGTCCATGGTGGGCCCCAGGGGCCCCGAAATGGAACGAAAAGCTGGGGGCACCTTGGGCCAGGGGCTCCTAGAATGCAGTTTGCCTCCAAGTCTGGAGCATGCGCGGGCGCCCCGCGACCACATTGCATCGGTTTTCGATCGGGACGGCGGGGGTGCCGTCATATTGCTTGCTGCGCGCAGGCCGACCATCTTTTTCAACAGCAGCAGTACAGAATGCATTTTGCCTCTGCATCTGGAGTGTGCGCGACTGTCAAGCAATTATACAGAATGCACTTTGGCTCCACATCTGGAGCTTGCGCGGGCACCCCGCGAGCACTTTGCATTCGTTTTTGACAGGGACGGCGGGGGTGCCGCCATATTGCTCGCGGCGCACAGGCCAACCATCTTTGTCAAAAGACAATACAGAATGCACTTTGCCTCCACATCTGGAGCATGCACGGGCGCCCCGCGACCAATTTGCATTGGATTTTGTTAGGGGCGGTGAAGGTGCCGGCATATTGTTTCAACGTGTAGCACGTACTGCACCTGGCGCGCCTGGCTCGCTTGGCCTCCAGGGCGCCTGGTACACCTGGAACCCGTGACGCACATGGCATGCGTGGCGCTCCTAAGCAATATGCTGAGACTCCCTCGGGTCTTACTTATGTGTTGGGATGGCGGGTGCGAGTAAGCGAGACGGCTTGCGGGCGAAGGGGGCGCCTCGACCCATACCGCTACCCTTCCCCCAGTGCCCCCTTTTTTCGGACTCCTGGGACCGCTGGATTCGCGTCGGAATATTGGTCAAAGCGCTTCTGGAGAGAGGCCCTGGGAGTAGCGGTATCGATGCCTTTTGGTTTCTCCGCTTCTGGGCCTTCAGGGGTTGGTCTCCTTGGCATCGCTCGGACGTGTGCATGTTTCTCGGCGGTGACCACGGAGGAGCATCCTGGATCACGTGGTGGAAAAGCGCAACTCAGCAGGCGAGGAACGGCATAATATACACTTCTTCGCCGTCGGGGGCGCCTGCCCCCCGGGCGACTGTAAAGTTTATGCCCCTACGTGGCACCGTCGGGGTCTAAACTTTGCAGCCGCCCTGGGGGGGCAGGCGTCCCCGACGGCGGACAAGTTTGCACCATTTCGTTCTTCGGCCCTTCGGTACCCAAACAAATGCGCGGGGGACGGACGGCCGAGCGGCGCAGGGAGGCAGCCCCCACCCCTGGCCGCCAAGGGGGGGGGGGGAGGCGGCCTGCCCCCGAGAGGACCGCCGCGCCTCCCGGTGGCCCCGCCTGCCCTCCTGAGGTGTGGGGGGGGGGGGGGGGCGGTCTGGGCGCTGCCTCTGGAGTCTCCGACGAGGTGGGCGGCCCTCAGCCTGCAAGCCCCTCATCATCACCTCTCCTCATTACCTCTCCTCCTCCTCCTCAGTCTTCTTTCTCCTCCTCCTCCTCCTCCTCCTCCTCCTCCTCCTCCTCCTCATCATCATCATCATCATCATCATCATCATCATCACCTTTCCTCATCATCTCTCCTCTTCCTCCTTCCCCCTCCTCCTCCTCCTCCTTCCTCCTCCTCCTCCTCTTTCCTCTTTCCTCCTCCTCCTCCTCCTCCTCCTCCTCTTTCCTTTTTCCTCCTCCTCCTCCTCCTGGTGGCAGGTTTTTCCCTGTTCTCTTCTTCTGGGGGCCCCTACCGGGCCTCAGGACCGTGCACAAAAACGGCCCTGGATGAGAAACCGGTCCCAGGGAATGGCAGGGAGGAGGAAGGGGTATCGACACCGCTGCTCGTCCTGGATGGCTGCCGTCGCCGCTGCTGGATTCTCACCGGAGCAGAAGCCGCGGCATCCCGGAGCGCTGCCGCCTCCTCCCTCTTTGCCCCACCCGCTCTCGCGCGCCTTCAAGGCGGGGCTCACCTCGGTCGTCAAGGAGACGCTCCTCGGGTCCGTGCTGTCCAATATGCTGCTGGTCCTCGGCATGTCGTTCTTCTTCGGCGGCATCGTGGAGCTGGGGGATGGGATCAAGCCGGGTCCTTCCTCCCGCCTTTCCCTCTTCGCTTCAATAACGGCCTCTCAGATGGGGTCCGAGCAGACGGGGTCGGAGGATCGCGCCTACGTCGCCGATGCATCGGCGAGGTCGGCGTCCAGAAAATCGAGCTCTATATCGAGCTGCATCGCCGATGCATCGGCGATGCGGCGCGATCCTCCGACCCCATCTGCACTCGGACCCCATCTGGGAGGCCAGGTCCTTCCTCCCAGGCTGATGGGTCCGTTTTCCACCACCACCACCAGAAGTTGGAGGGGGAGGGGGTCCTCCTCCTCCTCCTCCTCCTCTTCCTCCTCCTCCTCTTCCTCCTCCTCTTCCTCCTCCTCTTCGTTCTCTTCCGCCTCGTCCTCCCCCTTCCCCCTCCAGCATATGGTGGTGGTGGTGGTGGTGGAAAGCGGGCCCATCTCAGGCCACCCGAGGGGGCGCGAACGGTGTCCGCGCCTCGCGCTTCGCGGCCAAGGGCTGGACGTGTGCGCCGGGGCGACGCCGTCGAGCCTCGCGGGGGGCGCAGCGAGAGGCGCGAGGGCAGGGCAGCCGGCGTCCGCCTCCCGGTAGGCAGGGGCGGCTGGCCCGGCGGGCTGGGCCTGCCGTGGCCTCGCACTTCGCCCAGACCTCCTCCTCCTCCTCCTCCTCCTCCTCCTCCTCCTGCTCCTCCCTGCTCCTCCTCCTCTTCCTCCTCTCCTCCTCCTCCTCCTCCTCCTCCTCCCTCCTCCTCCTCCTCCTCCTCCTCCTCCTCCTCCTCCTCCTCCTCCTCCTCCTCCATCTCCTCCATCTCCTCCTCCTCCTGCTCCTCCTCCTGCTCCTCCTTTGGAGTTTCCCTGTCGGGTCGGACGCGGGGCGGGCACCGGCATCGGGAGAGGGGTGCCGACATCTGCTGCACGCCACCGGCGTCGGCCCCGCCGCCGGGCCGCTCTGCTCCCTGCGTTTTAGCGCCTCCGGCGCTGGGGAGGCGCCAGGGAAGGGTTTGCGTCAGTTGGCTCGCTTCGGGAGGGAGAAAGCACACAGACACCAAGACTCGTCGGTTATCAAGAAAACGAAGGAAAATATGGGAAGCGGCGGGGGAGACGAGCATCAAGAGAATCTCTGAGGAATTGGGGGCCTGTGTCTGTTCCTGTGTGTGTCCCGGGGCCCCTTCGACGCTGGCTCCCCCTTTGCTACCCCACATCCTGGTCGTATGACCCGGTCCTTCCTCCGCATCGGTGTCAGCATGGACGAGAGCCAGGCGAGGCCGTTCCTTGACAGGATCGATCGTTCTGGAGGCTTCCAGCTGGTCGCGGAGAAGCAGCAGGTTTCGGCAGCAAATGATGGGAGACTGGTGTACCTTCTGAGTTCCGACTTTCGCGTCGATTAGCGTCTGGGGGTCGATGAGTTAGCGACGGTTTAGTGTCGTCTAGCGTCGTCTATCGTCGATTTAGCGTCGACGGGCGTCGACGAGCGTCGATTCGCAAGAGCCGCCAAGATGGTACGGGAGGCTCCCGTGAGTTGCCACCGAAGCAGGTCTTCGTCGCCAACGGTGCCATGGTCAGTGTGACCATGCTGCTGGTCTCGTGCTTGTCCTTCGCCCTCCCCACGGTCTTCATCGCCCAGGCGCTGACCGAGCGCGAGGAGGTCCAGCAGATCTCCCTGGTGTCCTCCGGGGTCGTCATGCTGTCGTACGTCGCGTACCTGTGGTTCCAGCTCTACACCCACAAGCAGATGCTGAAGACACCGGACGGCGACGGAGACGGCGACGGCGGCGACGAGGAAGACGAGGGCGACGGCCTGACGCTCGGCGTTTCTCTTGGCCTGCTGGCCGGCACCTCGGTCTTGGTGTCAATCTCGTCCGAGCTGCTTGTCACTGCGATAGAGGCCGTGGTCGACCAGGCTGGCCTCAGCGAGGCTTTCATTGGCATCATATTGCTGCCGATCGTCGGCAACGCGTGCGAGCACGCGGCGGCGGTCCGGTTCGCGGTCAAGAACAGGCCCGGGCTCTCCGTCAGTATAGCGGTGGGGTCTTCGGTGCAGGTGGCCCTGTTCGTGGTTCCTTTCGCGGTGGTGATGGGCTGGTTCTTGGGCGTCGATATCCAGTTGCTTGCGGCAGGCCCCGCCGCAGCGTCGACACCTATTTGTGATGGTCCTACCGAGGCCTCCCGAACAGGCCTGGCCGAGTAGTCTGTAGTAGGCACGTCGAGGCCTGGTCGAGTCGAACAGGTCTCGGAAGTTTTTGATTCCACGGTGGCCCAAGGGACCCACAGAAGTTCAGACCCACAGAAGCTCTGGGGTACCTCAGCACCCTCAAGGATCGACGAACACTGTGGTCAAAGTTCCCTTGTAGCAGAATTTGTTATCACGGACCTCGCTAGCCAAAGAGTTGCACATTGACATGCCCCAGCCGTGCCAAGGGCACGGTGGCGGATGGACCTGAACTTTGGGATCATGCACGTAAGCGTGCTCATCATATCGGTCTTGGTGGTCCTCACCATCGTGGTTGATGGGTCTGCGACGTGGCTCGAGGGATACATGCTCTGTTCGGCCTACGTGCTCATCGCAGTGATGTATTGGCATGTCAAAGGCTCTCATTCGCTCGCGAACGAGCTGTGAGTAAGTAGGGCTGGCCCGGCCGCTATGATAGCGCAATGGACAGTCGCTCTGTATGCTAGCCCACGTCTGGGCACAGTCTCGAGAGGAGCTCTTGGTCAGTGGCCAGCACGCCCTGCCGTGCTGGCGGCCGCTTGCGACGCAGAGGCACGCCACGCCGGCCCGCATCATAAAGGCATGGCGTACCAGAACGGCCAGGCTTCAAGCCAAGAGCAACCAACAAGAGCCACCGGCCAGGTCATCCGCAGTGGCGCGACCAGCCTGCGCACGTTCGCGGTCCTTGAAGAAACCATTGGTTCGAAGAGTAACTGGTGAGTGTCCCCAAGTAGTCTGCCACGGATAAGCGTCCTCCAACGATCTCCGAGCTTGACGCCCCCTAGCAAAGGGGGCTGGCAGATTTTATCCAGCTGCCTGCGGCAAGTCCCTCCACCGTGCCAGCCCAACATTTTTCGGTGGCGACTGTTCGAGGGGGCACGGGACGCCGTCACGTGTGACACCTGGAACCGTGATGAGATGGTGAGAGCCATGACGAGGATTGTCATGATTATGAAGATGATAGGGATGATGATGGGGATGCTGATGCCGGCGATGATGGCGATGAGGAAGATGATTCTCGCTAGAATGGTCGTAATGATGATGCAGCTGCTGATGCTGCTGCTGCTGATGATGATGATGATGATGATGATGATGATGGTGATGGTGATGATGATGATGATGATGATGATGCTGGTAATGGCGCTGTGGCTGTCGATGCTGCTGCTGTTGAAGACGATAACGACAATGATGCCTGATGCTGATGGTGTTGGTAATGGTGATGATGGTGACGACGATGCTGATGCTGATGATGATGAGGAGGCAGAGTAGGACGAGGAAGGCCGTCACATGTCACGCCTCCCGTCTCGACAATCTGTGGAGCTCACATGGAATTCCCAACCATCCTGTGGTGTTGGGTCCTGGTTTTGAAGAGACGGCCCCCGCGTTCCTCCTCTCCTCCTACTCTCCCTCCTCCCCCTCCTCCCCTCCCTCCTCCTTCCATGCGTTTCACCCACCCAGCACAGCGCTTCGTGGCCCCATAGGGAGCTCCACCGAAACCCCAGGTGGCACCGCCCGCATGCGTCCGCCACCACCCAGCACAGCCCTTGCCCCCTGCGTTTCACCCGCCCAGTACAGCGCTTCGTCGCCCCATAGGGAGCTCCAAGGAAGGTCCCAGTGGCATCGCCCGCATGCGTCCGCCACCAACCAGCACAGCCCTTGCTCCCTGCGTTTCACCCACCAGTACAGCGCTTCGTGGCCCCATAGGGAGCCCCACCGAAGGTCTCAGTGGCACCGCCCGCATGCGTCCGCCACCACCCAGCACAGCCCTTGCTCCCTGCGATTCACCCACCCAGTACAGCGTTTCGTGGCCCCATAGGGAGCCCCACCAGCGGTCCCAGTGGCACCGCCCGCATGCGTCCGCCACCACCCAGTACAGGCATTGCTCCCTTCGTTTCACCCGCCCAGTACAGCGCTTCGTGGCCCCATAAGGGGCTCCACTGAAGGTCCCAGTGGCACCGCCCGCATGCGTCCGCCACCACCCAGCACAGCCCTTGCTCCCTGCGTTTCACCCCCCCAGTACGGGGCTTCGTGGCCCCAAAGGGGGCATCACCGAAGGTCCAAGTTACACAGCCCGCATGTGTCCTCCACCACCCAACACGGCCTTTGCTCCCTGCGCTTCACCCACCCAATACAGCGCTTCGTGGCCCCAGAGGCGGCTCCACCGAAGGTCCCAGTGGCACCGCCCGCATGCGTCCGCCACCAACCAGTACATTCGTGACTCCACAGGGAGCCCCACCGAAGGTCCAAGGGCACCGCCCGCATGCGTCCGCCACCACCCAGCACAGCCCTTGCCCCCTTCGTTTCGCCCACCCAGTACAGCGCTTCGCGGCCCCATAGGGAGCCCACCGAAGGTTTCAGTGGCACCGCCCGCATGAGTCCGCCACCACCCAACACGGCCCTTGCTGTCTGCGTTTCACCCACCCAGTATAGCGCTTCGCGGCCCCATAATGGGCCATCACGGAAGGTCCCAGTGGCACCGCCCGCATGCGTCCGCCACCACCCAGCACAGCCTTTGCTCCCTGCGTTTCGCCCACCCAGTACAGCGCTTCGTGGCCCCATAGGGAGCTCCGAGGAAGGTCCCGGTGGCACCGCCCCCATGTGTCCGCCATCACCCAGTACAGCCATTGCTCTCTGCGCTTCACCCACCCAGGACAGCGCTTCGTGGCCCCATAAAGGGGGCTCCACCGAAGGTCCCAGTGGCACCGCCCGCATGCGTCCGCCACAACCCAGCACAGCCCTTGCTCCCTGCGTTTCACCCACCCAGTACAGCGCTTCGTGGCCCCAGAGGGGGCTCCACCGACGGTCCCAGTGGCACCGCCCGCATGCGTCCGCCACAACCCAGCACAGCCCTTGCTCCTCGCGTTTCACCCACCCAGTACAGCGCTTCGTGGCCCCATAGGGTGCTCCACCGAAGGTCCCAGTGGCACCGCCCGCATGCGCCCGCCACCACCCAGCGCAGCCCTTGCTCCTTGCGTTTCACACACCCAACACAGCGCTTCGTGGCCCCATAGCGAACTCCACCGAAGCCCCCAGTGGGACCGCCCGCGTGCGTCAGCCACCACCCAGCACGGCCCTTGCTCCCTGCGTGTTTCACCCACCCAGTACAGCGTTTCGTGGCCCCAGAGGGGGCTCCACCGAAGGTCCCATTGGCACCGCCCGCATGCGTCTGCCACCACACAGCACAGCCGTTGTGTCCTGCGTTTGGCCCACCCAGTACAGCGCTTCGTGGCCCCATAGGGAACGCCACCGAAACAAATATTCACAATTGCGGTATTTACAACTGCGTATGTTTGGGTCCTTCGCCAGGCTAATTTTTTGGGGGACATCTGGTGGCTGCGTTGGCCTCCTGCGAGGCAGTCTTGGGAGTCCCTTAGGTCCCTCTTGCGCGTTTTGGGGCCCTCTTGCGCAGTCTTTATGGCTCTATTACGCTGTCTTGCGGCCGTCTTGGCCGCGTGGTGGGTGTCTGGGGGCCGTCGTGGCGCCGTCTTGTGCCGTTTGAGGTTCTCTTGGGTCACACGGGACGCCCGCTTGGGCCGTTTTGGGTCCATCTTGAATGCCTCTTGGGCCTTTGTGGGGTCCTCTTGGGCCGTCTTGGGGCTACTGTGGAGGCTTCTTGGCCCGTCTTGGGGCTATTGTGGAGGCTCCTTGGGCCGTCTTGAGCTGACGAAGGCCGGAAATGCGAGAATGCGAACATGAATCACTTCCAACGGTTGACAGTGTTTGTGGCCTCTGCGAGCCTTGTTTGAGGTCCTATTGTGACCCTTTTGGGCCTTTTGGAGGCATATTGAGCCGTCTTGAGGCGATCTCTGGCCGCCGTGAGGCCGTCTTCGAGGCATCTTGAGCCATTTTGGTGTCCCTGGTTGCATGCATGGGCCGTCTTGGAAGCTTAAGACGCGGACGCATGGTTTTGTGTTAACCATGGATCTTGGCCTCGGGAACACGGATCCATCGTTCCCCAAATGGTGCCTGCACTGAGGGTTTCTTATTTGTCTCCAGGGGAACTGGGTTTCATTGCCGGTTCCGCCGCCTCGCCACCCCTCGTTTTGGCCTGATTGCCGGTTCCGCCGCCGTGTGGTGGCCCCGTCGCCGCCCGTCGCCACTCTTCGCCTGCTTAACGTAGACTGCACCGCATAGATTGCTTCCTGTAGACTGCGTCACATAGCGCGCACCACATATATATATATATATATATATGTATATATGTGTGTATATATATATATATATTTATATATATATATATCGCACCACGTCGAGTATCCAACACAGCTGACAACACATAGCTCACACCCCTTGGAATGCACCGCATAAATGTTACCACATATATTGCACCAGATAGCTTGCACAGCATAGCTCATTCCGCATTTTTTACTCCGCACACTATGCACAGCTATAGCTCACACCTCGTAGATCGAACCAGCTCGCACCATAGATGTATATACGTGTACATGAAGATATATATATATATACACATATTCATATTCATATGTTGCACAACCTGGCACATCCTTTTTGAAAGAAGTATTCGGACCCACCCCCCAGAATTAACGAGACCCTTTCGCGTACGGCAAATTACATGGGATGTTCCCCCACCGTCCATCCTAAACATGAGTGTGTAAAATTCTAGCTCAAACGGCTTCCCCCCCCTTCATCCTCTTCAAAAGAAGTATGTGCGTCTCTTTTTTCCTGACATAGTCAGTTTTGAAATGCCCATTGCAACAAACAGGACGAAGTGCTCACGCGCGCGTCGTCGCGCGCATGCCGAAAACTGTCAACAACCATCGGTTCTGCAAGGACTTTAAAATCGAGTGTACTGAAAACAAATGACCACACCCGGTTTAAAAGCCTGCGTTCACGCTTTTGCAGATTCTCACGTAAACCGTTTTTCAACATTTCCCTCATATGCTACCAAGCGGGCCGGTTGCGCGCGCATGTCGGAAACGCTCGAACGCCCTTGCGCGAGTCTGTCGCAAGAATCTTTTGCAACAGATGGGACGGAGTGTACGCACGCGCGTCGTCGCGCGCGTGCCGAAATCCTTCAAAATCTATAGGTTTCGTAAGGGATTCAAAATCGAGTGTTCCCCCAAACAGATGAAACCACATGGCTTTGCATCAGTTGCTGTTGTTGTAAAAAAAGCCTGCGCTCGCGTGTTGCGAATTCGTACGGAAACCATAGTTTCTCAGACTTCGAATGCAATTCGGCCAAACGGGCCTCCCGCGCCGCATGTCGAAATCATTCGAGTGGCCGCGCGCGCGTGGAAGGGGCGGCATGACCCGTGTCAAATTTTCAATTAATGCAGTGTGGGCCGCTCTCGCGCGTCGGCTGCGCGCGCATGTCGAACTCCTTCCAAAACCTTCATCACCGACGCGAGGACGCCGTCATCGTCGTCGGCGTGATCTGCATGGGCGCCGGCACTGGCTTTGCCGTCGTCGTTATCACCATCGTCACCAGCATCGCTGCTATCATCATCATATACACCGTTGTCGAAGTTGTCATGGTACCGTGCCCGCCCAAGTCGCCGACTCGCGCTGAAATGTCCGCTGGGAAGTGCCCAGCGGTCAGCGCCACCGCGACCGCGCCGATCGCGCTAAACAAGCTGGCCGCTGCGCGCGAGAGCATGCGCGGGCTAGCGCGGTCGCAGAGATGCACCAGCCAACACCAAGCACTCATCGCAATCGCCGCCGCGCGGATTTTACTAAACAAATTGCGGGCGGGCGGGCGGGACGATTGCGCGAGCAGTGGAGTTGACCTTGGCAAACTGCTCGGCAGGGCGAATTGCACCACATGGGTAGCACCACGCAGAGTGTACCACATAGCGTGTGCCACATGGATTGCGCCACAAACGTTGCACCACATAGCATGCTGAACATAGATTGCACCGCAGAGCTCAAACCACACAGCTAACACCGATATTGCACCACATGGATTGCACCGCGTGGGTCGCAATACATTTATGCACGGCAAATGTTGCATCACGCTGGTTGCTGAACGTAGATTGCACCACGTAGGTGACACCACATATAAACATGTCTAGTGCATCACAAACCTTGCACCACAGAGGGTGCACTGTATAGCCTGTTCCACATCGGTTGCACCACGTAGCTTGCACCGCATAAATTGCACCACGTATATTTCAGCACTTAGGTTGTTGAGCGTCATCACGCCAAATTGTTTACACCACGCAGCCTTCACCAGTATTGCACCGCATCGGTTGCATCACGCAGGTTGCATCACATATATGGCACCACCTAGTTTATTCCACATGGATGGCACCATGTAGAGTGCACCATACATACTGCGCCACATAGCACGCTGGAGCTATAGTTGTGTATATGTATTTACGCACGTAAGTGCATATATGTGTATAAACTCATGAAGATGTGTACACGTCTGTGTATGTGTATAGGTATCTGCACATGCGTATGTGTTTGTGTACGAGTATGTGTATACGTGCCTGCTTAGTTCATGCGTTTGTGCATACATGCATATGTGTGTATATATATATATATGTATGCGCGTGCGCGCATACGCACATGGGCGTGCGCACGGGGGTTCTGATACCCCACATCCTAAGGAGGGCTCGCGCTTCTCTGGGTTCCTCCCCTTCTCAGGAGCACGCACCCACGCGCACACTCATCAACATCATGATCACGATCATGCCCGTCATCCTCATCACCAGCAGCAGAAGCAACACCAGCAGCATCAGCACCAGCATCATCATCGTCGTTGCCGTCGCCGTCGCCGTCATCATCACCACCAACACTGTCATCATCACCATAATCAGATTATCGTCATCATCGTCGTCGTTGTCATCATCATCTTCACCATCATCATCATCATCATCATCATCATCATCATCATCATCATCATCATCATCATCATCATCATCATCATCATCGACACTGTCATCATCATCGGCATCGTCACCCGCATCGTCTTCATTATCATTATCATCACCAGCATCACCAACATCATCGCCACCACCGTCATCGGCATTACCAACACCGCCATCAACATCACCAGCATCCTCACCATCGCGCGCACTCACTTACTCACACATTCACTCGCGCCGTCGTTGATGCTTCTCGAGCGGTGGCCCCGCCCGTGAGCAAATCGCGAGGAAGAGCCGAGCGGGAGCCCCCTTTCCTGCGGCGTAACCGCCTCCATGCTCGAAGTGCGTGTCGCCCACACCCTGGACTTGCACTCACCATCGAGCTCCGCAGGCCTGAACCTGGAGGAAGCCTGCGGCGGGAGCTTCGTCCGCGACTGGATCGCGACGACGCCTCTGCCACGCGTCCCCGCCGCCGTGCTCGGAAGCCGGGCGGGCGACCCGGACTCTGTACAGTCGGCCCGGATTAGTAGGTCGACCCTGCCGGTTCAAGGGTACCCTTGTGTCCTGTGCCTCGCGACGCGTGCCTTCTTACACTCCCATGGCGATGTGGCCCTCGGAAGGGTCTTGTGCCCTCTCGCGTGTCCTGTCCAATCAAGGCCGACTGTAACAGTGGTAACCTTCGGCCTCCGCATCTTTGAGTCTGGAGGAAGCCTGGAGCGGGGGCTGTGTCTGTGAGCGAATCGCGGGGACGTCTCGAGCGGGAGCACCTTCCCTACGAGGCCCCCGTCTCCCCGTCCGAGCTCGAGCGGGCCATCCAGATCTCGCAGCGGCGGCAATAACTTTCGGGCTCCTGAGGCCTGAATCTGGAGGAAGTCTCGTGCGGGAGCTTCGTCCGTGAGTGAATCGCGAAGGAGTGAGCGGGATCGCGCCCTCTCCCATGGAGTACCCGTTCCCAGATTTGAACCCACGCGGGTCATCGAGATCGTGTAAGTATAGTGGCTATGGGGATCCGCAGGCCTGAATCTGCAGGAAGTCTCGAGCGGGAGTTGCGCCCGTGAGTGAATCGCGAAGACGTCTCGAGCGGGAGCCTCTCGATATGAGCTCCCCACCTCCATGTTCGAATCCGATCGGGTCATCCAGACCGTGTAAGTGTCGTTCCGTTTGGGTTCCACAAATTCGAAAGTGGAGGAAGTGTCGAGCAGGAGTTTCGTTTGTGAGTGAATCGCTAGGAAATCTCGAACAGGAACACCTTCCTTATGGGGTACCCGCCTCCATGTTCGAATCCGAGCGTTTCCTACAGATCCGATAATGTTCGTCACTTTGGGTTCCCCCATGCATAGATCTGGAGGAGACCTAGAGCGGGAGATTCGTCCGCGAGTGAATCGCGAAGAAGTCCCGAGCGGGAACCCATTTGCTACGGGGTCCC
This sequence comes from Prorocentrum cordatum, assembly GCA_963575745.1. Lineage (NCBI taxonomy): Eukaryota > Dinophyceae > Prorocentrales > Prorocentraceae > Prorocentrum > Prorocentrum cordatum. The sequence goes on from CAUYUJ010014612.1 coordinate 88,708, forward strand.
CGCCTCCATGTTTCAATCCGAGCGGGCCATCGCATCCTGTAACCTTTAGACGTGTTCGGGCTCCTTAGGCCTGGGTCTTGAGGAAGCCTGGGGCGAGAGCTTCGTTCGTCAGTGAATCGCGAGGAAGTCCCGAGCAGGGGGGCCCTTGTCTACGGGGTCCCCACCTCCATGTCTGAACCCGACCGAGTCATCTAGATCCCGTAACTGTACTTGCTCACTGTCGGGCTCCCCAGCATTGGATTTGGAGGTAGCCTGGAGCGGGGGCTTCTTCCGTGAGTGAATTGCAAGGGGAAGTCGAACGGGGAGCCCTTGTCTACGGGGTCCCCACCTCCACGCTCGAATCCGAGCGGGCCATCCAGATCTTGTAACTGTACTTTCTCACTTTCGGGCTCCCCAGGCTTGCATGTGAGGGAAGCCTAGAGCGGGAGCTGCGTCCGTGAGTGCATCGCGAGGAAGTCTTGAGCGGGAGCCCCTTCCCCACGGGGCCTCCGCCTCCACGTTCGAATCCGAGCGGCTCGTCTTGATCCCCTAGCTGCACTTGCTCACTTTCGGGCTCCTCAGGCCTGGCTTTGGAGGAGGCCTGGAGCGGGAGCTTCCTCCGTGCGCGAGCCGCCAGGAGGTCTCGAGCGGGAACCCCTTCTCTGTGGGCCCCCCTCCTCGGCGTTCGCACCCGTCGCCGCGAGAGGCACTAGCGCGCGCCTCAGCGGTCGGCCCCGCGCACCGGCGACGGACGAGGAGGGCCCCCAAACGGGGCGGTGACCGCACCGTGTGGCATCGTCCTCCTCCTCCTGCTCCTGCTCCTCCTCCTCCTCCTCCTCCTCCTCCTCCTCCTCCTCCTCCTCCTCCTCCTCCTCCTCCTCCTCCTCGTGTGGTGAGGGATTCGGGGTCACCGCACGGTTTTGGGACTCGGGTCGTTCTCCGAGGACGTCTCGGGCGACTGGGGCATCCGAAGTCCCACAACCGTGCGGTGACGGACCGTGCGGTGAGGTCTTCGGGGATTCCGAGGTCACCGCACGGTCTGCCACCGCACAGCTTCGGGACTCCACAGAGATGGAGGAGGCCGGCGAGCCGCGGACTGGGTTATTCTCGCCCCCGGATGGCCACTAGCGTTTGCCTTTGCTCATGGCACAGCCGTTTCTGCACCCGTCCGCGGCCTAAGGTGTGTGTTTCGTCTAAGTTCCGCGTCACCCCAACATACTCGTGTTATGTGTGCGTCGCCCCCGTAGGGGCGACGCGCGCGCACAGAAATCCTATAGTATATGCGGCGTGTCGGGCGCTTTCTGGCCACACCGCTCGGGAAACGATGTACTACAAGATTGTTGTGCTGTATGTTCGGGTCGGACGCGTGCCTCCAAGGAGGACGTATCGTACTAGTGCGCCCCTGTGCGTCCCATAAGTCGGCGATTTTTTTTCCCGGAAAGGGCTCGAGCCCAGGGTTCTCTTTTAGATGGTTTACCCCCCGGTTTCGACGGCTGTAGGGCCGGCGAAATTATTCTGCGATAAATTACGTGCGGGAGTAGGGCCGGCGGAATTATTTTTGAGGACGTCTCGAGCGAAACGCTTGTTTGTCAGAATGTGTTGAGGATGTCTCGAGCGAAATGCTGGTTTCGCAGAGTTGGGGATGTCTCGAGCGAAACGCTTGGTTTCAGAATTTGTTGAGGATGTCTCGAGCGAAACGCTGGTTTTGCAGAGCCGACCGCGACACGGAAAAGCGCCCCTCGCGCAGGAATTCTGAGGATGTCTCGCGCGTGCCGCGTCCCGCGCGCAGGAATCTAGATTTCTTGTGATTTTGAAAGTATGTCTTGAGCGAAACGCTTGTTTTTCATAATTTGTTGAGGATGTCTCAAGCGAAATGCTGGTTTTGCAGAGTTGGGGGATGTCTCGAGCGAAACGCTTTCTTTTCAGAATTTGTTGAGGATGTCTCGAGCGAAACGCTGGTTTTGCAGAGTTGGGGTATCTAACATGGCGTCGGGCCCAACGCCGAATTATGAGGAAAAGTGATGGCTTCTTGCTCTGAACATGGGGGGTGCGCTTTGGGGGCCTCTCCATGGAAGACGTTGTGAGGATGTCTCGAGCGGGAGCGCGAATTCAGCGTATCCAAGTCACGCAGAGGGGTATCTAACATGGCTGTCCCGAGCTGGAACCACGTGTTTTTTCATGCTCAGGCCACCCAGGGAGATCTCTAACATGACTGTCCCGAGCTGGAACCACGTGTTTCACGTGTCCAGGCCACCCAGGGGGTATCTCTCATGGTTGTCCCGAGCTGGCACCGTGTTTTTACGTGCCCAGGCCACCAACACGACGCTTGTCTCCAGCACGTTCTGTAGCGCGTCCCCTTGGCACGTCTCGCGGTGCGTCCCCGTGGCACGTCCCCTGGCACGTCGCCTAGCGCGTCCCTTGGAACGTTCCGCGGCGCGTCTTCCTGGCATAATTCCTTGTCAATTAGCTCTGCGGCAGCTACTTCGTGGACTATGTGCTCAGGCAGCTCGAGCTTAAGATCCAGATCAGTTCGGTCAGGACTCGGATGCAACGGAGGACTTGATCCACAACGCTGTAGAGCACAATCGCGGCATGGCACATCGCAGTTCAGCACGGGGCAGCAAAGCACAGCCCTCGGCACATTACATCAAGATCGGTACACTCACTCAGCATTGCAACTTGGCACGTTCTTTGGCACGTTCCGTGGCGCGTCCTGTGGCGAGTCCCCCTGGCACGTCGCGCGGCGCGTCCCCTGGCACGTCCCGTGGCACGTCCATAATGCATTGGCACGTTCCGTAGCGCGTCCCCTTGGCACGTCCCGCGGTGCGTCCCCATGGCACGTCCCCTGGCACGTCGCCTGGCGCGTCCCTTGGAACTTTCGGCGGCGCGTCTTCCTAGCATGCCCCCCGTGAATTAGCTCTGGGGCAGCTACTATGTGCTCAGGCAGCTCGAGCTTAAGATCCAGATCAGTTCGGTTAGGACTCGGATGCAAAGGAGGACTCGATCCACAACGCTATAGAGCACAATCGTCACGTGGCACATCGCAGTTCAGCACGGCGCAGCACAGCACAGCCCGCGGCACGGTACATCAAGATCGATACACTCACTCAGCATTGCAACTTGGCACGTTCTTTGGCACGTTCCGTGGCGCGTCCTGTGGCGAGTCCCCCTGGCACGTCGCGCGGCGCGTCCCCTGGCACGTCCCGTGGCACGTCCATTGGCACGTTCCGTAGCGCGTCCCCTTGGCACGTCCCGCGGTGCGTCCCCGTGGCACGTCCCCTGACACCTCGCTTGGTGCGTCTCTTGGCACGTCCCGTGGCACGTCCATTGGCACATTCCGTAGCGCGTCCCCTTGGCACGTCCCGCGGTGCGACCCCATGGCACGTCCCCTGGCACGTCGCCTGGCGCGTCCCTTGGGACGTTCTGCGGCGCGTCCTCCTGGCATGTTCCCTTGTCAATCAACTCTGGGGCAGCTACTAGTTATGTGCTTAGGCAGCTCGAGGTTAAGATCCAGATCAGTTCGGTCAGGGCTCGGATGCAAAGGAGCACTCGATCCACAACGCTATAGAGCACACTCGTGGCATGGCACATCGCAATTCAGCACGGCACAGCACAGCACAGCCCTCGGCACGGTACATCAAGGTCGATACACTAAGCATTGCATTTGCCCGTCGCCCAATCAGGTGTCTTTGAAACGTTGCCATGTTTTACATTTCTATATTCCTTTCCGGGTTCGTGGGTCGATCATGTTAGCACCAGCACCAACGCTTCAGGCTCAGGCCCGTAGTTCGCGCAGCGTCAAACAGAGGAGGCCTGCGGGAAGGAGGCGCCCCAGTGGAGGCGGTGCTGGCCCCTCGGAGAGAGTCAGCGCCCGTGCCTCTGCAGGAGAGACGCCATACTCCTCCCCTGTCGTTTGCAGTTCCTGCTCGTCCTGTTACTTACTCCTCCCCTTCGTCCTCCTTTGCCATCTCCTCTTCCTGCTTCTCCTCCTCTTCCTCCTTCTGCTCCTCCTCCTCGTCCTCCTCCTCCTCCTCTTCCTCCTTCTCCTCCTCCGTTCTCTCCTCCCCCTCCCCCTCCCCCTCCCCCTCCTCTCCCTACTCCCTTTCCTCCTCCCTTTCCTCCTCCCTTTCCTCCTCCTCCTCCTCCTCCTCCTCCTCCTCCTCCTCCTCCTCCTCTTTCATGAGGGAAGCGGGTCCTGAGGGACACGGGTCCTGAGGTTTGTCGTTGCTTTCGAGTTCTCACGAGGTCCTCCACGGGTTCCGGTGCTGTCAGAAAACAGCTCATCCCTCGGGACCCGTTGCCCCCATGCTGAAGGAGGGACGGGGGGAGGAGGTGGAGGGGGGGAGAGGCAGGAGGATCAGGAGGAGGCAGAGCAGAATAGACGCAACAAGTACCGTTCTTCATGTCTTATCAACGCCCAAAAGAGCAGAACAAAAGGCGGGAGGAGGGCCTTCCTGTGGACCCTCAGCGGCCTCTGCCACTTCATGTGCATCTGCATCTTTCTGAGTGTTTGTGTCTGCGCCTGTGCCTGCTGGCTTTTCTGTGCCTGTCTCTGTCCCCGTGTCGCTCTCTCGAGTGGTATTGCTTGTTTTCTCAGCTTCCGGGATTTGGGCTTAGCTTTTGTCGGCCGTGGGCATCCCAGGACTGGCAGGTGGGCAGCCACCACCTGGCACGACGACACTGCCGCGACCATCCCGGAACCTGTGCGGGTGAGCCTCGACAACCAAGGCACCGCAGTCTTTCTCTGGGATTGCCTGGCAACGCCAGAGAATATGAACTATACACTATACTCGATGGTCGTTAAAATGATGTATCGAAGACGCCTACGGCGAACCTCCGCCGCGCCCTGCCTTTTAGGATACGCCCACGAGGCCAAACATTTCGGCAAAGTTTGGCCCTTCTTATCGGACCATACGTCCCCCCAGCCATTTTGGAAGCCCTTCGGGGAACACGTGGGGGAGGACGAGGATGTCGAGGAGGAGAGGGAGGAAACAGGAGAACAAGCGCAGCGGCAGGATGAGGCCTCACGGGAGCTTCTGGGGCCACTCTTGGGGCCTCCTGGGAGCTTCCTGGGAGCTTTTTCGATGTCCTTGCGGTCCTCCTTGGGCCTTCGGGGGCTTCTTGGGGGTCTATTTGGTTGTCTTACGGTGTTCCTGGCCCGTCTGACGCCGTTGGAGGCAGTTTTTTTGATGCCTCTCTGGACCGACTCGGGGCTCTCTTGGTGCGCTGAGGAGGCCATCTTGGATCATCTTGGGCGAATTCAGAGGCACTCTTGGGGCAGTCTTGCAGGCGTCTTGGGCCGTCATGCGGTCATATAGGCGGCTTATGTAGCCATCTTGGGGCGATCTTGGGGACCTCTTGGGCCGTCCGAAGGCCGAAAAGAAGCAGATGCCAACATCTCTCAGATACCTAGAGCAAGCCAATGCTTTTGGCCTTCTCGGGCACTCCTGGGAACCTCGTCGAGGCCTCTGGGGCCGTCTTGGATGCTGGTTAGGCGCTTCTTGGGCCGTCTTGGAAGCTTCTTGGGCGGACTTGGAGGTATCTTGGACCCTCTCGGGCCGTCCTGGATGGCATCGTGGACCCTCGTGGGCCGTCCTAGAGGTCATCTTGGACCATCTTGGGCGAACTGGGAGGCCGCTTGTGGCCGTCTTGGAGGCCTCTTGGGCCGGCATGAGGTCATCTTGGAGGCCTCCGGGTCCATCTTGTGGCGATCTTGGGGGCCTCTTGGGGCATCTTGAGCTGTCGGAAGGCCGAAAAGAAGCAGATGCCCAAACCCTGCACAAACGCCTGAAGAAAATTATCCTGGCGAGGGACCCAACCATGTGCAGTTGTGAGTGACGCAGTTGTGGGCATCGACCTCGGTGAACCTCTCTGGGGTCACGACGCGTGTGACGTGGTGCGCCAAAATTGGCACGGGTACGCCATGCGGACGCTGCCACCAGAGCCGTCGGTGGAGCACCCTATGGGGCCGCGGAACGTGTGAGGGGTGCGCCGAAATGGGGGTGGAACTGCATGCGGACCCTGCCACTGGGGCCTTCGGCGGAGCACCCTATGGGGGCCACGAAACGTGTGAGGGGTGTGCCGAAATGGGGGGGTGGAACTGCATGCGAACGCAGCACTGTGGCTTTCGGTGGAGCTCCCTATGGGGCCACGAAACGTGTGAGGGGTGTGCCGAAATGGGGGTGGAACTGCATGCGGGCGCTGCCGCTGGGGCCTTCGGTGGAGCACCCTATGGGGCCACGAAACGTTCGAGGGGTGCGCCAAAATTGAGGTGGAACTGCATGCGGACCCTGCAACTGGGGCCTTCGGCGGAGCACCCTATAGGGGCCACGAAACGTGTGAGGGGTGCGCCGAAATGGGGGTGGAACTGCATGCGGACCCTGTCACTGGGGCCTTCGGTGGAGCTCCCTATGGGGGCCACGAAACGTGTGAGGGGTGCGCCGAAATGGAGGTGGAACTGCATGCGGACCCTGCCACTGGGGCCTTCGGTGGAGCTCCCTATGGGGCCACGAAGCGTTCGAGGGGTGCGCCAAAATTGAGGTGGAACTGCATGCGGACCCTGCCACTGGGGCCTTCGGCGGAGCACCCTATAGGGCCACGGAACGTGTGAGAGGTGCGCCGAAATGGGGGTGGAACTGCATGCTGACCCTGCCACTGGGGCCTTCGGCGGAGCACCCTGTGGGGCCACGAAACGTGTGAGAGGTGCGCCGAAATGAGGGTGGAACTGCATGCGGACCCTGCCACTGTGGCCTTGGGTGGGGCTCCCTATGGGGCCGCGGAACGTGTGAGGGGTGTGCCGAAATGGGGGTGGAACTGCATGCGGACCCTGCCACTGGGGCCTTCGGCGGAGCACCCTGTGGGGCCACGAAACGTGTGAGGGGTGCGCCGAAATGGAGGTGGAACTGCATGCGGACCCTGCCACTGGGGCCTTCGGCGGAGCACCCTATAGGGGCCACGAAACGTGTCAGGGGTGCGCCGAAATGGTGGTGGAACTGCATGCGGACCCTGCCACTGGGGCCTTCGGCGGAGCACCCTATAGGGGCCACGAAACGTGTGAGGGGTGCGCCGAAATGGGAGTGGAACTGCATGCGGACCCTGCCACTGAGGCCTTCGGTGGAGCTCCCTATGGGGGCCACGGAACGTGTGAGAGGTGCGCCGAAATGGGGGTGGAACTGCATGCGGACCCTGCCACTGGGGCCTTCGGTGGAGCTCCCTATGGGGCCACGAAACGTGTGAGAGGTGCGCCGAAATGGAGGTGGAACTGCATGCGGACCCTTCCACTGGGGCGTTCGGCGGAGCTCCCTATGGGGCCACGAAACGTGTGAGGGGTGCAGCGAAATGGGAGTGGAACTGCATGCGGACCCTGCCACTGGGGCCTTCGGTGGAGCACCCTATGGGGCCACGAAACGTGTGAGGGGTGCGCCGAAATGGGGGTGGAACTGCATGCGGACCCTGCCACTGGGGCCTTCGGCGGAGCACCCTATAGGGGCCACGAAACGTGTGAGGGGTGCGCCGAAATGGGGGTGGAACTGCATGCGGACCCTGCCACTGGGGCCTTCGGTGGAGCTCCCTATGGGGCCACGAAACGTTCGAGGGGTGTGCCGAAATGGGGGTGGAACTGCATGCGGACCCTGCCACTGGGGCCTTGGCGGAGCACCCTATAGGGCCACGGAACGTGTGAGGGGTGCGCCGAAATGGGAGTGGAACTGCATGCGGACCCTGCCACTGGGGCCTTCGGCGGAGCACCCTGTGGGGCCACGAAACGTGTGAGGGGTGCGCCGAAATGGGGGTGGAACTGCATGCGGACCCTGCCACTGGTGCCTTGGGTGGAGCTCCCTATGGGGGCCACGAAACGTGTGAGGGGTGCGCCGAAATGGAGGTGGAACTGCATGCGGACCCTGCCACTGGGGCCTTCGGCGGAGCACCCTATGGGGCCACGAAACGTGTGAGGGGTGCGCCGAAATGGGGGTGGAACTGCATGCGGACCCTGCCACTGGGGCCTTCGGCGGAGCACCCTATGGGGGCCACGAAACGTGTGAGGAGTGCGCCGAAATGGAGGTGGAACTGCATGCGGACCCTGCCACTGGGACCTTCGGCGGAGCACCCTATGGGGCCACGAAACGCTGTACTCGGTGGGTGAAACGCAGGGAGGAGGGAGAGGAGCAGGAGGGAGGGGGGCAGCGGGAGGTGGGAACGCGGGGCGCTGTCTCTTCAAAACGAGGACCCAACACCACAGGATGGTTTTTTTTGAAAAAACATGATGTTGACCTCTTCGGGCTCTCCTGGAGGACCCCTTGGAGGCCACTCGGGACGTCGTGTAAGCCTCTTGGGGGCCTCTAGGAGCCATTTTGGGCCGTCTGGGTGGCTTCTTGGGCGGACTTGGAGGCCTCTGGGACCCTCCTGGGCCGTCTTGGAGGCCATCTTGGCAGTATTGGAGGCCATCGTGGTCGTCTTGGAGACGTTGCTTGCGCAGCGGCGGGGCCTTCCGGTCGGCTGGCGGCATGGACCGAAGCCCCAGGGAGAGTTTTTTCGGAAACAAGCCAAGACCAAACCGTAGGACCTAGCACGCGAGGCACTCTTGTGATATCGAAGACGCTTACGGCAAATCTCCGCCGCCCCCTGCCTTTTTGGAAGCGCCAATGTGGCCGAACGCTGAGGCCAGACCTGCCAAGCTATCGGACCAGGTGCTCCCCGAATCGGCTTGGAAAGCTTTCGGGGAACACGTGGGCATCTTGAAGGTCATCTGGGCCGCCAGGAGGCCATTCTGACCCTTTCGGGCCTTCTTGGAGGACGTCTTGGAGGGCTCATGGGCCGTCTTGGAGGCCATCTTGAGCGTCTTGGAGGCCTCTTGGGCCGTCTTGGGGGCCTCTTGGGGGCCTCTTGGGGCCGTCTTGGGCCTCTTGGGCGATCGTTGGGGGCATTTGGGCCGTCTCGGGCCGTCGGAAGGCCGAACAACAAGCAGACGCCACAACCCTTCAACAATTCATGGAAAATCAATGGTTTTGGCCTTTTCGGGCCTTCCTGGAGGCCCTCTTGGAGGCCTCTTGGGCCGTCTTGGGCCATCTTAGTGCCATCTTCGGCCGTCTTGGTGGGCCCCTGGTCCGTCCGACGCCATCGGAAGCCATTAGGGGGGCCTCTCTGAGCCGACTTGGGGCCCTCTTGGAATGCTCCAGGGCCGTCTTGGAGGCCATCTTGGGCGTCTTAAAAACCTCCTGGGCCGTCTTGGAGGCCTCTTGAGGCCGTCTTTGGGGCCTCTTGGGCCGTTCTGGGGCCATCTTGGAGGCATCTTGGGCGATCTTTGGGCGATCTTTGGGGGCTCGTGGACCGTACCGGGCCGCCATAAGGCCGAAACGAAGCAAATGTCAAAATCCTTAAAACACGCATGGACAACTCGTGTTTTTGGCATTTTCTGGCCTTCCTGGAGGCCCTCTTGGAGGCCTCTTGGCCCGTCTTGGGCCAGCTGCGAGCCAACTTCGGCCATCTTGCTGGGCTCCTGCCCCGTCTGACGCCTTCGGGAGCCGTTTGGGGGGCCTTTCTGGGCCGACTTGGGGCTCTCTTGGGGTGCTCCAGGGCCGTCTTCGAGGCCATCTTGGGTGTCTTGGAGGCCTCTTGGGTCGTCTTTGTGTCCTCTTGGGGCAGTCTTGGGGGCCTCTTGGGCAGTCCTGAGCATCTTGGAGGCCTCTTGGGCGCTGTGGGGGCGATATTGGGGGCCTCTTGGGCCGTCTTGGGTCGTCGGAAAGCCGAGAAGAAGCGAATGCCAAAATCCTTCAAACACCTAAGTAAAATCAATGATGTTGGTCTCCTCGGGCCCTCCTGGAGGACCTCTTGGAGGCCTCTTGGGCCGTCTTGGGCCAGCTGCGAGCCTCTTGAGCCGTCTTGGGCTGTCTTGGACTCTCTTGGGCCGTCTTGCCGTCTTGGACCATCTTGGGCGGACTTGGAGGCAATTGGAGGCCATCTTGGAGGCCATCTTGGGCCAACGTGGCCATTATGGAGGCCATCTTGAGACGTCTTGGAGGACACATTGTGCAATTGAGGTCCCTCCCGGGACCCCGTCGGGACGGGCCGAAGCCCCAGGGGGAGTCCTTTTGGAAAAAGAACCAAAACCAAAACCGAGAGGGTCTGACAAGCCAGGCACCCTTGCGATGAATCGACAGGAGGCGGCGGATATCAATAGGGGGCGGCGGATCGAAGACGCCTACGACGAATCACCGCCGCCCCCTGCTTTTTTGGAAGCGCCTATGTGGCCGAACGTTGAGGCCAGACCTGCCAAGCTATCGGACCAGGTGTTCCCCGAATCGGCTTGGAAAGCATTCGAGGAACACGTGGGCATCTTGAAGGTCATCTGGGCCGCCAGGAGGCCATTCTGACCCTTTCAGGCATTCTCGGAGGATGTCTTGGAGGGCTCTTGGGCCGTCTTGGAGGCCATCTTGAGCGTCTTGGAGGCCGCTTGGGCCGTCTTTGTCCCCTCTTTGGGCCGTCTTGGGCCTCTTGGGCGATCGTTGGGGGCATTTGGGCCGTCTCGAGCCGTCGGAAGGCCGAACAAAAAGCAGACGCCACAACCCTTCAACAATCCATGGGAAATCAATGGTTTGGGCCTTTTCGGGCCTTCCTGGAGGCCCTCTTGGAGGCCTCTTGGGCCGTCTTGGGCCATCTTAGTGCCATCTTTCCGACGGCGTCGGACGGGCCCCTGGCCCGTCCGACGCCGTGGGAAACCGTTTAGTGGGCCTCTCTGAGCAGATTTAGGACCCTCTTGGAATGCTCCAGGGCCGTCTTGGAGGCCATCTTGGGCGTCTTAAAAGCTTCCTGGACCGTCTTGGGGGCCTCTTAGGGCCGTTTTGGGGGCATCTGGGCCGTTCTGGGGCCATCTAGGAGGCCTCTTGGGCGATCTTTGGGCGATCTTTGGGGGCTCGTGGGCCGTATCGGGCCGTCGGAAGGCCGAAACGAAGCAAATGTCAAAATCCTTCAAAACCATAGGGATAATCAGTGTTTTGGGCCTTTTCGGGCCTTGCTGGAGGCTCTCTTGGAGGCCTCTTGGGCCGTCTTGGGCCAGCTTCGAGCCAACTTCGGCCATCTTGCTGGGCTCCTGGCCCGTCTGACGCCGTCGGAAGCCGTTTGGGGAGCCTTTCTGGGCCGACTTGGGGCCCTCTTGGGGTGCTCCAGGGCCGTCTTCGAGGCCATCTTGGGTGTCTTGGAGGCCTCTTGGGTCGTCTTTGTGCCTTCTTGGGGCCGTCTTGGGGGCCTCTTGGGCAGTCCTGAGGCAATCTTGGAGGCCTCTTGGGCGCTGTGGGGGCGATATTGGGGGCCTCTTGGGCCGTCTTGGGTCGTCGGAAAGCAGAGAAGAAGCGAATGCCAAAATCCTTCAAACACCTAAGTAAAATCAATAATGTTGGTCTCCTCGGGCCCTCCTGGAGGACATCTTAGAGGCCGCTTGGGCCGTCTTGGAGGCTTCTTGAGCGAACTTGGAGGTATCTTGGACTCTCTTAGGCTGTCTTGGAGGCCGTCTTGGATCATCTTTGGCGGACTTGGAGGCAATCTTGGACCATCTTGGAGGCCATCTTGGGCCAACGTGGCCATCTTGGAGGCCATTTTGAGCCGTCTTGGAGAATGTTTTCCGGACGTTGAGGTCGTTTGCGGTCCTGGAAGAGCCTCCCGGCACCCCGTCGGTACGGGCCGAAGCCCCAAGGGGAGTTCTTTTAGGAAAAGAACCAATACCAGAACCGAAATCGTCTGGCACGCCAGGCACCTCTGTTGCAAGCAACAGGGGGCGGCGGATCGAATGGCCTTCGGCCCATGCCGCCACCGTGCCTGGGTTGTGGGTCATAGGCTTCTGGGGTGCTCGTTGGGATGTCGCGGGAGGCCTCTCGGGGGCCTCTTGGGGGCCGTTTTGAGGCCTCTGGGGAGATGTTTTGAGGCCTCTTGGGGCGTCTTCGGGGCCTCTTGGGGGTCTCTTGCGCCTCCAGGGGGCATCTTGGGGCGGAAAACGCTGATCTTCAGTTCGTGTTCCCCCTCTTGGGCCCATCTTGGTGCTGTCTTTGGGCCCTCTTGGGCCGTCTTGGGCGCTTCTGGGGTCGTCTTGCAGCCCTCTTGGGCCGTGCTGGGGCCCTCCTGGGGGCCTCTCGGCCGTCTTGGGGCGGTCCTGGGGGCTTCTTCGGCAGCCTTGGAGCGTCGGGAGCTCGAAAAGTCGAGGACACCAACATCAGTGGCAAAAAACCGATGGGAATCACTGATGTTGGCCTCCCAGGGCCCTCTTGGGGAGGTTCTTGGAGCTCCCTTGAGGCGTCTCGGATGCATCTTGGGCCGTCTTGGGATGATCTTGGGCATCTTGGTGCGATATTTAGGCGCCGTGGGGCCCGCTTGGACCATCTTGGGGGCCTCCTGGGCCCTCTTGACCAATATCGGGAACTTCTTGGGCCCGAAACGGTCCCACGACAAGCCCCGAGAAGACGCGGGAAGGCCCAGGAGATGTGTGGATTCGGGGTCCAGGGCCCGCAAACACTTGCCAGGAGTGAGGACTGAGGCTTAAGAGATCAGGCAACGGACCTGAGGACACACCCACTTCGTGCCCGGCCGCACGGTGGCGGATTATTGGTTTCCCAGGACCCAATCTGCGTTAGGCGCCTTCCTATTTCCGTATTCCATACTCCCTCCTCTCGAGGGTGCGGGCGGGAGGCCAGTGTATTTGCTACGCCGTGATACTTCAAGTTCCTACCCCCATCTTCCAACCGATGGGTACACCTACGCCTGTCTTGGTCAGGGCAGTCCTGGGCCTCGAGTGGGCCTGGCCTGGATCGTTGTAGGTGCATGGTTGGCATCCTCATACATGGGATGGGATTGCGAGTGGGAGCCGACGTTGCGATCGATGCTTCCTTGCGGCGGGGAGCGTTTCCCCTCGACAGGAGCAGGGCAAGACGACTCCACTACTAGTGGCAAGCACCAGGCAGGTTCCTCCTGGTGGTGAAGCCCTTCTAGTTTGGGGCGCCCCGCTAGAGGCAGCTCCAAGCTCCAGATCGGGGGGTCATCGTGTACAGTCGGACCGAGGTATAAGATCGAGGTCGGTTCGGGGAGGGTACCCTATTGTTCTTCGTGTCCGTTGGACGTTGTGCATTTAGGGGGGTGCCCTTGGATGTTCTTTGCGTGCTGAACGGCGGAGGGTCTCATGCTCTTGAAGGATGTTCTTTTGGCCTAGGCCCGACTGTACCTCATCACTGCAGGTGGCCTGCTGGTGGCCTGCTGGTGGTGGTTGTGGCGCCTCTCCTCCCTCCGACCCCGTGGGCGCTGTGACACAGAGTTCGCGGGACGCCTTCCGACCGCCCTCTGCCAGAGTCGACGCTTCCGGTGCCTCCGAGAGGCCCCCAGCAGCAGCTCGAGAGAGGGAGGGGGCAAAGAGAAAGGGGCGCGGCACTTTCCGCTTCCCCCCCTCGCTGCTTCCCCCCATCGCCCCTCCCCTTGTCAGAGCCGCGAGTGTGAGCTTCCCACTCTCCGCCATTTTCCCCCACAGGGCAGGTTGGGGTCGTTAGATTTTAAGAACAGACCTCCCGGCCACTCCCACCCTGCATGCCGCGGCCGCCCGACCCCAAGTTCTCCCAAGGGTCCCGGTTATCCCGCCTCGCGCCGTTGACAAACACGACAGAACACACCCTGCATACCGCGGCCGCCAGACCCCAAGTTGTCCCGAGAGTCCCGGTTATCCCGCCTCGCGCCCTCGACAAACACGACAGAACACATCCTGCATACCGCGGCCGCCAGACCCCAAGTTGTCCCGAGTGTCCCGGTTATCCCGCCTCGCTCCCTCGAAAAACACGACAGAACACACC
>CAUYUJ010014612.1:107500-125000 GCA_963575745.1 Prorocentrum cordatum
CTCCCAGGGGACTGGGGGAACCGCGGGGCGGATCCTGGGGGAACCGCCCGGGGCGGGCAACACTGCCCGGCCCCTTAAGCACACAGGGTAAGAACCCTTCTAGGCAGAGCCTCGGTAGGGAACAACTACAACAGCAGCTACAACAACATCAACAACAACAACAGCAACAACAACAACAACATCAGCAGCAACAACAACAACAAAAACAACGACAACAACAGTAACGACGACAACAACAACAACAACAACAACAACAACAACAACAACAACAATAACGACAATAACGACAACGACAACAGCAACAACAGCAGCAGCAACAACAACAAAAAGAAGAGGAATAATAATAAGGAAGCAATTGGCATGATAATGAATTGTCGGAGATCGTCGCGGACTTCTTGGATCGGCGCCTGGGCCCCCTCTGCTGGTGCCTCCGGCGCCGCCCCTGGCGCGCTCCGCGCGCCAGGGAGAGAGGCCCAGCGCGGAGCCAAGAAGCCCGCGCGCACTTCCAAAGGTTTGTGCTTGTGCCGCTTCTCTCCTCCTCCAGCCCCTGCCTCCCCCGCTCCTCGCGTCCTCCTCCTCCTCCTCCTCCTCCTCCTCCTCCTCCTCCTCCTCCTCCTCCTCCTCCTCCTCCTCGCTCCTCCTCCTCCTCCAGCCCGGTCCGACCGCGGCGCGTCCGACCCCGCCCCCTCCCTCCGTCGCCCCTCGCGCTCCGGGGGGAGAGAGCTCGGCGCGGCGGTGGCCGCCCAGCAGGCCGCCAGGCGCTCCTGGTCCGCCGCGAGGACAGGGACCACCAGAGCGCGCGCGGCGGAGCGGCGAGCCTCCCCGACGGTCCAGGGGGGGGGGAGGAGGAGGAGGAGGAGGAGGAGGAGGAGGAGGAGGAGGAGGAGGAGGAGGAGGAGGAGGAGGAGGAGGAGGAGGAGGAGGAGGAGGAGGAGGAGGGGCGAGCGAGAGAGAGTGCCGCGGGGTTCGAGGAGTCCATCGGCGGCGCGCCCTGGGGGGGAGGCGGGAGGGAGGAGGTCCAGGCCTCCTATAGACCGGATCGGAGTAGATTTAAGTCGGGCCTGTCCCCCTACAGGGGGATTTTCGACAAAAGATAAATTACCCCAGTGCGACCCTACCTAGAAGTTGGAGCCTACTAGGAAGGCACAATTAGTTGATATGCTATGCTATGCTATGCCATGCTATGCTGCGCTATGATATGATATGCTATGCTATGATATGCTGCGCTATGCTATGCTGTGCTGTGCTGTGCTGTGCTATGCTATGCTATGCTGCGCTATGCTATGCTATGATTGGCTATGTTATGCTAT
The DNA here is from genome assembly GCA_963575745.1 of Prorocentrum cordatum. Taxonomy (NCBI): domain Eukaryota; class Dinophyceae; order Prorocentrales; family Prorocentraceae; genus Prorocentrum; species Prorocentrum cordatum. The sequence continues at coordinate 108,811 of CAUYUJ010014612.1, forward strand.
GATATGCTATGCTAATGCAGCGCTGCGCTAAGCTAAGCTAAGCTAAACTAAGCTAAGCTAAGCTAACCCTCTAGGCAGAGCCTAGGTAGGGAATTACACCCATGCTTGGTATCTGTCGCGCATTGCTTTTGCTTTGCCTTTCCTTTGCTTTTGCTTTTGCTGTGAGTTGCGTTGCGTTGCTTGTGCTTTGCTTTGCTGTCGCTGCTGTTGATTTGCCTTTGCTTTGCTGCTATGTTATGCCCTGCTATGATATGCTATACTATGCTATGCTATGCTGCGCTGTGCTATGCTGTGCTGTGCTGTGCTGCGCTATGCTATGCTATGCTATGCCATGCTGCGCTATGCTATGCTATGCTGGGCTATACTATGATATGCTGTGCTGCGCTATGCTATGCTACGCTCTGCTATGCTGTGCTCTGCTATGCTAAAGCTCAGCGAAGCTAAGATGAAGGTAAGCTAAGCTAAGATAAACCTGATCTCAGATGAAGCTAAGCTAAGCTAAGATGAAATTAGCTAAGCTAAGATGAGATAAGCAACGCTAAGCTAAGGGGGCGTAACTGGGGGAACCGCGGGGCGGATGCCGGGGGAACCGCCCGGGGCGGGTTCCACTGCCCGGCCCCTTTAAGCTAGAGGGTAAGAACCCTTCTAGGCAGAGCCTAGGTATGGAAAAATACCCGAACAATAATCAAACAATAGTCCAAAAATAGGTTGGGGACTAATTTTGAATATGTTTTAAATCTTTTTAAAAGTATTTTGGGGGTATTTTTTTTTTTCCGTCGAGAATGCCGCTGTAGGGGTACACGCCCGACTTAAGAGTAGATGGGGTCGGAGGATCGCGCCGCATCGCTGATGCATCGCCGATGCGGCTCGATGTGGAGCCCGATTTCCTTTACGTCGACGCCGCCGATGCATCGCCCGCGTCGACGATGGCTGGTGCATTGCCGATGCATCGCCGATGAGTCGCCGATGTATCGGCGATGCGGCGCGATCCTCCGACCCCATCCATTCGGACCCCATTGAGAAGGCATTCTCAGAGGGCGGTGTCTTCGGGGCAGGCTCAGGAAACGGCTCAGGAGGCCCGAGGGCACAGTCATCGAGTAGGGGGATCGACTACGGAGATGCTTTGCCCCAGAATCGGCTTCCGCGCAGAATTTACGAGAGAAGTGCGCCGAATGTTCGTAGATCTGCGGGTGATCCTGCGTATGCTCGTAGGCTCGACGCGCAAGTCAACTCTGGGGCAAAGCAGTGTTGTAGTCGACCCCCCACTCGAAGCCAAGACGCCAGAGCACTCTCCAGGCCGCCTCCCAAGCGGGGCCAGAGCAGATGGGGTCGGCGGGTCGCGCCGCAGCGGCGGTGCATCGGCGGCGCGGCCCGGTCTGGAGCCCGATGTTTCTCCGCGCCGGCGGCGCCGAGGCGTCGCCGAGGCCGCCGATGCAGCGACGACTCGGCGCGATCCTCCGGCCCCAGTGGGGGGGGCGTCTGAGGAGCGAGACTGGAGAGGATCGAGGTCGACTTGTGTCTGCCGTGCTGGGCCGCCTGGGGCAGGTCACCGATGCATCGACGATTCGGCGCGATCCTCGGACCCCATTGGTCAGGCGATCGCAAACATGGATCAAGGGGGCGTGGCTTAGCGACGGGCCCCGCTTCCATGGGAGACCGCGGATTTCCGCCGCCGAGCGAGGCGGCACCGGCCGCGTTTTGGGGAGGGCACCTCCCCCGATCTTTGGGTTTGGCGACCGCGCGCCAAATCCATGGATGGCTAATCCGCGTTTGCGCGCCCCCGAATTTGGGAAGACATCTCAGGAACAAGGTTGGAGGATCGAGGTCGACTCGTGCGTTGCCGTGCTGGGCCGCCTGAGGCTCCCTCCCCGGAACGCCTGGCAGAGGGCTGCAGAAGGCGGCGCTGCGTTCTGGAGACCTCGTGTCCAGGCGGCGCGAGGGGCCCCAAAATTGTCCACAGAAGATGGTCCAAGAGGTAAGTCGGGCGTGTCCCTCTACGGGAAGAAGATTCAGAAATGGTCGAAAATAGTCCGGGGACGATGGTTGAGTATTTTGCTGACTAGTCTCGAATATGTTTGAATGCGCTTTAGCTTTCGCCCCAAATCCGCCCGTAGGGGGACATGCCCGACCTAATCCAACAGGGCGAAATGTCACCAACTCATCGGACCAGACCGTTCAATGAGGCCTCCAGATTGCCCTTGAAGCCCCCAAACGGCCCTGGGACGTCTCCAAGAAACCTCCCAAGAGAGCCTCAAGAGTCAAAACTCATGTATATTCTGGTTTCTTTGAGGTTTTTCGCGTTTCCGCCTTTTCAGCTTCCCGACGCTCCAAGATGGCCAAAGAAGCTCAAATGATCGTCCAAGACGGCCGAGGAGGCCTCCAAGAAGGTCCAAAAAGGCTCCAGGATCGCCCCACGAGGGGCCCCAGAGGGGTAGCACGGACCAAAATTCCCAGCTTTCCCCCCAAAGAGGCCACAGGAGGCTTCGAACGGCCCCCAAGAGGCCCCGCGAAGACCCGAAGAGGCCCTCACGAAGCCCCAAGAGGTCCCCAAGAGGCCCCCAAGAGGCCCCCAAGGGATCCCGACGAGACCCCCAAACGACGCCAACAAGGAGGCCCAAGAGGATCTCACGACAGCCGGAGCGAACCCAAGCCGCCCTCTACAGCTTCAAGAGAACATCATAACCGACACCAGGGCCCAGAAGAAGATATCCGAGGCCGTCCCCCTCTCCTCACGAGCGCCCCAAAACAGCCGCAGATGTTGCCCAAGAGGCGCAGGGACCCTCCCCCATGATGGTGACCCCATCGAACGCCGGAGGCTCTCCCCACGCCCCCAGAAAGCCCCGCAGCGCCAACGCCAAGCGCACGGACCCCGCAACGCGAGCTCCATCTCCACGAATATTTCCAGAGGGTGGCCCGAAGACCTTTACGAAGCTTCCCGCCTGCTCTCCCGCCAACGTCCCTGTGCGCCCCCTCCATGCTACTGCCGCTCCTCTCCTCCATCCTCTCGCCTGCCAGCTCCTTCGTTCCCTGTTTTCTCCGCCCGTCCTCCACATCCTGGAGGAGCCCCGCCGAGTCTTGAACCAGATAAGCAGGGAACCGACTTGGGCCGCACTGTTTTCCTCTCCTGCCTTGCCCCTGCCAGTCTGACACATCATCCCTGTGGATGGGGGCCTCGTGACACCCATAGGACGCCTCACAAGGCCCCCATCAAGTCACCCCGCTTGCCCAAGAGGGACCCAGAATGGCCCCAGCACTACCCCAACATGCACCGACGACGGCCGACGAGACCCCCCAAGGCCACCCTTGAAAGCTCAAGGCGACCCCCACAAGCCCCAAGACGACCTAGAGTGGCTCCCCGGACGGCCTCCGAACGCGCTGGGCGGCCCAACTCCCGCCCCGAGGCAGCTCAATGGGGCCGCCGATGGGATCGGACAACCGCCGAAGAGGCCCCCGACCAGCCCCGCAGGCTCCCGAAAGGCTCCCCGGACGGCCTCCGCACGCGCTGGGCGGCCCAGTTCCCGCCCCGAGGCAGCTCAATGGGGCCGCCGATGGGATCGGACAACCGCCGAAGAGGCCCCCGATCGATTGAAGTCGCACAGAGGATCCGCCATGGGGGAAACGGGTCCTGAGAGAAACGGGTCCCGAGGTTTTTGTTCTCCGTGTCCGAGCCCTCGGGGCCCTCCACGAGCCCAAGGAGGGTCAGGCAGCGGTGCAGGACGAACAACCGGTCCTGGGAGCAGGGCCCCGGGGTCCAGTACCCCGTTTCCCTCCTGGCCCGTTCCCCCTTGAAACCGAATAGAAGATGCCGCGGTCGGCGTTGTGGTGGGGAACGCGTCGGTGCTGGCCAGATCTGGGCCCCGTCCCTCAACCCTCGGCTCTCCTCCCCGCCTTCTCCCCTGCGAGCACCGCCGGCATCGGGAGCTTCTGCCCGCGCTCATGCGCGAGCCATTCCCACGAGGGCCTCGCCCGCGGGGGGCCGAAGGAGTTGGCACCTCGTCCTCGGCGGAAGGCCCGCGGAGGCCCGCGGCATCAGAACGAGGTCCGCTCCTCCGGCAGAAGCAGGTGGAAGGTTCTCGGAAGGTGGCGGAAGCCAATCGATTACGCGTAAGAGTGACCCTTCGCCGGAGTGACCATTGGTGCGGGCTCATCTGGGTCCCCCCGATCGCTCAGCGCGATGCGAAATAGCGGCTGTTGGCGCGCCTGGATGAGGCCACGTTGCGCCCCCTTAGCCCGCGCACCAAAGGTCACCCTTACCCAGGGTCACTCTTGCGGGTAGTTGAGCTAGAGTCGGGCGTTGCTGCACGGCGATAGATGAGGTGGGCAGAAACGTTGACCAATCCTGCCCCTTTTGGGCCCCAGGGGAACACCTTTGGGACCCGGGTAGGGCACAAACGATTCCTCTCTTCCCCTCCCCCGTTTGTCGCCCCCGCTCACGCGACGCCCGGCTGACCCTCCCGCCGGGGCGCATGGGCAGAGATCGCGGCCGCCCGCGGCGCCAAGCGCCCCCTCCACTCACCGCCCCCATCTGATTATCCCCCTTGTGTCGTCCCCCCGATGCCTGGACATCGCTCGGACGCGTGCAATTATTACACCTGAGGAAAAACCCCAATCAGTGGACGGTTTTCGCTGAGGAGATCGACCGGGAACCCGCGAGCCGGGGAACCCAGAACCCACCGAAATCGGCCCAGAACCAATAATTAACCGGGAACCTGGGAACCTGGAGCCAGGAACCCGGGAACCCAGCCAGCTACCAAAGTCGGCGGGAACTGTTCGCCAAATCTTCCAACTTCCGCTAGGAATCTGCAAGCACTGATTGGGGAATGTCGGCGAGGACCATCGAGGAGCATCCTGGACCGTCGTGCGAACGCTGAGCGCACGAAGCCGATAAATTTTGCACGGGGAAGGGACGTCCGGGGCGAGACACGCAGCGCCCCCGAGGAGGTGGCAACCTCACGAGGAGGGCAGCACCTTGAGTTGCGCTGTCCCAACTTTCTTTCGCCTTGATCACCAGAATCAATTGCGAGCGCCGAGAAAAAGTAGCGGAAGTCGTGGGTTTTCACCCGTCGGGCCCTGGGAGACACTCGTCCGACACGGTCTCGACACTCTTTCGGTACTCTTTCGACGCTTTTCTGGGTGCTCGAAATCTGTTCTGGGTGAAGTACGATGGGCGCAGCATGGAACCTTGAGGCGCAGGGCTTCCGGAGCCCGCCGAGGTGGCGGGCCCGTTGCCCGCCGGGGGGGGTGGGCGCGCGCGCTCGGGGCCGCGGGCGGGCGCGGTCTCTGCCCCGGCGCCCTGGCGAGAGAGGCGGGCTCGGGCGCTGCGTGATGAGGGGCACGAGGAGAGGGCGACGGGAGGTTCTTCTTTCTATTGTCGGCCTCCGGGAGCCCTCACCAGGCCGCGGGGCCGTGAAGCAACGACTCGGGATGAGAAGCGGGGGATGGGTCGAGAAATGTGGTGCTCGACCTTGGGACAGAATCATGACACCGGAGTCTGGGAAGGGCCTCGCTTTCGAGGGTCGAAGGAACTGCTATCTCTCCCTCGGAGGGAGGCGGCGGAAGGCCAGCGGAGCGGCCCAGGGAACTAGACACGAGGGCTGGTTCGCGAGCGAAAAGTTGGCGGAAGGGGGCGGGAGCGAGAGACGCGCAGCCAAGAGACGACAATGGTTTCTGGCGCTGGGTTTCCAAAATCCGCCGAGTTTTGGGGGGGAAGAGAGGTACACCTCTTGTGTCCAGCCCGCAAGAAATGCACTCCAGAGCCTTGGGGGGGACGGAGGAGGCCAGAGAGGCCAGGGAGGCCATGGAAGCCAGAGCAGGGGGGCCACCAGGGAGGCCAGGGGAGGCAGCTACGATCCGACGACGACATGCAAATTACTCGACGCGGAGATCCCCAGATGCGCAACTCATATTCCTGTCACGTCTCGCTGGGGGACTCGGTCTATCAGCATCTGGGTGTGAGAGCCCGCGTAGACGACAGCCGCGGCAACGACGACGACAACGACGACGACAGCGACGACTTCAGTGACGTTCTCCTCCTCTGGGCGTTTTTCAGGAGAGACGAGGGAAACGCACGTGGAAGAGCGATGGGGGCTCCATCTTGCGGTTCTACCCGCAGCAACCCAAGCAACCGCGCATGGCCTTGCTACGCCCGCTCTCTGGCGTGCGACTCGCGGCGCCAGCTGGATTTGGGGGTGCCCAAGTGCCACGCCGGCTATATCTCGGTAGCCACTTGTGCGTGAGCGGTGCGAGTGAATCCGAGCGTGGATGATCAGAGTGTGAATGAGCCAGAGTGTGGTTTGATCTGGGTACGATTGGGCCTGAGTGTGAGCGAGTCTGGATATAGGCAGTCTGAATATGAGTGGGTCTGAGTACGACTGCGAGCGAGTCTACGTGCGAGTGGGCCTGAGTGCGAATGAGTTCGGGTGTGGGTGAGTCTGAGTTCGAGTCTGATGAGTACAAGTATGAGTATGAATGGGCCTGGTTGCGACGTAGTCCGGGTATGAGTGAGTCTGAGGGTCGGTGTGACTGCGTTTGGAAATGTTTGAGTCTGAGTTGTCGTTCGAGTGAGTCTGAGTTTGAGTGAGTCTGTGCATGTTCGAGTTCGTATGAGTGAGTCCGAATACTATTTGACAGGAGTGTGAGCGAATATGAATGCAATGAGCGAGTCTGGGTGAGGTAGAGGCGCTGATGAAGAACGAGTGCGAACGAGTGCGTTTGAGCGGGGAAAAGTGGGCAACGGTGAGCGAGTGAGGGAGCAAGTGAGTGAGGAACGCACAGGTGTAAAGAGCAGTGTGCCGGGCAGAAGCTGGCAAGCCGCCGGATGCATCCGCACCATACGGGCGCGAACCCTGAAATGCCCCGGCCCGCGGGCGGCTCCGCTCTGGGGCGCCGAAGAGCCATACCTGGGCAATGGGCCGCACAAAAAAAACAAGAAACACATGTGGGGCAGACACAAGCAGACCGCTTGTGACGTCCCCCATCATGGGCGCGGGACCTGGAGTGCCCCCAGCCCTGGCGGCTTCTCAGTGGCGTGCCCAAGTGCCACGCCTGCGATACCGCAGTGGGCACTGGACCACCAAACGAAATAAGTCGGGAGGGGCCGAAGCAAACAAACCGCCTGGGACATCCCATCAGTCAGGGCGAGAATCTTGGCGTGTCCCCACTTCTGGCGGCTCCCCCTTGGGGCGCCCAACTGCCACGACTGTAATATCGCGGGGAGCATTGGACCTCAAAAAGGTTGGGGGCCAGAAGCAAACAAACCGCCAGAGACATCCCCCCCAATGTGAGCGTGAATCTTTGAGTGTCCCCACCCCTGCTGGCCCCCCCCTTGGGGTGCCCAAGTGACACGCCTGCATTATCGGGGCCGCCAAAGAAAACACGTCCGGTTGGGTCAGAAACAAACAAACCGCCGCAGATATCCCCCAATCCGACCGCGACACCTGGAGTGTCCCCACCTCTGGCGGTTCCGCCGTGGGGTGCCCAAGTGCCACGTTTGCCATATCGCGGTAAGTATTGGACCACAATTGCCTTGCGACGCGCCGTCTTGGTCCAGACTAGTGCGGTTGATGACAGCACGGGGTGAGCACTAGATGTGCGATCTGTATGGGAAACGCGCGCGACGCGCGAGTCACAGGAGAATAACAGAAGGACGAGGACTGAGGTCCTAGGCTCGAAGAGGAAATGGGGGTGGGAACGAGGGGGATGAAAACGACGGAAAACGGGCGGAGCACTTGACGCGACAGCAGCAGTATGCGATGAAAGTTGAAGGTGACCACCACGAAATAGGCACGATGAGGAAGGAGGGTGGCGATCTGTTTTTTCAAGCAGCGCGGCCCGCGCCCTGTCGCCCTGGCGCTCCCAAAGGCCATCTATTCATAGCTAGAGCAAGAAGCGAGCGCCATCGAGCTCGCCCGCTAGGTTCCCCGCTTCCTTCGGGCACCTTGCAACGCGGGAGCTAAGCGCCCGCAGGCGCGCCAACAGGTCTTCGGGCGGTCCGCGAGGGAAAAGTGTCAATGTCACCCTGAGTCTCCGCGGGACGTCACTGCGCTGGACCCCCAGCTGCCTTCGACAGTGGCGACAGTCTCGCATGTCGCAGCCCCCCAGGGATGGTGAGGTCTGATTCGGGTCTGCCTAGGGCGTCACTCCGAGAGAGGCCCTCGAAAGTGGCGACGGCTTCGCAGATCGGGCCCCCCCCCCGGGTGATGAAGTCGAATCTGAGCTTGCGTAGGGCGTCACTCCAGTGTCCGCAGTCCAGGCCATGCCCCGATCAAGCTAAGACAAGCAGGACTCATTAGGATACAAGCATCCAGCTGCCGACTGCAGGTCCCGCCGCCGTGCCTCAGCTGTTGGTAAGAAGCCTAGGGGATATTCGTTGGAACCTCGTGGGGGGGGCCTTTTGTTCGGGGGCCTCTTGGAGGCAGTTTTGAAGCCTCTTGGGGGCCGCTCAGGTGCCGTGTTGGGGCCTCTTGGGGGGCCCCTTGGGGCCTTTTGGGAGTCTCTTGGAGCTTCCTGGGGGCCCTTTGGTTCGGTTTTTCCGTTCAAGTATTTCTTCAGCGGGCTGACGTTCCGCGCCCTCGCGAGGCTCTTATGAGCCACATTGAGTACCGATCACCTGCATGCAAACGCATGGAAGCAGTGCTCCAACACGTGTTCCAACAAGCGCGAGTCTGGATTCAGCATTGCGTGTCCGCATGTTGGGCCATGCGTGTTTTTTTTTCTGGACGTTGCTGGAGTTCCCCAAATAGTTGTTCATTTAGTCGCGCACTCGCGGGTGCGCAGAGCCAAGGGCGCGCAAACACGAAACGGGAGGATTATAACAACGAGGTGCACGCGCGACATTATTCAGTGTTCTCTCGCTCCTCCGCCGTACCCCTTTCCCACGCAACGGTCCTCTCCACATGTTGCCCTCGACACGAATGAAGTCATCAGGGCGAGAGTGCGACAACAAAGAGGCACGCCAAGATGAGCAGCACGAGGCGGATGACACAGAGGAAGACTATAGTCAAAGTGGGGATGATTGCGATGACGACGACTGATGCGTGGCGGTGGTTTCTGTTCGCGCTGTTCAAGAGAAAGGCGACGGGCGCTGAGCGTTGAAGAATCGAAACCGCCACACGTGCGCCAGTCAAGGCATGACGGTTCCGACAAGGCAGTTGATCAGAAGGGGAAAAACACACAGACTCAATGAATCGTCGACTCCCAGAAAATATAGGAAAATATGGGAAGTGGGGGGAAGACAAAAACCCAGAAAAATATAAGAAAATATGGGGAATCCTGTTATCTGTGTGTATTTGTTTGTGTGGCCTTGGGCCCCTCGAGTTGCGACCGCAGACCCGTTGTGGTACGCCGCGGCTTCCTGGGCGGTCCGGCGTGCTCTCCCAGAAAAGCGGCAGGCCGCGGGGCAAGCGGTGCGGCACCGGCGGGGCGGAATGGGGTATTGTGTCCAGGTGTGGTTGTTGGGGAGAGACTCTCAGAGGAGGAAAAAAGGCACCCATACCTCTACCTTCCCCTCGTTTTCCCCCTTTTTGGGCCTCCTGTGGCTCCGTCGTCGCCGCCGCTGGATTCGCCTCGAGATCATGGTCAGAACGCACCCCAGGAGAGGTCCGGGGAGTAGCGGTATTGGTACCTTTTGGTTTCCCCAGACAAGGCACACGCCCCGACAAGTATCAAAGCTCCCCGATGGCTGCCGCGGTCTGTCGCAGGTTCCCTGCGGTCTGGCGAACTCTCCCTGTGAGAACAGGCGCTGGGACAAAGGGCACTGGTGGGACTGAAACGGTGCTGCGGGGATGGCGGAGTGGGAAGGTACGGTCCTTGGTAAATCAACCGGTTTTCCGATGCCTACCAGGGTCTGTCACGCCGTCTCCCCGCGCCAGCAAAATGGCGCAATCGGAACTGGTGGGACTGAAGCAGCACTTGTGGGGCTGGCAGAATGGGAATGGCACGATCCCCGATAAGCAACGGGGTTCTCCGGTGCTTGCCGCGGCCTGGAGGGTTTCGATATCGGAAGTGCGCAGGAGACGGGAAGAATCAGGAGAAGGATGATAAGGAATCGGGGATGGCCTGAGAAAACAAAAGCCCCAGTCTGGACGTGGAGACTGGCGCGCTGTTTCGGCTCGCCTGGACCGACGTTGGGGCCAGTTCATGTGGCTTGGTTTTCGGACGCAACGGCGGCCGGAACTGCTGCGGCCCGAGCCAGGCGCCTGAGAGAATGAGCAAGCGTGGCAGCAGGAGGGGCTGGCGAGGGAGGAGGCCGCGCGGAGGGTAAAAAGGACAAGGCAAAGGTACAATGAGAAAGGGGAGGGGCCGGCGGAAGGCGAGGGCAAGAGGGAGCAGGAAGAGCAGGAGCAGGAGCAGGAGCAGGAGCAGGAGCAGGAGCAGCAGGTGAGTCACGGTCCATCTGAGGGGTATGCCAGGCGGGGGACGCATGTGGACCTCCGCTGGGGCTGCAGGTGGAGCTCCGTGTTGGACACGATCCGTGCGAGGGGTGTGCCGGACGGCACGCGCGAAACAAGGAGGAGGAGGAGCAGGAATAGCAGGAGGTGTGTGTGTGTGTGTGCGGGTGTGTGCGACGATGGGCTTGACGCGAGGCGTGCTCGGATCGAGATGCAGGCCCGAATACTTTTGAATGGCACCACTGCAAGCGGCCGACCGAGAGCCACAACAGGAGACCTGACAGAGCGAATTATTATTAATAAGAATAATAATCATCATCCTAATAATCATATTTATATTAATATTATTTTAATAATAATATCAGTAATAATACTAATATTAATAATGAAATTGGTAGGCATCGGAAGGCTGACGTGCCCGAGAAGCATACTGCGTGAAGCTGCGCGGGGGCAGGAACTCAAACCCTGCGCGGGAAACAGGCCGACGCGCGGTGAGGCCAGGGCAGCGGTGGCGTGGCGGCAGGGGGCCAACACATCACCGGCACGAGCGTGGCGCCCACGCGCGTGCACGGCAGGCAGAAGCGGAGCGGGGGAGCGCACCGTAGCTTCGTGCGTCCAGGGTCCGGGCCCCAGGGGAGTGGCAGGAGAAGCCAGGGAGGGCGAAGACGAGGAGGAGGAGGAGAGGGAGGAGGAGGAGGAGGAGGAGGAGGAGGAGGAGGCGGAGGAGGAGGAGGAGGAGGAGGAGGAGGAGGAGGAGGAGGAGGAGGAGGAGGAGGAGGAGGAGGAGGAGGAGGAGGAGGAGGAGGAGGAGGAGGAGGGCGACCCGCGCCGAGGAGACCTGTTTGAAGCGCAGACGCGCACACACACAGGGCTGCTGCTGCTGCTGCAGATAGGTACTCCAGATGTCGTAATAAAAGGGAGGGGGTCTGGACCCTCCAAGACAAGCCATTTCAGACCTCCCCCGTGGGAGAACCCTCCAAAACATCGTCCCCAGACCCCCCCAGGCCCTCCAAGATAGCCTGGAAGAGACCCCCCCCCGAAATGAGACCCCCCTCCCTTTCTTACGAAATCTGGAGTACAGCGTGCAAGGCGGCAAAACGTCGAGCGATCCCAGATCAGCTGGAGGGGGCGACCTGGCCGCCCGAGCCGCCAGAAGGCTTGGGGGACAGTGGCAGGCTTGAGGAGGTGGAATGGCCTGGCGGCCGAGAAAGCGGCGCGGGGAGGGCAATGGGGGCGCCCCGCGACCAGGAAGATGTTAGCAACACATCTGAAGGTAAGTCTCAGTTCACTGAAGGCCAGAATAATTCACTGAAGGCAGACATTGATGCTTAAGGTGTAACTTCTCCATGGAGGCAAACAATGCTTGGCCTTCGGCTTGCCTTCAAAAACCTGGTTTCGGCAGCAATTTGCGCCTTCAGTGGAAAATGCGTGCCTTCGAAATATGCGTGCTTCAGTGAAGAGGTGCTCGCCATCGGTGAGGAATCAACATCAACAGCAGAGGAGGAGGAGGACGAGGAGGAGGAGGAGGAGATGAGGAAAGGGGGGAGGGAGAGGAGGAGGAGGAGGAGGAAGGAGGAGGAGGAGGAGGAGCAGGAGGAGGAGGAGCAGGAGGAGGAGGAGGAAGGAGGAGGAGGAGGAAGGGGGGGAGGGGGAGGAGGGGAGGAGGAGGAGGAGGAGGAGGAGGAGGGAGGAGGAGGAGGAGGAGGAGGCGGAGGCGGAGGAGGAGGGGGAAGGAGAGTGAACATCAGCAGCACCAGCAGGAGCAGCAGCCGCAGGAGCAGCAGAGGACGGCCTCGTCCGCCTGCTCTCTGCCGTCCCCCCCCACCCCCCCGACCTTGCGCAGGTCAGCCCACAGCGCCCAGGCGGGAGGGCACCGGCGCCACGCCGATGCTGGGCCAGCTCCGGGAGGACTCATGGACAACAATATGGGTCAGCCACGCGCACAGGGGGGAATGGGGGAAGGCTTCTTAGAGGAGGAGGAGACTGCTTCGTAGAGGGCACCAGCTTTCTCTATAGGTGTAGGGCCGACGCCTTCTAATAAGCAGCATCCTTGTAAGGAGGCTTCCACCTACTCCCTTGTGCGCGCCGCCGACTATGGAGGGTGTGGTTACGCCAGGGTGTCGTTTGCGATCTGTGTCGTTGGGGCTCTGGGGGCCCCACTTTGCCCTCGTCGGGTCTCCTCGGGGCGCGGCGGAGAACTCTGTCGAGGTCCTCGCCCGTCTCCCAGGGTGCGGGTTGCAAGTCGCACCCTTCGGAGTCGCCGAAATAGACCCAGGCATGGATGCAGTGACCCCCAGTCGCCAATTCGTCGCCGATCGGGGCACGATGGGCCCGCCCCGCCCAGGGGCGCTGGGACTTGCTATCGGGGTCCTATCGCCGATCTGCCAGCGATGCATCGCCGACTCCAGGTCGATGTTCCCCCCCTTTCTGCCAGTCCCTCCCCGTCCGTGCCCCTCGAGGACGCCGGCGCCGCTGCCATCGGGGTGGCGCGCGGCCGAAGCGCTTTTGCAGATCCTCCGCCTCGTCGTGCCCGACCCCGTCGTCCTGCAGCCAAGCCCAGGTATCCGACGATATGTTTGTTTCAGTCCAGGTGTTTCTCCTCCTCCTCCTCCTCCTTTATCCTCCTCGCTCCCCTCGCCCATCCCCCCCTCCCCTCGGCCTTGTTTCAGTGTTTGTTTCGGCCTCAAGGGCCCCGTGTCTGGCCCTGGGACCACCAACTATGGATCCGCGACGCCAGAAAAACTACCCCCAGGGCAGGGGTCGAGAGCTCTGTGAGTGCGGACTGAAGAAGGTCATGTCGGAGGATGCCTGGGAGACACTCGGATCTCCAGGCCTCCCGGGTGGGGTTGGGAGGGCCCAGACTGTGTGGTGACCACACCGCAAGGTGTCACCGCACGGTTTTGGGACATGGGTCGTTCTCCGAGGACATCTCGGACGAACGGGGCCTCCGAGGCCCAAAGACCGTGCGGTGACGGACTGCGCGATAAGGTCTCTTGGGATGTCGAGGTCTCCTCGGGGGCCCCGAGGTGGCGCGCGGCCGAGGCGCTTCTGCAGATCCCCCGCCTCGTCGTGCGCGACCCGCCTCGTGTCTACAGTCGATCTGAGGAGGGCGAGCTGAGGCAAGGGGTAGTTGGCCTTCGAGGACCCCCCCGTCGCCCACCGGCGGACGCCGCCCGGAAAGCTTGCGCGTGTGCACCACGGGAGGGGTCCGCGAGCCGATTTGAGCTTGCCGTTGTCGCCATCCGCCCCGCTCCGGTCCTCGTCCTGCCCAGCCACGGCGCTGGAGTGCAGGTGGAGTCGGGGGATCGCGCCGCATCGCCGATGCATCGGAGATGCAGCTCGGTGCAGATGCGGCTCGGTGCGGAGCACGATGTTGTTTCACGCCGACGGCGCCGATGCATCGGCGATGCGGCGCAATCCTCCGGCCCCATCTACTCGAACCCGATTTGGGAGGTGTCCGAATATGGAACATGTTGGGCTCGGAAGGCGCTGACCGTTCCTCAGGTTATTCGATGGTTGTTCCTCCAGCACTTCTCGTACACCCAGGCGCCCTGGGGGGCAAACAGGGGCCTCGTTTCTTATTGTGCATTCCTTATGGTAGCGGCTGGACTGCATTTGTCCGTCACTTCTTCTGGATCCAGCGCTAGAAATCAGGTGATCGCATTACTCTCTACACGCACTACCTTTTTCAACCTACCCAACCTCCGCCGAATCGGCTCAATTTAATTCGGTACCCTCGGGCGCCGTCTAAAGAATGCGAGGACATTAACTTTTGCTCCGCATTCTCCTCCTCGTCCTCCCCTGATGATCGATCGCGCGCTCCTCTTTACCCACTGTGGCTCCAAAGCTGCCCAAGCCTCGAATCCGTAGCCGTGTTAGCTCGAGATCTGTTCGGAGCTGTGGTCACCTGCGTATTCCGTTCACAGTATCTGCATAGCTTCCAGATGGCTCCCGGCTTCAGCCTTCTTCTTGCGGCGGCCGCGCTCCCACTCGCGGCCAGCCTCAGTTTCAACTCGGATGCGTCCGAGCTCTCCGTGGTGGCCAAGAAAACAATGGTGGCCACGGTGCTGAAGCACACCCAGGCAGCCCCTGTGGATCTCATGCTGAGCCACCAGATTCGGACGCTCAGCACGTCGCGCAAGAGCGTGGCGCAGGTGGCAGTCATCAACGCTAAGGTCCCTGGAGTGGACAACCCCTTGGGCACTCCCCAGGACCCTGTGGTCGCGCAGATGAAGCGCAGCTACGGCACTACTGGTGCCGTGCAGGTTGTCGACCTCGAGGCTAACGAGACCCAGCAGCAGGAGTTGATGAAGAAAGTTTTCTCCATCCGCCAGGGCAGCACCGTCAACTTCGCGAAAAAGTTCTTCAAACAGAACCTCACGACTCCGAGCATGAAGCGCGAGATGGCGTATTTCACGGCGATGCTGCAGTTCATGGACCTCTGCAGCCAGGCCGAGTACGGCGTGGAGATCTGCGCCAACATGGACGGGGAGTCCTTCCTGCACAGGCAGGACCAGAAGGGCTTGCTCGAGCTGGCCAGCGAGCTGTTCGACGGAGACGACGAAGTGATTGCCCTGCAGCCTCCGTCCTACTGCGACTACACGCAGGCTCACCGCAGGCCCGCGTGGGCGAAGAAGGACAAGTGGACCAACAGCAGCTTCACGAAGTGCGTCGCCAACGCGACCAAAGCCAAGCTGGAGGCAGGCCCTGCGAACATGCTCTTTAACCGCGTGCGCTTGCTGGCTGCGCTGCCGCTGAGCGTGAACCCGGATGACCTGAGCCTCGAGAAGGGCTTCGACCATGCGCTGTTGGCGGGCCTGTCTCGCTGGGTCGGACCGATCAAGGGCATGCAGTGTGGCCACTCCTTCGTCATCAGGCCCGCCGGCAAGGAGGCCAAGTGCAAGGTCGGAGGAGGGCCAGTCGAGACAACGGTGGTCCTCCCTGGCGCTCTTCTCCCCTCCTGGGCCTCCCGAAGGCTTCTCGTCGCCACGGCTGGATCCGCCTCCAGGAACGGGCCAGGATGGAGCCCCGGGCGAGGTGCAGGGCTCGCTTCTGAGCGGAGTTTTTTGAGGCCGGGCGTGAGGGCCCGGTGTGATCTCAGCGGGCCTCCCTCCGGCGAAGGGGAAGAGCCTGCCGCTGAAGGCCCAGGCGCTCGCTGCCGGCAAGCTGGCGGGCTCCGACGCCGGCCGGTTCTCCGGGGAGTACGCGTCCTTTAACCAGAGGGTGGTCCAGGGCATCGAGGTGCTGGCAGATCGCATGGAGAGGGGGCTGGTGCCCGGCCCCACGGGCTCCGTGGGGGACAAGTGCATGGAGATGTGCGCGTCCAGCGAGCGCATCAAGGATGGTGGGCCTCTCTTCCACCACCACCACAAGTTGGAGGGGGAGGGGGTCCTCCCTCCTCCTCCTCCTCCTCCTCCTCCTCCTCCTCCTCGTCCTCCTCGTCCTCCTCGTCCTCCACCTCCTTTCCCCCTCCAGCTTATGGTGGTGGCGGTGGAAGACAGGCCCATCAAAGGAGGGCATGGCGTGGTGAGCCGCCGGACGAGCGCGACCCTTCAGCTTCAGGGGCACACAGTCGGACGGGTCTAGGACTAGGATAAATCCGTTCCAGAGCGTTCCGGAGCGATCTCAGACCGTTCCAGAACGCTCTGAGGAGGCCGTGGCCCCGAGATGTCCTCCAGAGCAGTCGGATGTCAGAGATATTCTTGAGTTCTCTTGCTCCGATGTTATCCTCGTCCTGGTTTCTTCTTGCACGCTTGTTTGACATCTTGCCAACCAACGGCACATTTGTCGGAGGAGAAAGAA